>BSBM01000344.1:25817500-25887500 GCA_027924585.1 Larix kaempferi | reverse complement strand
GGGGCACAAAGGTCACTTTTATATTACCTTTCTTGAGAATTCTTTGAATTTTTAACTATAGTTCCTTTGGTATAAGGAAGGGTGATGTATTTGCCATTAATAGGTTATTGAATTTTAAGGAGACCATACTTGGATTTTTGGATAGGATTCTTGAATTGAATTGTTGATATTTATAGTCATTTTTTTTTTAAACATTGGTGAGGTGTCAAAGTTCTTGGTTTAGATGTTCCTTGTCTGAGATTCTGCAGACCAAAGTTACTAGCAAGTTGAGGATGCAAAGTTTCTATGAAAGGTGGCGATGAGAATCAAGATGGAGATATTTGTCCATGTGAGTATTTTTTTGCAAACTTGGTGAGTGATAGAGCCATCGTCTTTCTTATAAATAAGGATATCAAGAAAATGGATGAAATTATGTTATTCTACTTCCACTGTAAATTTTATGCTATCTGATTTGTTATTCAAGTGTTCTTTGAACTTATCGAGGTTTTATTTACCATGTGGCCAGATTATATGAGTATCATCAACGAATATTTTCCATAGCTTCGGTTTGAGAGGATAGGTGTTAAGAGATTTCTTTTCAAACCACTCCATATATAAATATGCAACAATAGGCGATAATGGAGACCCCATTTCTACACCTTCTACCTGCTCATAGATAATCCCTCAAAAGCTAAAGAACATTGATTTTAGGTAGACTTTGGCAAGATTCAAAGTGTCTTTATTTGTGAGGTCCTTTACATCTTGGATGGAAATGTCCATGGATATTTTAGTGAACAGTGAAACGTCAAAGCTGACAAGAAGATAAGGATCCTCAACTTTACATTTTTTATTTCAATGATCATGTGAGGAGAATCTTTGACATAAGATTGAGTCTATCCGGTTAGATTCTGATTTTTTGAGCAAGGTACTTGCCAAGATTGTTAGTGTGACATCCAATAGTATTTATTAAATACACCAGCAGTAAAATCCCGAAGGAAGTAGCGACAACCATCAAGACCCTAACAATAAAATCCTGAAGAACCTAGAAATAAAATCTTGAAGGAAGTAAAGGCATCCATTAAAATTCCTCACTATATGACGATCTCAAATCTAAACTTATCCACCAAAACTGTTTGGTCCCTAGAATTTATGGGATTCCTGAAATTCACAAAGAAGGTGTGCCTAAAATAAAAAAAGATTAAATTCACAAATCTTGTCAAAGTCTTCCTAAAATCAATGTTCTTTAGCTTTTGAGAGATTATATATGAGCAGGTAGAAGGTGTATCAATGAGATATTTTTTATTTCTTGTTGTTGTAGATTTGTATGTGGAGTGGTTTGAAAAGAAAGCTCTTGACACCTATCCTCTCAAACCAAATCTATGGAAAATATTCATTCACGACACTCATATAATCTGGACACATGGTAAAGACAACCTCAATAAGTTCTAAGGCCACTTGAATAACCAATCAGACAACATAAAATTTATAATGGAAGTATAAGAACATAACCGCATCCCTTTTATTGATATCCTTATTTCTAAGAAAGATGATGGCTTTATCTCTCACCGAGTTTACCGGAAAAAGACTCACACAAACATATATCTACGCATTGATTCTCATCACCACTCTTCACATAAACTTGGAATCATCAACACGCTAGTAATTCGGGCCTTCATGATCTCAAACAAGAAACATATAAACCAAGAACTTCAACACCTCGCCAATACTTTAAAAATAATGGCCAGAAAGATCAACAATTCAAGAAGGCTATCCAAAAAGCCAAGTATGGTCTCCGTAATATTCAAGAATCTATTGATGGAAAATCCATCACCTTTCCTTACATAAAAGGAACTATGAATAAAATTATAAGAATTCTCAAGAAAGATAATATAAAAGTGACCTTTGCACCCCTCAAAACATTGAGAAGCTTGTTTGACTTTGCAAAGGATGTTATTGATCCAAAGAATCACAAACGTATTTAAACACTATTTCCTATTCCTACGGTAAGAATTATATTGGTTAAACTATAATATCTTTGAGCACAAGACTGAACATTGCACTGATATTAAACACAATCATATCAAAATGTTTTTGTTAGTCGAGCACTCTTAGGAAATTGGCCATCTAGTATGTATTGATTAGGCTCACATCATTATTAAGGTCGATCACTATGTCAAAAGAAAAGTTCAAGAGGCCATCAAAATTGAGCTCAATCCTAGCAATATAACGAGAGATGAGGGCTTGAAAATCCTTGACACCTAGAGACCTATTTTTCACCGGTTAAAATCTAAAATTTAAAATTAAAATTTAAAAATTAAAAAATTAAAAATTTTAAACTCTTTTATAAATAAATTAATATTGTAATTATAAATGTTTTAATATATATATACAAAATTGAAAATTATCCCCCTTAGCATTTGATCTCAATTCTTAGGCTTTCAAGAATTCTAATAGGTCCCCTTTTCTAAAAATTATTATTTCAACTTTTCATTTTTATTTCATTCATTAAGCCTCTTAGATTTGTTAGTTATAAATTCAAAATTTATTAGGTTATAATAATTTAGTGTTTTCACTTTTTTAGTTAGTTTTATTAGGTTCTAATAATTTAGGGTTTCCTTTTTTAGTTAGATTTAATATTTTTTCGGTCTTTTTTTTAGTGATTTAGAATCTTTTGAACTATAAATTCTTATTCTTTTAGTTCACTTTTAGGTTAAATATTAATTTTTGAATGATTGTTTAAGTAACTTTAATTTAAATTTAAATTATCTCTAATCTCCTTTGTTGGTGATTTCTCTTTGTTGTTGTTGTATGAATTTGTTGTTTTTTCTTTTCTTTCTCTCAGCTCTCATTCTCCTGATGGTAATCCTTGCTCAAGGATCAGAACTATTTGGGGACACTAGTACATTCGGGCGGATTTTTCCACGAAATATTTTGACGTTTTGAATATTCGTGGATTAATACAATGAAATTTAAGATGTCTTTTCATTTTTTTTTATCATGGTGGAAAAACCGTGGAAATATCGACGTGTTTTTAATTTTCGACGCACTTTCGTCTCTATATCGAAGACATATGGCTATCTTTGCACACCCTCCAAACCAATGCCAGCTTCCAATGGCTCTTGGATTTTTACGCGCGGGTCAACTCATGCATTTGCGTCGATGGATCGACGATCGTCGATTTATAAATACATACTTTTAAGACAATTTTCGACACATTTGCTATATATATTCTTCATCTTTTAAACCTTACATCTCTTCAAACTATGCTCATGCCTTTTCGTTATCATGCCTCTTCAAATCTGATAATTAATATTTTATTTGTGATTTTATTTATTTCATATTTTTAATTAATTAAAAAAAACTTCTTTGGATTTCTTAGGTCTGCGAGCTTCATCCATCTAGGCTCTCCCTATGTGGGCAACAACCCTACACCCCTTGCCTCTTCGTGGGCATATGTGGGAAAGCACCTTGCGAGCATGCTTAAGCTCCCGTGGCTTTAACTTTAGCCCTTGTGGGCATCCTTAACCCCATGCGGGCTTAACCTTACCTTCTGCGGGTATCCCCTAAGCCCCTGAGGGCTTAATATCAACCCATGCAGGCATCCTTAAGCCCATGCGAGCTTAACTTCACCCTCTGTAGGCATCCCTAAGCCCCTGCGGGCTTTACGGGCTTTACCTCAGCCCCTTCAGGAATCCTTAATTAAGCCCCTGCGGGCTTAAATTCACTCCCTGCGGGCATCCCTAAGCCTTTGTGGGCTTAACCTCAGCCCCTACGGGCATCCTTAATTAATCCCCTGCGGGCTTAACTTCACTCCCTGCGGGCATCCCTAAGCCTCTGTGAGCTTAACCTTAGCCGCTGCGGGCATAGATAAACCCTTGTGGGCATCTTTTATCCCTTGTGGGAATTTCTTTAGCCCCTACGGGCATAATGGAGCTTTTAACCCTTAAGCCTTTTTATAAATAATCAAGTTTTTCTCCACTTTTGGGAGACCAACAACTCTCACGTGAGAGCACCAAGGAGGGAACTGATACCACAGCTGGATGGCTAGATCACCAAGGAACATGCCCATGTCATCTGGAAAAATTATCAGCACAAGGGCACTCTTTGTTGGGAATTTCCAAATGCCTTTTCAACTCTCTGATCTTGACACTTAGCCAATTTTTCTTTAGTTCTTAATATGCAAAATAATATTTTTCCTACTTTTGGCAAATTGATCTTTTGCATATATGACCATCATAAGGCAAACTAAAAGTATGGATGGATAGCCACCTCAACAAGGACTAGATCCATGTCACCTTTTGAACATTTTGATACACACACATCATCTGGCGGGCATTTGAGAATAGAGTACCTCCAAACTGTTAATTCAATACTTAGACAAAATTGTCAAACCCTAGGTCAACATGATGAGATTTTTATTTTCATCACATTTGAAGTGTGAGACAACCAATGGGTAGAGGCCAACAAGGTGATTCCATCAAGACCAATTTCATCCTCTAAAGCTTCTTTCTCTCTCCTCGACGGGCATTTTACTGGAGTAGTGCAATTTAGTCTGGGAGGGACTTTCGGTAGATCAATATCTTCACCTACAAAAACTCTTTGGACAAACCATTGATATGGTTGGATGCACCATACAACATTCTATAGATCCATACTCTCAAAATGATTTAACACATCAACCACAATAGATGGCGGGAATTTTATTGAGGTGAATTAGGCAGCTTTAGTGATTTTACATTTAGACAATTTTTGCACTTTCCTAGACTTGGTCCAATCTGCCTAAAACATTGTTTTGGAAGATCCATAACGTCTCCCTCAGGCACTTTCAAGTCAAGATGAGGGCATGGTCAGGTAGAAAAAACACCAACCTACAAGATGACCATATAGTGCGGGCAGTTTCTTCAACCCACAAACTATGGCGGGCATTTCCCTAAGGCCACCTGAGCCAATTTTCCAACACTTAGTTATTTTCAGGAATTTCTCCAAAGTTTATCCTGACACCCTATTTTGGCAGACTTATAACTTTCTCCTCAAACATGCTTGAGGAAAACTGAGACCATGGTCAGGTAGACCAATCAACAAGCTACATCTTGACCATATGGTGCGGTGATTTAATTTAACCCATGAATAATGGCGGGCATTTTACTGAGGCCACTTAGGTAGTTTTACTCCCTCTGGTGCAAAACAGCCTGATAACCTGTTAATTTGGAAAACTTTTAACTTTGTCATCAAACATTGTTTTTGAGAACTTAGGCCATGGTAGGATAACCTCTTCAACAAGATATAACATGATAGTTTCAGATAATTTTTATCATTCACCTATGAGGTACGACATGCATTTCCCTAAGGCTATTTGGACCAATTTTCCAACACTCCGCCATTTTTCAGAATGTTTAAAACTGCTTGAACCCTTGTTTTGGCAGATATATAACTTTAATGTCATAAAGCACTCTTTTGAAGAAATTAGACCATGGTTAGATAGCCTATTCAACAAGGTATATCCCGATATGATGGTGCGGTCATTTTCTTCAAACCATGAATTATGGCGGGCATTCTCTTAGAGCAATTTTGCCAAATTTTCCAACACTTAGCCATTGTTATTGAGTATGCACTCATTAGTAAGTATGCACCCCATCCTAATGATTGTAAGTATGAACTCATTTTTCTCTCCAATATGCATAGTATTCTTTATCAAGTACTAGAGCTCCGTGGGATGCAATATATTCTTATTGATCCATAGTGGTTTTTAATAGGATCTTCCTTCTAGTGGTTTAGACTGTAGTGAAGGATCCTGCTCTGGTACCAATTGCTGGAATATTGGTCAATACTGAGAGGGAGGGTGAATCAGTACTATTAACTACTTCAAGCAAGGAACATATCTATGTCACCCTATGAATTTTATTAGCACAACGACACCTTCTTGCGGGCATTTCCAACTGACCTTTTTAACAGTTGATTTGATGTACAGTTAGACAAATTGTGAAACCCTAGGTCAACATGATGAGATTTTTATTTTCATCCAATTTGAAATGCGAGACAGCCAATGGGTAGAGGCAAACAAGGTGATTCCATCAAGACCACTTTCATCCTCTGAAGCTTCTTTCTCTCTCCTTGGTGAGCATGTTTCAGGAGTAGTGCAAATCAAGCTGGGAGGCATTTTTGGCAAATCAATATCTTCTCCTGCAGAGACTTTTTGGACAAACCAATGATATGGTTGGGTGAAACAATCAACACTCTAGAGACCCATACCCTCAGAATAATTTAATCCATCAACTACTGGAAATGGTGGGCATTTTACTGAGGTCACTTAGGCATTTTTACCAGTATTTTTATACTTAGACAATTTGTGCAATTTCTAAGGTGGATTTTTTATTAAAATCGAAATCCTGAACTAATCCCACTAGATGATGTATTATACCTCACTGAGCACACCCAAGATGATTTCACTCTTAGACTCATCTTCAGTTTCCCTAGACATGCATTTTACTGAACTTGGTGCAAAACTACCTAAAACCCTGTTTTGGCAGACCTATACATTTTTGCTCAGACACTCTTAAGACAAAATGAGACCATGGTCAGGTAGACAAATCAACAAGCTACATCCTGAACATATGGTGCGTGCATTTACTTTAACCTATGAATTACGACGTGCATTTTCTTAAGGCCACTTAGGCAGTTTTACTACCTCTGGTGCAAAACATCCTGAAACCTTGTTTTGTCAGGCCTTTAACTTTGTCATCAAACACCCTCCTTGAGAGTTGAGACCATGGTAATATAGCCCCTTCAACAAGCTACAACATGATAGTTTCAGATAATTTTTACCATTCACCTATTAGGTACGACGTGCATTTCCCCAAGGTTATTTGGACCAATTTTCCAACACAGCCATTTTTCAGAATGTCTAAAACTGCTTGAACCCTTGTTTTGGCAGATCTATAACTTTGTCATAAAGCACTCTTTTGAAGAAAAGAGGCCATGGTTAGATAGCCTATTCAACAAGGTATATCCTGATATGATGGTGAGGGAATTTTATTCAAACCATGAATTATGGCGAGCATTCTCTTAGAGCAATCTTGACCAATTTTTCAACACAACCATTTTTCAGAATGTCTAAAACTGCTTGAACCCTTGTTTTGGCAGATCTATAAATTTTTCATAAAGCACTCTTTTGAAGAAATGAGGCCATGGTTAGATATCCTATTCAACAAGGTATATCCTGATATGATGGTGTAGGCATTTTATTCAAACCATGAATTATGGCGGGCATTCTCTTAGAGCAGTTTTGACCAATTTTTCAACACTTAGCCATTTTTCAGAATGTCTAAAACTGCTTGAACCCTTGTTTTGGAAAATCTATAACGTTGTCATAAAAAAATCTTTTGAATAAATGAGACCATGGTTAGATAGCCTATTCAACAAGGTATATCCTGATATGATGGTGCTGGCATTTTCCTCAAACAATCAATTATGGCGGGCATTATCATAAAGCAGTTTTGACTAATTTTTCCATAACTAGTCAAATTCCAAAGTTTAACAAATTTGTCATTCCTCTGCGGGCATCCTTAATCCTCTGCAGGCTTAACTTCACCCTCTGTGGGCATCCCTAATCCCCTGTGGGATTTATGGGCTTTACCTCAGCCCCCGCGGGCATCCTTAATCCCCTGCGGGCTTAACTTCACTCCCTGTGGGCATCCCTAAACCTCCGTGGGATTAACCTCAGCCCCTGCGGGCATATATAAACCCTTGTAGGCATCTTTTATCCCTTGTGGGAATTTCTTTAGCCCCTGCGGGCATAATGGAGCTTTTAACCCTTAAGCCTTTTTATAAATAATCAAGTTTTTCTCTACTTTTGGGAGACCAATAGCTCGCACATGAGAGCACCAAGGAGGGAACTGATACCACAGCTAGATGGCCAGATCACCAAGGAACATGCCCATGTCATCTGGAAAAATTATCAGCACAAGGGCACTCTTTGTTGGGCATTTCCAAATGCCTTTTCAACTCTCTGATCTTGACACTTAGCCAATTTTTCTTTAGTTCTTAATATGCAAAATAATATTTTTCCTACTTTTGGCAGATTGATGTTTTGCATATATGACCATCAGAAAGCAAACTAAAAGTACTCTTTTGAATAAATGAGACCATGGTTGGATAGCTTATTCAACAAGCTACATCAGAGACTTTTTGGATAGCCTATTCAAACCCTAGCAGCCAATCTCTCCCATCAATCACCTCAAAGGTCTGTCAGGGTAAGGTCTCACACATGGTCTTGGACAGGGTGAGGTCTCGAGTCTCTACTCTCGCATAAGGTCTCTGACTGGTAATGTCATATAACCCTCTTTGCAGTACTTTGATCTGTAATTTCGAGGCTTGTGGATATTTCTACCGATCCCGGTGTTCAGGGTTTTTTGTTCATTTTCGCTCCTTTAAATTGCTTCTACCCCTGTTCCTTGGTTTTTTCCCAAAATGTTGTCTCAAATAGGTCTGTCTTCTGTGGTTTTTCCCTCCACTAGCCCTTCTCATCGTTTGGTTGTTCCCTCCACTAGCCCTCCTCATCGTTTGGTTGTTCCCTCCACTGGCCCTCCTCATTGTTTGGGCACGCACCGTATTCCGACTAGTGCTCTGGTTAGTGGCAGCGAGCTCCCATATGAGAGGATTTGTTACAACAATTCTTTAGAGCTAGCTCTGTGTTATATAATGGTGAAAGGTAGCAGTCGCGGCCTTGTCGGAAGGACTAGCACCATTGATGCACTCAGCCGAAGAATGGAGAAGTTAGAAAAGGATATGGAAGAGATTTGGAAGAAGCTGGAGGGGAAATGTGAAAAAGAGGACCTGGAGTCCTTGAAGAAGTCAATCGAGGATATCATGGAGCGGAAGTTCGTAGGTAAGAATGCCGAACTGATCGTACAGATGCGAAGGCTCCATGATGAATGAAGCGAAGCCATTGAATGTCTCTGGCACGAGGGGAGCCCAACGACTTTTGTAGGTTTTGCACAGTCCCCTCCATCTAACAGCCCGCCTTTGGCCTAAAGGGAAAAACCAATGGAGACTGGTTGAGGGAACCATGCGGCCCACCCACCACGGTTTCTTGATATTTACTTGTTTGATTAGGTTTACTTGTTTCGTTTTCTGTTAATTTTCCAAGGCCCTTCTGTTGGTCTATATTAATTTTTGGTATGCACACAGCTATTATCTTTTTTGTAAAATAGAAGCTCATGTTATTGATGTTCTAGCTAGGAGTAGGATTCTATCGTATTAGTGATATACACATTTGATGTAATCAGCAACAAATATTGGTCTATTTGGTATATAGCTGTATATCGGCAATTGTAATCGGAAATATTGACGAAGATATATGAATGGATATAAGATTTCTGTATATTCCTCTGGCATTTAAATCTATTTCTAAAAATTCTAGATATATTAATGGATATAAGATTTGTGTATATTCCTTGGGCATTTAAATCTATTTCTATAACTATTAGAACACTTTGGCCCTGCAAGTAGAACGCGTTGGTTAAACTTCTTGCTTGTGGTAAATTGGAGGATTACTTAATTATTCCACTTCTCACTTTGCTACAAAGGCTAATAAGTAAAGCATCACTAGTTTCATAGTTTGCACATGAGCTGTTGGTTCAAGAAGAAAGTCTCTTTGAAAGCCAATTTGTAACAAATGGATACTTCTATTGAAATATTGCATTATGAATTCTCAATATTCAAATCACTATAACACTAGTAACTATTTGTTGGGCGTGTGATTTGGTTTCTTAAAGGTAGTGCAATATTATTTTATATTTTGTTAATTGTAATGTTGTGATTTCTCTGTTATTTGATTCTATAGTATGTATGTTTGACTATTCAAATTTAAAGCACATTACTAATTATAAAGTCATTATGGTTCTATAAGTAAATTACCATCTTGTTGGAACAATTTCACGACTACTCTATACAACACATCTCTTGTTCTTTCAATCATAGAGCTGATTTATTGTCAAAGAAGGGATTACATTTGGCAGATGGTATTCTTAAGGTTACCCCTTTCACTGATCACCATCCGGGGGAAATGTTTTATGTTTGTCTTTATTAATTAGGCTACCTTTTATGATCCATTTTGTAAATTTGATGCACCCGCTTTAGGGGCTTTTTGGTTAAGATTTCCTCTGTATCTGTGTTATTTTTATGATGTTATCAGCAGCCATGGTTATGATGGTATATTACTGAATAGTGGCAATCATTATCGGATTTATTGTAAAAGACTGCATAGTTTGTTTTCAAAGATTCTATCCTTGGGATAGGTTTTATTGTAAGTTTCTTTGATTCACTTAATGAATAACAAGGCACTTTATTTTCGTTCAAAAAAAAATTTCTATAAGTAAATTAATCCTGAATTAATCTATTAACTCTTAACTCTTAGATCAAACATTAATCAATATTCTGAGAACTCTTAACTCTTAGATCAAACAATCAATAAAGTCATTTTGGTTCTTTTCATGATTGGGCTTCATGATTGCACGTAGGCAGGGTTGGAAATTCATTTTATCTTAACCCTTCAAATCAAATTTTTATGACATTTTGAACTCTTACTTTAACCATCACAAAACGTTTAGTTTCAGAACATGTCCTTCAATAGTAAAGTGTTATTAAAAAAATTACCTTTCATTATTGAAATTTTTATTAAATATTTTAATTTTCAATCTACCAAATGTTTTATTTAGTTAATCTTATATTCTAAATATTAAGACTCATGCATGCAAGATGGATTCTCTCATTGACACTAATTTAGTTGAAGAAAACAAACAATTCAAAAATACACCATAAGAAGGCAACTTCCCTTAAAAAAAATTCGAATGAAAAATCATCCAAAAAATTTATATTAATGAAAAGTTATATATTGAAAAAAAGCTATGCATTTTTAAAGAGGAAGAATTAACTTCCTCATTGTTTGGAGACATCTTGGGATCCATCAATTACCCTGTTTTAAAAATTACTTTAAATTGAATATTCACATATTTAGTTTGTATATTTATTGTTTATAATTAAACAAAAAATTACATTCATTTTACTCTTGAGTTAGTTAATCCAAACTTTTACCGCCCAACTGATATAATATAAAGATGGAACTACATCAACTACTGCTATTGAAGTGACATCAATGACAACCACATTCAACAATAAGCTTTCAGGTGGAGGATTTACACACTTGACCATTGACTCATTCACGATAAAAGGTCTATGTCCAAGAAGATAATGGCCTACCAAAACATCTAATCAACACTAGCTTTTTAAACTACCAATTCAACACTAAAACAAAATTGTCAAACCCTAGGTCAAAATGAGGAGATTTTTATTTTCATCAACTTGGAAGTATGAGACATCCAATGGATAGAGGCCAACAAGGTGATTCCATATAGACCAATTTAATCCTCTGTGACCTCTTTCTCTCTCCTCGGTGGGCATTTTTCTGGAGCGGTGCAAATCAAGCTAGGATGCACTTTTGGCAGATCAATATCTTCACCTATAGAGACTCTTTGGACAAACCAATGATATGTTTGGATGCACCAATCAACGGTCTAGAGACCCATACCCTCAAAATATTCTAAGACATCAACCATAGGAAATGGCGGGCATTTTACTGAGGTCACTCGGGCATTTATACCAATAATTTTATACTCGGATAATTTTTGCATTTTCCTAGACTGGAGCAATCTGCCTAAAAAATTGTTTTGGAAGACCCATAACTTCCTTTTTAGAAATTCTTGATACAATCGAAAACCATGGTCACGTAGAAAAATCAACAAGCTATAGCCTGACACTATGGTGTGGGAATTTACCTTAACCTATGAAAAATGGCAGGCATTTTCCTGAGGCCACTTGGGTAGTTTTACTACCACTAGTGCAAAAACAACCTGAAACCTTGTTTTGGCATGCCTTTAACTTTGTCATCAAAAACCCTCTTTGAGAACTGAGACCATGGTATGATAGCCTCTTCAACAAGCTCTAGCATTATAGTTTTAGATAATTTTTATCAGTCTCCTATGAGGTACAACAGGCAATTTCCCAAGGCCACTTGGACCAATTTTCCAACACGACCATTTTTCAAAATTTGGACCTCTTTTGTTTCTCTTGTTCTTAATATGCAAAACAATATTTTTCCTACTTTGGCAGGTTAACTTCTTGCACATGTGACATTAAGGAAGTAACCTGTTAATTCAACACTTAGACAAAATTGTCAAACCCTAGGTCAACATGATGAAATCTTTAATTTCATCAAATATGAAGTGTGAGACATAGAATGGGTAGAGGACAACAAGGTGAATCCATAAATACCAATTTTATCCTCTGAGGTTACTTTCTCTCTCCTTGGCGGGCATTTTACTGAAGTAGTACAAATTAGGCTAAGTAGCACTTTTGGCAGATCCATATCTTCTTCCTCGGAATCTCTTTGGACAAACTGAGACCATGGTTGGGTAGAAAAAACATGAACCTACAAGATGCCCATATGGTGCGGGCATTTTCTTCAACCCACAATTTATGGTGGGCATTTCCCTGAGGTCACTTGATCCAGTTTTTCCAACAGTTAGTCATTTTCAGGAAATTCTTCAAGGTTTATCCCGAAACCCTGTTTTGGCATGCTTATATCTTTCTCCTCAAAAATTATTAAGGCTAACTGAGACCATGACTAGATAGCCACTTCAACAAGCTATGGCTTGGTATGATGGTGCAGGTATTATCTTCAAACAATGAATTATGGAGGGCATTCTCTTAGGGAAGTTTTGACTAATTTTCCCATACTTAGTCATATGGAGGGCATGATGATGATGATGAAGATGATGATGGTGGTGGTGGTGATGAATATGATGATCATGATGAAGATGATGATGATGCCGATGATGAAGATGACGATGATGATGAGCTCCCCCTAAAATTGTGATGATGAAGATGATGATGATGATGATGATGATGTCAAATATATATGATGATTATGATGATGAAGATGATGATGATGATTATGAAGATGATGATTATGAAGATGATGATCATGATAATGGAGATGATGATGAATTGGATGATGATGATGATGATGGATATGATGATGAAGATGAAGATGCTGATGATGATGATGATGACGAATATGATGATGATGATGATATATAATGAAGATGTTGATGATGAAGATGATGATTAAAAGTGAGAGGAATCTGCGGTAGGAATTTTACAATTCGACAAGTTTTGAACCTATTAAGCAGGAAGATGATGATGATGATAAGGAATATGATGATGATGAAGAAGATCATGATGAAGACATTGACGACGATGATGATCATGATCATGAAGACGAGGAAGATGATGGTGATGACAACGAAAAGGATGATGATGATGATGATCATCGTCGTTGTTGTCGTCATCACCATAATCTTCTTGGTCTTCATCATCATCAGCAGCAGCAGCATCATGATCATGATCATCGTCATCATCATCATATTCGTCCTTGAAGGGACTTATGCATAGGATCTCACTATAAGCAATGCAACCAATATAAATTATGACAAAATCCTAGTTAAATTAAATTAAATTGAATTAAATTACATTAAATTAAAAACATAGAGTTGTTTAACTAAAATTAATTTAAAATGGAACAAAATATGCAAATATGCAAATAAATAAAAAACAAAAGAAACTAATCAAAAAATAAATATGCAAATAAAAAAACAAAACAAAACACAAAATATAAAATATGCAAATAAAAAAACAAAAAAACATAGAGGGAAAAGACTCCCGCGCACTAGCTCATTAGCAACATCCAGAGCAAAACAATAAAGAACAAGTTCACTCTCGCGCACTAGTTCATTAGCAGCATCCAGAGCATTGGTAATTTGATGAGCAGAGCACTGGTAGATCGAGGAGCAGGGGATACCAATCCAGAGGATACCATCGTTCCCAGAGGAGGCAATCCGGCGGCAATCCAGAGGATAAAAAAAGGCCCAATGAATTCGGTAAGCCCATCAACCCTAGCAACGTAGGAATTTGGGATAAATCCCACGGTTTTGACTGTTTCCACACTAAACACAGATGTTTCACTGTTTACTTCATTTTTTTAGGGTTTATATGAAATATAGGTCGTATTTGAGGGGAAAAATGACCCATGACAGGCATTTTTCCGGTCAAGTGCCAGTCCTGAACCCATCCATTGCCCGTTTGATAGAGAACGGGCATGGACCCTACCATCACGACCAAACAAATTCGGGATTTCCATGCTGCAGAACACCATAGCAATGGTAAGAAAATGGTATTGAGTAGTGTAAGACGATTCAGGATCTAACATCACCCTGTCCGCGTCCATGTGCAAAACCACTCAAAACTACCTAAAATTGGTCTAAATTTGGTGACATTTCACCTTGTTATCCTATTTAAAAAAAATAGGCATGGAGGGAGGGAAAAAATCGCCAATTTTTGTGAGTTTTCTTGCATGGAGAGAGGGGAAATGATGTCTAGAATCCTCCCTCTCCCCATAGCTAAAATCACTAACAAAATATTACAAATTTGTCGAAATCCTTTACAATTTCAAACATGCATGGTAGGGAGTGGGAGTCATACTCAATGCTATTCCACCTCATTTCATGCTTGAAATTAAAAAAACATGGTGTGTTTTTTGCAAAATTGACCTAATCTAGCCCAATTTTGGACAATTTTTTGCATGGGCCCACTTTCCCTCCATGTATGAAATTGCATGAAATTTGGAAAAAATGGGCAAAAGATGGCCAAATTTGGTGTAAGTTAAAGCGTTATAAGCTATTCTAAGGTGCCATATTATATGGGTTTCTAATTGTTTAACATTGTATACCAAGAAAGCATACAGACCCCCCAACCAATCAACCAATATGTTATTGGAAGACACCACTTTCATGTGGTTGTCTCCGTTGGTATAAGGGTGCAAACACGAAAATGGGTAATACATTTGCTTGTTGACGATTAAATTTGTAAAGTTTTTTGTTCATTCAACTTCAAGTAATCAAAACTCATATCTACATTGAGAATTTCACTTTGAATCAAAAAGAATTTTTGTAGAGAATTATGTTACTCCATACTCATTTTTCTTTTATGGACATGATGTTATAAATTTCATGTGTATTAACTGCATGCACGTAAAATTTTTGGCAAGGATAATGAGTGACTAATACACATGGCCACCTAGTTTTTATATATAATTATTCATTTTAGGGAAAACTATGTGTTAGATTTTTGGGATTACTCCAAAAGTGTTCTCACCTTGGTAGACGGGAATAGGTCTCCTTGGCCTTGGCTAGCAATATCAATCTCTCGGTTTGGGTGGATTCTTGGCCTTGGTTAGCAATATCAATCTCTCGGTTTGGGTTGATGATGCTTGGGTTGAGGAGGATACTTCATGGAGGTTGGTGATGGAACCAAGGACCTATGTTGAGGAGGAGAGTTGGACCGTTGTGACCATGTTGTCATACAATAGAGTACCATTGCTCACATGTAGCACATAGTTAGAGAAGGAGTACCTTGCATGAGGAAACTTGCATATCAAACCACTATGGAAGAGGGAGTGTTAGACTAACGTCGCCAAGTTTCAATGGGCAATCCATGAATGAAGCAATATGACCACTGCCCGTTCCAAATTGAATCCCCAACATGATCTATATGAGGGGGAACCCCATACCTCTTTGCATGCATTAACTAGTCAAGTGGCCCAAGAAACACACTTATATATCCGTGTTGTGAGAAAATTCCAAATCAAATCAAAATGTGTCTTATAATTAAAAATAATTCAAATATAAATAACTCTAAAAGAAATTACACCTTTGAGAGAAAAAAGCTTTTGATAACGTTTTTGGGAAGAAATAGTTTTTGATATTAAAACATTACAAGTAAATATATTTGCACGCTAAATTATATCCGCTTGGTAACTTATATTCTTGTTTTATCGAGTGTAGGTACCACCAAATAGGTATCTGTTAGATCTATCTTCCTCGAGTGATGATGAAGATATACTCGAAGAGGTTGAAAGTGAGACATGTTGTACTAGATCTACCGGTTCTATATCAACTAGATCTGAAAAGGTAAGGAAAAGATTTCATAGACGCATGCAATATTTTATTGCCGACGGAGGGTCATGTAATTATGATGCTGAGAGCATAGGTGACATTGAGTTTCCCTTGAGGTATAGACATCTAGTGCAATGATGGGTACCTAAAAAGCTACCCCAAGTGGACATAGATTTCTTCATCAATGGGAGGATGTATCGCATTGCTCCTTCGTCCTTACATGGATTGGGGCTATTTTCCATGGATGGCATAAAGATCGTCTATGGAACTGTAATTGAATTGATGGAGTATGTCAGACCATTATACAAATACAATAACTGGTTGATCTTGGTCCAATATACTCGAAGTATGAGGAGATACGGAGTTGCCACAAATCATATACAACTAGCAGAAAATAATAAAAACAAAGGGGTGACTATGTATATTGATGGGAGACCAAAAGCGTCCCAAAACGTTGTTGGATTTATAAATAGTACACAACCAATGACAACAACTAAGCAACCGAATTGCTAATTTGAGGGATGCAAAGAACATCGTATATTTGTATGTGCAACAAAACCAATACTTCCAGGTGAAGAGTTGTTGATCGATTACATCTTAAATCGAATAGATGTAGCTTCCATGGTCCAGGGTAACCGTGGAAGGTCACACGCTATGCCTCATCAGGTAAATGCTAAATATAGTAACTAAACATGACTACAAAAACTAAATGTTTCTATTTTTTCTGTTAACATTCAATTTCCACCAAGGACATTCACTTTTTTCGTGCTTATTATGAATATTTTCATGTGATAACATTCTTATTACACTGTTATGCTTATCTCATTTTTTTATGTTACAATTATTGACTCAACTTTTACTGATTGATTTATTTTGTCAGGGTGGCAGCAGTGGAAAGCCACATTCTGCTTCCACAGTCCAGGGTGACCGTGGAAGGTCACAATCTATTCCTCGTGAGGTAAATAATAAATATAGTAAATAAATATGACTACAATAACAAAATGTTTCAATTTTTTCAGTTAACATTCGATTTTCATTGTTACCATTCACTTTTTTCGTGCTTTATGGCACTTTGAGCTCTATTTTGGCACAACTGATCTAGAGTTTTCCGGAACACTTATCCATTACTTGTCCTCAACTTCATGCTTGCCAAGTCCATGTCACCTTGTTCTCCAATGCCTTGTCTTGACTTCTTGCCATGTCATCTTCTCTTTTGTCTTGTCACCTTGCCATGTCATCATTATTCTCTTCATTTGTTCATGTTTGCTCGCCTTCTCCAAGTCCTCATCCTTCTTGTGTTTATTCTGAATATTTCCATGTGATAGCATGCTTATTACACTATTATGCTTATCTCATTTTTTTATGTTACAATTATTGACTCAATTTTTATTGATTGCTTTATTTTGTCAGGGTGGAAGCAATGGAAAGCCACATTCTTCTTCCATGGTCCAGGGTGACTGTGGAAGGTCACAATCTATGCCTCGTGAGGTAAATGTTAAATATAGTAAATAAATATGACTACAATAACAAAATGTTCTAATTTTTTAAGTTAACATTCGATTTTCACTGTTGCCATTCGCTTTTTTCGTGCTTATTGTGAATATTTCCATATGATAACATGCTTATTAAGCTATGGCAGGGGTCTACTCAATGCCATGGAGTAGGACATCTATCTTCTCCTTCGGAGGTAAAAGTAAATATTATTGCCATATCTCATTTTTGTTTATGTTACAATTATTGACTCAACTAAATATAGTAACTAAATATGACTACAATAACTAGAAATTCCAACCACATAATATTTCCATGTGACAACATGCTTATTACACGGTGGAAGGGGACTGCCCATGTTCGTCATGAAACAGAATGCGTGTCCTCTACTTCTGAGGTAAAAATAAATATTATTGCAATATCTCATTTTTTATTATGTTACAATTATTTTCATAACGTTTATTTAATGATTTATTGTGTTAGGGTGGCGCCAGTGGAAAGGCACCTGCTGCTTCCATGGTCCAAAGTGACCGTGGAAGGTCACACTCTATGCCCCGTCAGGTAAGTCTTAAATATAATAACTAAATGTTTCAATTTTTTCTGTTAACATTCGATTTCCACTGTTGACATTCACATTTTTCTGTGCTTATGATGAATTATTGATTGATTTATCGTGTCAGGGTGAGGACCGTGGAGAGGAAGCTGTTGCTTCCACGATCCAGGGTGACCGTGGACAGTCACCCACTGGAAGTAGATCAGTACGGGGTGACCGTGGGAAGTCACCAGTCACAACACCGCATTAGGTAAGTGCTAGTTCTTAATAGTAACTAACTTTCATTATAATAACAATTTTTGAATGATGTTAAAATTATTTTGCTTAATTTTATTGTTTGATGAATTTAGTATAGTGCACTTGATATGGGTGATGAGGAGCTTGAGCATGAAATTTACTATTCCATAGACCCAATGGAAACTATAAAGAAGTCCCTGAAAAAGGAAAACATAGAAATGATTGCCTTGGCTCGCACAAGGCCCATGACACAGGAGATCAGGGCAAGGATTGAAGAGCTGAAAGAACAAATAAAATCTTATGGGGTAAGTGGCATCTTCACATATTTTTTTAAGCTATGACATGATTTCATATCTGATATTCTGTTTTCTATTTTTCCTAGTGATCTGAAATAGTAAATTTTTTCGTTTGTAGGAGTTTTTACGACCCGTGACTAGAGAAACTGCCGAGATATGTATAGGTAGCAGTGATGCTCCAATGCAGAAACAACGTCGACGAAGGAATGTAACAATGAGGCTTTTTGACACTCCTGCGGTTGGCCTCGAATCCATTAATGAGGGCACTGATTTTGATAGGCATGACATGCCAGAGCATGATGAGACGGAGCCTAGGACTCCACATGACTCCGGATATGAACGTACTGTAGATGACCAAGAAACTTTTCCTGGAGCAGCACGAGTTAAAAGCACTGTATCACTAGATCTCACATTTCTGGTGGATGACGCTTGTGTTCCGATCAAGGTTCAAATTATTGCAGGTATTTATTAATTAATTTATTTATTTTAATCATGAAATTGAAATGGACATACATTGAAATTATTATAAATTAATGGATTACACGTTTCTGCAGGAAACAATGTTTTCTACAGGAATTTTAATGACAAAGCATTGGAGTTGTTTGGCCCCACCATTCACACACGGTGGAATAGCCAAGATAGAGCAAAGAGAGATGAATTGATAGACAACATGGTAAACTTGTTCGAAAATACATTCAACAAGAAAGTGGTTGCAAAGTTAGCTGACGAGAATTTAAAATATACCAGGGCCCAATATAGGGATAAACTGCAACTTGACCTCAAGCATGAGCGCCCTCCCATGGTTCCGGAGAAAGAGAGGAAGGCACTCATAGAGGCTGCAAAGGAGAACTTTCTAAAAAGACAAGGAAAACAACCATGGCCTAGAAAAGCAAGGTACAACACATATAATCTTCTTAGTGAAATATGCTCATTTATTTTTTTCTTTTTTGTTTTAAGTAAGAATTCTGATATCTAACGTTTTTCAAAATTTTCATATATAGGATACCTGACACCTCCAAAGCCACCAAGGCTAGAGTGGAAAAGCATGGGCATCATAGAATGGGCCAGGGTGGCTATAGAAAACTAAGAGCCCGGATCATAAGAATTAAATGATTAACTGTGGGGATTATTTATTTGACAGTAGCGAACAAATATCTGTTTTTTATAATGGAAATTTTAAATGTGTTATGCATTGTAGGGAAATACATTCCAGTATGTTGCCACCAAGGAAGACCTGAAGCTTGGTTTCAAGTATGGTTTTAAAAGTGTCATTGAATATCGGAAAAGCTTGGGGCAGACTCCAATCTCCCCAATGATGCAAATGCAGGTAAATAAAATGAATAAGGACATCATTGTAGTATACTATTAAACTCTATTCAGTTTTGATTATATCACCCATAACTAAATATTTATGTTTGCTTTTAAGAAACAATGCAACCACAACAGTGAATCTAGCGCTAATCAGCACGTACCAGCTGATGTTGGGCTGTGCATGTCCCATGATAGTGGGGAGTAGAGTAGCCATTCTGGTATGTCTTCTTTGGAAATAGAAATATCTACTGTGATTATAGATATTTATTTCCTGACGTATACTTATAAATTCTCTTCTTTCAATGGAAGACCATGTAGATCAGGAAGGTGAACCGCAAGAGGAATTAGCAAGTAGAGAAACAATTAACACACCATCTGTCACAGCTACAAGGACAGGTAAAAAGAAAAATATTGTAATTTTAATCAAAATAATGAGCTATTAATTTCAATAATATTTCAACATATCGATATGCCCATTTTCGTGGTTGCAGTTCATGCCCCTTCACAACTGCCTCCACACCCTACTCAACGACGTAGAAGAAGTTATATGATACATGAGGGCATGGAAACACAAACACTAGCAGGACATGGATCTGTAGATATTCCACCAAATGATGATAATGATAATACCCTAATTGTCAGTTATTACAATGCAAAAAAGCAAAAAACAAAGAAAAAATAGATGTATAAATTCATGACTTGTATTTGGATGTATATCGATGTTGTTAGTCTGAAACATTGTTTATATGAATTACCTCATTATGCTTCAATGTTTTTCTGTCTATATGTTTTGATGACTAGCCTAGTTATGCATGAATGTTTATATGTTTTCTATGTAAACAACGTCATTTATTGGGTATGGGGAATTGAGAGCAATGTGAGGGGTTGGGGAGGGGCCATATGAGCTTCCACCTTCACATGGTTGGCCATGTTCAGTAGAGAATATAAAACTATTCTCGAAGCAGAGAGGAGATCAATAAGGTATAAATACTCTTTTATTCCTATGTATTAAAGATGGTTGTAAATTTTAAATGCATGTCTATTTCTTAAAATATTGTTAATAAATTTATCATTTCACGGTTCATTGATTTCTACAGGACTTTGTAGTAGGATTTAAATGACTGTTTATTTTCTTATATATTATTTACTCATATAAAAATTCTGTCTTTGATGATTTATGCGGGTCTTGGTGATGGAAATGCATCTCGTGGACAACTCTTATCAATTTGTATGGGCGAATGGATTTGGCGAAAGGACAATGATAAGGTAAGGGTTTTGATGTGTTATTTATCCTTAATGTGTTTGTCTTTATCCTTAAATTCTATTTCATTCTATTTCATTATATTAAGATACATATATATATAACATCTTAGCCAAAGGAAATTGCTTGCATTATGTGGTTTCTCTTATTCCTTTAACTTTGATTTAAACTAGAAAGTATTATATTTAGCTTAAGTTCAACACCACAAGAAGCCATCAAATCAACCTACTTAAAAATTTATAAAAAAGGGAATATTGGGAGAGTATCATCAAGTCTGGTGTTTCTATTTCTCTCGTGAAGCTCAGTACATGCCTTAGGAAATTAAAAACAAAATAAGAAAGATATGAGAATTGCAGGTCGAATCCAAGAGCTCATAACTCATTATCTGATTTTTTGGTCTTCTTGTTGGTTGATACATCTACCTGAGAATGTCTACCCTTCAACTACCCCCAATTAGGATCCAAGGCTTGGTGATTGTCTGTCACGTTGGTAGCTTGCTACTTTGGGCTAGATGATTCATCTCATCTACAATTGCCTCTCTTATTCACCATAACATTATCCATGGAAACTTGGTATCTGTGTAACTTTAGCATCATGTCAAGGATGTCCTTGATTTCCTTCCAACCCTTATTTTCTCCATACTTCCCACTTTACTCCTACTGAGTTTTATCTCAATCATTTTTAAATGAATGAAAACTTGAGGATGAGGATTTGAATTTATCATCTGAGTTGCAGGCATTAATATAGGAGGGTGGTGAGATAGATAGGTTACACATGCCTTCAATGTGTTTTCCTTTCATTTAGCATAGTTTCCTAATGATAGATCATTCTTGTTATTTTGTTTCCATGCAGCCGAGTCGTGCCTATTCCTCATCAAGGTGTGATCATTAGCCTTACCACTTGTGAGTGTGTGGTTTAAAAATATAGTGAGAGAGAAAGAAATATATTTTATATTAACATCCAAAGATGACCAAATGGGGTCAATGAGAATTCCAATTGCATCATCATCAAGTACAAATACTATTCATCAAAGTTCCAATTGCAATGCATGAGAAAGTAGCCCAAAAAAATCACACAAATATGTTTTGCATTTTTATGTTTGTATCATATGTTTGTTATTGTATTTCTTTTGTATTAGCCAAATCATCTTCTATATTTATTTTATATTGTGAAATTTACTATTTGGATACATAGGTTCTTGGACTGTAGTGATGACTGATTTTTATTAATGTAACGTTTATATATCTGTAAAATTTGAAGGTTTCTGGTTTTGGGTTTATCAGAATCCAACCAATAAGTGAAGAAGGATTCCTCACTCTTGGTCAAGATGGAAATATTCAGCTAGGAGATGGAAAATCAATAGTCTGGATAGATGAGACCATAATATTGTTTTTTGAGTTAGGGAAGATGCAATATTAAGGCAAGTTTGTTCTCTACAACTTCGACTCAAACATTGTTTGGCAAATTTTTGCATCTACAATGGACACACTACTACTAGGACAAGAATTGACAATCTTTAAACCTAACCAGCTGTAATTCTTCTACAAATGTATATATACGCTGTTAATTTCTCAAAATGATGCAAAAGCTAGAATCTCTAATGATCGAATTGAATTACAATATTCCTTAAGAATATTTCAATTATTCATACTCGCTAGGGCCCAAGAAAAGCTATGTGATTGGTTCTATGGTTGCTTTCCTCAATATGTTTGGAATTTTTATCATTAACTATGGTGAGCCCTTCATAAATTGATATGTCTATATCTTCAAAGGTAGAAGATAAAGTGATGTTATTACATGAGGAGTGTCTCCAAGGAAAATATGATATGGTTTCTAAACTACAAATTGCATGCTCAACTATGCAACCTACTTCTCAGTACCAAAAGGTAATTTATGATGAATTTTTTGCTACATGAGATCATTCCTAGTAATAGAATAGAAATAAGTTGTCAATTAAGTAAAAATATAAGATTACAGAGCAGCCAGGGATGAGGGGTCAATCCCGGCATAGCAAAAATAGATCATTCCTAGTAATAGAATAGAAATAAGTTGTCAATTAAGTAAAAAGATAAGATTACAGAGCGGACAGGGATGAGGGGTCAATCCCGGCATAGCAAAAATAGCTGAAGCAAACAATTCAGAGTATTACAACCATCTTGCCTCAAAACAGAAAGTTTCCATCAGTGGCACGGTCAGAGAACAAAGGATTATCTGAACATGGATTATCTGAGCACGGATGCAAAATTTACAGAAAACCAGAGTGAAGCCAACACAAAAACCAGAGTGGAGAGTCTCGGTCCTCTCGTCGAGCTCCAAAGATGTCATGTAACAATTTACTCAGGAGGGAATCTTCCAGGATGGGGTAGCACCCAGGAAATTCATCCTCTGGCAGCTTGACGGGAAGCGGCTTAATCTTCCTGGAAGCCAGGAGGTCAGACTTGGCATGGCTGCACAATCGTTTGCAGGGCGTGGAGCCCATCGTGGAAGGAATCAAAAAATGCACAAGAGGATCCGTAGGAGAGGTAGGGGAAACCAGAAAAGGATCCGAGGTATCCGTAGCAACAGCTACGACTGACCCTTCAGTTGGGATGCTAGAGAAACAATTGGGGCCGCCTTCACCTTTTCCAGCAAAGTCAGCCTGGACCGGGCTTCGGCTCACGATAGTGTGCTGGCTCTAGGAGAAGGTGGCGTCGAGATTAGCCAAACTCTCTTCCAACGCAACAAGCTTGGCCCTGGTGGACAGCATTTAGTTCCTTGCAGAACCCCAGTTTCCCAACATATCATCCAGAATCTTCCCCAACATGTTTTTCATGAGCCAATAGTGGTTGATGGAGCCACCATTGGATCCGGAGGCCAAGTGGTCCACCACCAGCTGCCCCTCCCAGAATTCAATCAGGTTGTGACTGGAAAAGGAGATACCAGTATCAAATCCATCCCCTAAGCCTGGGGCACTCTGGATTTTGCAACGGTTCCCACCACCTCGACGAGAAAGACCACACGACTTGGTCATGGCGGAAAGAGCCGTGAGGGTCCACAACCAGAAGTTCAACTGAATACAAGGGTGCAAAGAGCCGAACCAGAGGTTCAAAGAAGCAGACTGGGTGCCATCTGTGGTGTGCATAGGCCCATTTAAATAGTGAAGAGACTGGATCCCTTTGATGGTGTTCACACGAGCCATAATTAAGAGCAGAGACCAGAATTGAAAGAGCTGAGATCCGAAAGGATGGCAGTCTTGAATGCGCAGAGGGTCGAGGTGCGGTCGAGCAGTACCAGGGTGGCAGCTAGAGGAAATGTGAGGGGACTTGTGAGTGAGAGTGCGTGAGGGGGGCATTAAGCCATAAGTGTGGAGGCGAGTAGCTGTGGAGGCGGACATATGGTAGGGCAGGTAGATGGGCGGACAGACAGGTGTGGAGGTGAGCAGCAGCGAGGGCAGGTTGGAGATAAGGAAGGAGAACGCGTGCAGCATTATGGACGCAGGGTGCGAGGATCCCTCCCCTCGTGCTCTCCACGTGCTGGGAGGATGGCCCCATGTGTCATGCTGACACCCGCATCCGGGGAGCACCTGCGGGCATAAATCATAGCCTTGCAGGCATATTTAAAAAGGTAGCTACCGACATTTTTGAAGAGACATGCGGGCATATTTAAAAAGGTAGTTGCCGAAATTTTTAAAGAACCATGCGGGAATCTTGGATGGCCCCATTGCAGGCATTGGTTGGAAGGACTTATTGGCCCATTGCAGGCATCTCCATGAGGGTGTGCGGGCATTTTATTGAAGGCCTGCGGGCATTTTTAAATAGCTGATTACGGGCATTTTCAGAGTGACCGTGAAGAGCAGTGCGGGCATTTTGAGAGGAGACTGCGGGCATTTTGTAATGACCCTTGTGGGCATAATAGTGGGGTCCATGCGGGCATAAAAATGGAAACCATTGGGCCTGAAGATCGATGATGTGGCTAAAAGACCAAATATATATTTATATATATTTGTTGAAGATAACATGGACTGAAAAAATATATTTGAATTATATGTAATAAAAATGCAAGTTGGCCTCCTAATATCATGGATAAGACAAGTATAAATAAAAATCAAATCATTGATTTGAATGAAATTGTGTGGAAGATTTAGGATGAGTGTGAGTGAGCTCTGGATTTCGGGGGTTGGGATGAGAACATTTTCGGTGGTGGAGCAGCAGCCGCAACAAAACATTTTTTTTATTTATCTCTTATTTCTCGGTTGGCTGATTGCTGAAGACATGATGCTTGGTTGATGATATAGCAGCAGCATGATGAAGACTTTTTATCTCTAATTTCTGGGAAGGAGTAAGGGTAGTTTGATGTGCATAATATAAATGGAAAGAATGAGAAGATGTTGGGCATGATGAAGCTTGGACAGACTGATTGTGATGATTATTTGATGTGGATGTAGACAGTGTAAAGTGTATGGACAGAATTAAGATGAACCTACAGGACCCCTCTCAGTGAGCCATTGTGTCTAACAACCTCTTCCAATAATGAGCAACATCAAAACGACTTACCACCAATTGGCACTACAAAGATCCTACGCATATTTTCCAGGTGAACAACTACTCTTTTTCCTTAGGGGTTGAGTTATTTATTTATTTTTCAATAAAGACGAATTCAGTGCACCTTATGTTTTTTGTAGTATGATGAATTCTGGCTAGTAGCTCTTCACATGTAGTAGAGCAAGTGATGCTATTTCATGAGGAGAATATAAAACAATTCTCGAAGCGGAGAGGAGCTCAATAATGTATAAATACTCTTTTATTCCTATGTATTAAAGATGGTTGTAAATTTTTAAATGCATGTCTATTTCTTAAAATATTGTTAATAAATTTAACATTTCATGGTTCATTGATTTCTACAGGACTTTGTAGTAGGATCTAAATGGTTGTTTATTTGCTTATATATTATTTACTCATATAAAACTTATGTCTTTGATGATTTATGTGAGTCTTGGTGATGGACATGCATCTTGTGGACAACTCTTATCAACTTGTATGGACGAATGGATCTGGAGAAAGGACAATGATAAGGTAAACGTTTTGACGTATTTTTTAAAGTGGGTTTTGACATGGTTTTCTCCTTCTGCTTTCCAAGTTCTCCAGTTATTTTAGTGTTTAGAAGATCCATCTTGAAATGCATCAAATATATAATTATTTTATGTTTGGGGATCATAATCAACATTTTGAATTTTGGTTTCTATTTTTTAATTGATGCTTACTAGTGAAGGATAATAGGCATCCATTTTGTTGAAATACCACTTTTAGGTCAAGACCATAGTCATCACACACTAAGAAAAAATTCTTAGTGAAATCTGACATGGTGAAAATTAGTTGTGCCACTATGGAGAAAGGGTTCTCTAGGAGCCAATATTTTTCTAGTGCAAGGAGTAATCAACTCAATAAGGTCTTATATTAACAAGAATGGCTTAACAATTTCATGGCCTATCACAGCCAAGGACTCCATACTTTGAATCGTGGACCCCTCCCTCAAAGAATAAGATGAACTGGAATCCCTTAGAAACCCAAGGTTGTTTCCAATAACAATGTTGCAAAAGGACATTCAAGTACTAAGTAGCAGGGGGAGGGCTAATGGTGAGGGAATCCTCCTCATTTATTTTAGTCTTAGTGTAAACTCATACTCTTCCAAAGATGCGATGATCAAGTATGAATCTGACTACAATGCCCACAATTATCACCCATTTCCCATGGTCTTTTCTCATGTGAAGGATGTACATGTAAGGGACCCAGAAGGTCACAAATACTCAATCAGCATCATGTCACCAAGTTGTTAATCACTCAGTGAAGCCCCATAAATCAAAGATACAAAGATAATTTCATTTTGATGTACTTGTCTTCCTCAATCATTATGTTGCTGCTCTATCATCATCCAAACATCATGTAACCAACCCAGAAATATGAGATAAACAAGAATGTTTTACTGTGGTTGTTGTTGCTGCTCCACCCAAAGTGGGTTTGTCACCATTTTAACCCTTCTTACTTAACCTTCCAGTATGCACACAATGCTTCATTGTCATGCCCGCATGGACCCCATAATTTATTCCTGCAAGGGCCTTTTGGTTTATTCCCGCAAGGGCCATTAAATGTTGACAGGAATGTCCTCCAAAATGCCCGCAGCTTCCTTATTAAAATGACTGCATAGATTCATAACAATGCTCGCAATACTCTTTACTAAATTTCGACATGGGCCATTAATTATTCCCATAGTGGGATCCACTTTGATGCCCGCAACATCACTTAAAAATGTCCACAACAGTGCTTGAAGTATGCCCGCAGGAGGCCTTTAAGATGCCTGCAAAGGGTTCCAGCTTGCTGGTAATAAGCGTTGACCATTTTTATTTTTTTAAACTTCCAAGTATCGTCGATATAGAGACGCCAATTCGTCGCAAGTATAGCAAAACCGTCAGACGTTCTACCTTCCTTTGGTCTGTTCGACACACGTTCGTCGATACTTGCGACGGAACATCCTCGCAAGTATAGCAGAACCGTCACAGGGTCTGTCTTCTTTTGGTCTGTTTGCCGAACATGCGTCGATACTTGCGACAAAACATCGTCGCAAGTATATCAAAACTCTCTCTCTATTCGATGCAAATCCGTCGCTAGAGAGACGGTGTTTCATGGAATCAAATTAGCAAAACCATCGGACGTTCTACCTTCATTTGTTCTATTCGACGCTCGTTCATTGATACTTGCGACGTAATATCGTCGCAAGTATAGCTAACCCTCTCTGTGTTGGACGAAAAAATGTCGATAGAGAGATGATGTTTTGTGGAAGAAAAATTATGTGCAACGCCTTTGCGACAACTTTCCATCATTATAGGGACGTGGTTTCGTCAATATAGGGACGATTTGTATAAAATGAATAAAAAAAATCTATTTCAAGAGCACCTTATAGAAGACACATGGCCAACATTTTTCGTCTCTATTGCAACGGCTTTTCAATTTCATCGTTATATCCACGAAACAGGTTCCACGAATAAACGAGACCATGATCATCGAAATGGAGACGAAAATATGTGGAAATAACAACGAAAAACCGTGGCAAATTTCCTCATATGTAATTAGTCGGATGTTCATTATCTAAGAATGCAATTTCCTATCTTAATTTGTCCCACAACTCTTCACAAACTGTGGAGAAAGTGAAGTAGTAGAGAGATAATATGCACAAAATAAGTTCCAATAGTAAAGCATATAATGAAGATGATAAGTCCATAATGATAAAGAAAATATGTGACATGCCATATGAAAGACAACGAAGCATATTAAATTGCTTTTATAGAACAAGGATTAGCAAGATCATACAAATAGGTAGGGAGTAAAATATGATACCAAGATAGAATATTGAGTAAAATATAATTAAATAAAAAATGATATTACTTGTAGATATGAAAATATAGCCATCAAGTAACTAACCCTTAAGCATAGGTCCATTTATTTTGGTCACCGTGATATCATACTAGATATACATGCCCCTAAAAAATGTCAAAACATCTTCCACACAAGAAGGTTAGAGACAAGTCAAACAAGAGCAAAACAACCTCTAGAAATATGATGATTAAACTAAGAACTTAAACCCTAATATAAAATTCCAAGAATTTTAAGATAAGAGTGAATAAACCAAATATTTTTCACCAATGTCGAAACCTTATTGTACCTAACTGACGGATTCACAACTTTGTAGCACCAAACAATGAAAATAAATCATTGAATAATGAATTTTTCACTGAAAACTGGGAAGACATGCCTCAGATGAAGGTAGGGGGCCTTTGGATATGAGGTAGATGCGCCTGGTTGTAGGTAAAGTGCATATATGTCTTTCAAATCCCAAAAAATGAAAAAAAATCTGAAGTAGTCTGACGAAAACCTACAAAAATGTGAACCAAAAACAAACAAACAACCAAATCCTTGATCCTAGGTTATTATACAATATATTTCAATCCAGATCTACAAAAAAATCGAGAAAAACTTGAAAATTTTCTGAAAATTAATGGTCAGAGTTAGGGTTTGAAAAACAAATTCAAACATGTAGCAAATGTCCATATATAAGAAGAAAAAGACAAGGGTTTAGTAGATCAAATGTCAAATCTACTAAATATGAAGTGACCAATAATTAAAAAAACGTTGTTTGTAATATTTATTTTATCAATATTTACCAATGAAGGTAGATCATAGCAACTACCTCTGATACCATGTTAGAATGTTGAGAATATGCATAAACATACAACAATACATTAACACTAACACGGTAGTCAATAACAATATCTACTAGTGTAGCCTTCTATCTATACAAGCAACAAATAATCATGTAAGAAACAAGAGAAAATAATGATACACCAAATATACATGATAAAACCCCAAATGGGGAAACATTCATGGGAAAGGTAGGTCTTCTTATTCTTCATAAATATCCATCTTAAAATACATGGCATCCTCACATAACCATCACATCACACTCCATCTCCACTACATGTCACAATAACACAATAATCTCATGTATGTTTGATGAGCCTCCTTCAACTCTATTATATAGATAGAGGTATAGAATGTTTACATCCCATAACACATGTGGCATAATTGCTTTACCACTTATCTTATATAAAGAATGGTTATAAGAAAAATTATTACATGATGCATGTGAGATAACTCATTTTTATAATATTAGAGTTATTTATGCCTTTTAATGATATTTCACCCGCAATACCACACAAGTCATCATTACATATTCCAACGCTCCCCCTTAATGATGACTGGTAGAAATAATACAAATGGAGGAAGGTGTCATCACCTTAACATGGAGAGCTTCTTGAGCTAGGGTGACTTCGTCATGTATCTGGTGGTTACAAAGAAACCCAAATTGTTCTTCGGAGACATTCTCGCTCAAAATAGGTTTCAATCTTGGAGATCAATTTGTATATTATTTTGAAACACAAGATGGTCCAAAAATCATCAAAGGAGAATGGGTCCTTCTTCTTTGGGATAAGGGAAATAAATTCTTCTTTGGGATAAGGGAAATAAAGGTGGATTTTAAGGTCCCTAACACCTTACCCGACTACTGAGATTGTTTCATTGCTTTAAGTAGGTCACATTTAATTAGATCATAGAAACCTAAATAGAATTCAACCAAAAGGCCATCAAGACCCAGAATCTTACCTTTTTTCATGGATGATAGGGTGCCTAGAATTGTTTCCTCTATTACTTTCATCTCCATGATATCATTCATTTATTTTGTGAATGACCAGGGAATGTGCTAGATAGCTTGGAGTATTTGTTGAATTGGACAACCAAGATGCTCTTTAAATAGATCTCTATAATGGTGCATACCTTCCTTAGCAATCTCCTGAAAGCTAGATTTTCCCTCTCCCTCCCAAATCAAGAGAACCCAAATCATGTGGATGTTCTTTCTATGGATAGAATAAATATGAATGAATTTTGTGTTACTATCTCCCTGTTTGTTCCTTGTGGCACGTATTTTTTAGCAGCATTCTATTTATTCTTTCTTTAAGAGCTCTTGATGTTTCAATTACAAACTTTTGAGCACATCCAGAACTTGAGTTGAGAAAACCCCTGATAGATTTTGATCATAAAGAAGTTTTATAGGAACTTCGGCTTCTTTGAGTTGAAACCATAATATCATAATTCAAGTACGAATATGATTCGATACGGAAAAAATACATAACGAAAAATTCTAGTACGAATAAAATACGGAAGTAGAGTGCTCTTATATAATACTTTTAATTAAATACTCACAAATATACCATACTTATATATAATAATTTTTATTAAATATCCACAAATATATCATAAATGTAGATAAACATTTATATAATAAAATTAAACATATATTTAAAAAACAAAAAATATAAAATCTCAACCGCCTAGACCTAGTGAGTGTGAGAGGAAACAACTAGTTATTAATAATTATTTTAATAAGAACTTATGAAATTGAATGGTATTTTTAATGTGTTTAAATAATTAATTTATTTTTTTAAATTGGTTTCCAAAATTTAATTATCTAAGAAGTCGTATTGTATACATCTAGACCGAATATTTGACGAATTTGAATTTATTTTGAATTTATGTACACGAACTACCAATTCGGTTGAATTATGCTACTATGGTTGAAACTATTGTGCTTCCTTAAAATCCTTGGCTCGGATTCAAGAGGCTTCCTTCACTAGTGAATGTTGTTTGCCACTTGTTGCATGTAAGAGGATGAAGGAGACACATGTAAACGAGTCCATGCATCCTTTACTAACATTAGAAAATCTTCTTCATGCAACCAAAGAGGATTAAATTTGATTGGGGTTGGGGATTTGAAACCAACATTTTTTATTTTGAGTAAGATTCAGAGGTGGTTAGAGAGAATACCCATCTCTACCTAGGATTTCATAAGGAATTTTTGAGCATTCAATTCCTTCTAAACAAGAAAGCAATCCAGTCACTTGGAAATAATTTCATTATGTTTCCAAAAATTATGCACATGGGCACATGTTTTATAGAATTAAAAATCACTTAATATATCTTGAAGTGGGTTGGAAACCTACACTTCGTTGATAGATTTTGTGAAGTTTGAATCATTTCCAAGAACAAATATGCAGAATTTAAAACATCTAAATCCACTAAAGTTTCTCAGAATCATCCGTATAGGGACCATAAATGTTTAGAACTCTCATAAAAAAAAAAATCCTTTGATTCCAAATCAACCAGTATTGTCAACTATAATACATTCGGGAACCCACATTTAGAGTAGGATTCCAAGCGGTTAATAGGCCTCCTAAGAGGTCATCAAAATCCAAAGTGGTGCATGACCAACCTTTCAAAAATGGTTCAATTGTCGAGTGAGCTCACGAACCTGCAACCATAGTTTTTTTTCTTTTAACCATGGGAACAACAACCTCCCAAGGGTATATCTAACAACTTGCAAGCCAGATATACCAGTAACTTGTGACTTAGCAAGGGCCGAGATGTCCTGAAGCCCACCGGGGTGAGCCTCTATCTCAGGGGTCTCATACCCTTCAAGCCTTGTCACAATGGGCCAATGAGCAACCCTACCTCGCCGGTTTTGAACTTGTGACCTCCACGGAGATAACACATGTTCTTAACCATTAGGCCCACTTAGGTGAAGCCATAGTTTTTTGTATCAACAAAACATCTAACCTTAGGGCTCTGATGAGCATTTTGAGGGAAATTACCTTTGAGGTGTCCCCTAATCCCCTTGCGTTGCGTTGAAAGAGAGGGTGATCATGTTGAGCCCTTGGAAAGGGATTTTACTCCAAGGGATCTAGGGATTGCAGACTAATTTCCCTTTTTAATGTCAATAACTGCTTTGGATTGTGCTTTAGATAGGTTTGATTTCCTACTGGCTCTAGAGGGGGGACCTATAACTGAAGCTAGACCCACGGATTCAACATCATCCTTCTTCGAGCTTATTTTAGACTTGATGCCGAAGGAAATGAGGATTGATTGATTTGGAGAAATAACGATGTGGATAAGGTCTCCCAATGCATCCTCGACTAAAGTACCATGTTTAGGAGAGGCGAAACCTTGGAAAGCATACACGAACCCGTCTCTGATTCCACAATTGAGGCTACAATATAATCTTTTGGTGATGAAATTTTTTGTGTATGGACAAGACTATCCTCTAAATATACTAGTTCTTCCTCCCTAGCATGGAAAGGACTAGGCTTAATGCTGAGGGACTGACACCTTAGAACCTGCAACTAAATCCCCTTTTTTTTCTTTTTTATTTACTTAGTTACATCATTTTTATTTTATTTTAAAATTTTCCATTTCATTGCATGCAAGTTTATTTTTCGTAACATTTAGATTCTCATATATTATTTCTTTTTAAAAATTTAATCATAAATAAATAAATAAAAACATAACATTAAAAAATACATAAAGTTACATAGGAACTCAAGACGAATGATTAAAGGAAATGTAAGAATACTATCTATGATTATGTTTCTCTTGATTGATGTATAATGTAAACTTACAATTTTGTCTAAGTTCTCTTACACTTTTTCATCTGCATTACTCACAACTGTTTGAAAGGTAGAAGTTACGTGACTTTGCATGTAGATTCCGATTCTTTTCCTAGGGATTTAAACCTAGGGTTTTATTCCCACTTCTTCCTAGTTAGGCTTAGCCTCACGAGAAGTTTAAAGTTCAATGGGGAGACTTGCAATTCTCCGTGTCAACATTTTTGGTGATCATATTTGAGAAATGTTCAAGGAACCTCCCCATTATGGTCACCAAAAATGTTGATGTGAAGTATGATACATCTCCACATCAAACGTTCGACCTCTCGTAAAGCAAGCCGTGAAGAAACGAGAAATCAATATAAACAATCATGTGAATTCAATATCTCATACTGTAATGAGTGATGCAGCGTACGAGGAAAGGTCATGTAGCTAACGTAGTTAGCAAAATGTAAAGGACTTAGTCGAATAATATTTCAAGATATTATGCAAAGCTTTGTCTTTATGCATTTATGCATATGTAATGCATCTTTCCATTTTATACAGATTTGTAAGAGAGACCGACTTTATAACATATTTTACCATATTATTCTTACATGTTTAAAATAAATAAAGAATTAAAGAAAAAATGAATATGTATTTGTTTTTTTATAGATAAAATAATTTAATACAAAAAATAAAAGCAAACTGGGATTTATAAAATAAATAACAAAATTTGTAGAATGTTAAAATGATCAGCAAGAGGTAAACAACAAAAATAATTTTATTGATTAAAAAGATTTATACATTCAAAAATTGTTTTAACATTTATCTTTGAGCCTCTACGAAAGCTAGGACTAGGTACGATTCTCAAACTATCATGACATTTTCGAGACCGTTATGGACTTCCAAACAAAATAGAGAAAGGGGAAATGATACAAGCTTGAACTCGAAATAATTGGATGTGAAAAGGACTAAGGCTGATAACATCGTGAATTTGTTGTCCCTTGAAAAAATCAAACTACTCTTCCGAGATCTCACCATTAATGATGACCTTTAATCTTTCTGCGATGATTTTTGCTATAATCTTGTAGATACAATTACATAGGGAGATTGGGCGAAAGTCCTCCCATTTGGATACATGCTCAACTTTTGGAATAAGAGTGATAAGGGTAGAGTTATATGATGCCAAGATCCTGTTGGTAACTCTTGATTCCTCTAATATTGTGACTAGTCCTCCTCAAACAAATCAAAGATACCTTTGAAGAACTCAACTGGCCACCCATCCGGGCCCGAGCTCTTATCCTTCTATAGAGAGTGAAAGGAAGAATGCATCTCCTCCAAGCTGATAGGATCCATTGACATTTTATTTTGTTCCTCTGTTACCATTTTCGGGTATAAGGTTGTCAATTCAAGCATCTTATCAACATGGCACCCCTGGTCTTCTTTGTAAAGTTGCTTGAAGTGGTCGAACCCTAAACATGCAAGCTCATTGAAGCTCGAGGCATAAAATCCATCATTGTTCTCAATGCTCCATATGGAATTAGTATGATGTTTTATGCTTGACGAAATTGTGGAAAACTTAGTATAGCCGTCGCCCGACTGAATCCATAGCGCTCTACTTTTGAGATGCCAAGTAGCCTCCTCCTCATCTAATATTTTAGTGCGCTTACACTTCAAAGCCACAATGTCCTTTTTTTGAGCAATTGAAAGAAATCCCTCTTTGTAGGCCTAATGAAATCTTTCCAAAGTAAATTCGGTATCCTTTAGATCCTTATCCAGTTTAGCCCTCCTATCCATAGACCACTTAATATTTTGATTCTTCGGTCGCATTAGGTTGTTTTGGAAATGAACCGCTGCTGAGACCGAACCCCCTGGCACAAACTTTACTCAACAATGCTTGACTAAATCTTTGAAATCGTCATCTTCAAGCCAACAAGCGTTGAACTTGAAAGGGCTTGGGGGTTTCTTGCCAATCCTATTTATTTCAAGATAAATAGGGAAGTGATATGAATTTCCACCTTCACCCACCCACTTCCTCATAACTTCTAGAAGCTGAGGGATTCCATCATTAACCAGGAAGCGATCAATTCGCTTTATGATACATTCATCCCCCACACGCATATTCCGCCAAGAGGGTTTAAGGACCAAAGGGGTTAATTCATAAAGAGATACATCTGCTAAATGATGAATGAAGTAATCAGATAGGGCAATGACATGGGCTTTAGAGCCCCAAATTTCACTCTTCCCTAGGGAGAATTGAGATCGCCCCCCAGAATGATCCTATCCCCATCGATGAGATCGGAAGAGACCAAAAACACCCAATAATGAACTTTGTTAATGTAGGGACCATAGAGATTAAGGATGTTGAAGGCTATCCCAAAATCCCATGAGAAGAGGGTAGCCCCCAAGCCTGATTTAATCGCCCAACATTTAATACAAAGAAAATAGTCCTATTCTAACCTGTAATGAGACCACCAGAGTGACCTTGCGCATCAGTATTGATAAAGCTCCATCCCGATAAGATCTTTTCCAGTTCATCCAAAATTGCCAAACTTGTAGCTAAATATTTATGAAGTAGAATAATACTCGATCTGTGGATGTCAATGAGCCTCTTCAAAGCAATTTTTTTTTATGGATTCCCTAACCCTCTAATATTCAGAGACAGAACAAGCATTAAGTAACCTTCTTCATCGGTTAGTTTTATCTAAGAGTCCCGAAGATTGTATTCTATCGACCGTAAATAACCTTCCTTGCAGCCCTATCCCTTGCTCTGGCCATCATTGAGCATCTACCCCTTAGCCTAGGTTTGAGGAGCTCGAAATATTCAACTAAACCACCAGTCCATCTAGACCTATCTTGAAGTCTACCCTTTCTTGACAACCGAAGGTAATATCTAGACTTCCCTAGAGTGCAAGAAGGGAAGAGTCTTCCTTAGGTGAAGAAGGAGGGACCTCCAAAACTGGAATGTCAGACATGGTATCTATGGAAGCCTCTCTAGGTCTCTAAACTTCCTCAAAAAGACCACCCGGAAACTTCTCATGTTTCATTGAAGGCAATACTGTCAAAGAGGAGGAAGGATTTAAACTCATGTCGATGCCATAAGGCACATAGTTTAAACCTTCACTATCTTCCATAAGATGAGAAGCAGGAGTCAGAGGGGGATAAAGATGGAGATTAACATGAGCGGAGGAAATGGAGAGTGTCGGGATGGATTCAATGGAGGGGTCAAGTTGTTGAAAGAGAAAGTATGATTTAATTATAAGAGTTTGCACCATAAATACAACAATTCACAAATAATTATTTTGAAAATAATTCAATTCAATTTTGTTTATATTATTCCGACAAATAAATGCTCATGATTTAATAATGAGGCTTTGCGCCATAAACATAAACAAATTCAAAAATAAATATATTGTATACACCCACTTCAATTATTTATATTTATATTATCCAAACAAATAAATGTTTTGCACCAAATTTTATAAAAAAATTAATTTGTAAATAACCCAATTCAATTATTTATGTAGTAACATTATAAATGTCGTGATGAAAGCGATTTGGATTGAAATGAGCACACATTATATCCTAAGGGTATTCTTGGCCTCCAAGTGGGGATATGGGCACCATTATGATTGTTTGAGCACTAGATTTGGTTTTAGGGTGTTAACCATGGTTGGTAGAGGAAGCTCAAGAATTAGACTCTAAAGGAAACTTTTAGGGCTCGACTTCAATGAATGACACCTATAACCACTGCACAATATCTCTTAATGGGATCTTTGGCTTTTGAGTGGGGAAATGGGCACCATAAGGATTTTTTGGGAACTCAATATGTGTCATGGTGTCTTGGACATGGTTGGGGGAGGAAGCTTGGGCCTTAGGATCTAAAGGAATTTTTTTGGTAGCTAGGGTCAGGAACAATGTGTTTAACCACAACAAAGGGATTTTCCAATATATCATTGTCCCTCTAGTGGGGATATTGGTACCATTAAGAGTCTCTCAATACAAAGTATGGGTATCAAGGCCCTATATATGGTTAAAAGAAGAAAGATAAGTATTAAACCCTAAAGGAAGTTTCTAAGAATTTGAGGCCAAAGAAAACACCTCAAACCACTGCACATGACCTTCCAAGGGAATCCTTTACATTTGTATGAGGATATAAGTGCCATTATTAGCATTTTTTTAGTATTAAGTATGGGTTTTAGGGCCATAGACATTGTAGGGAAAGGAAACCCATGCCATAGTCCCTAGAGGAAGCTTTTAGCTATCCAAGGCCATGAAGGATCCCTTGAACAACCACACATGGGATCTGAATGGCATCCTTGGCCTATCATGGGGAAGGTTACAGAAATTATGTGATTTTGGGTAGTAGGTATGTGTCTTGAGGCCTTGGCTATGATCAAAGGAGGAATCCCATGTATTAGGCCATGATGGAATATTTCAGGCATCATGATTTCCTGATAGTATACTTGACTTCCAAAAAAAACATGTCAAACTATCATACATGACGTCTTGAGGTTATCCTTGCCTTCAAGTGGGGACATGGGTGCTATTACGAGTATGCGGATACTAGGTGTGATTCTTGGGGCCTTAGACATTATTGAGGGATGAAACCTAGGCCTTGTACCCTTAAGGAACCTTCTAACCATATAGGTTTAAGAAATCCACATTAATCCACCACACCTAAACTCACTAGCATGGCCTTGGCCTACAAATGGAGATATTGGTGATATTAGGAATTTTTTAGCATTAGTTTTGGGTTTAAAATTTGTGGACATAGTTGTGGGAAAAAAATCAAGCCTTAGGCCTTAAATAAAGATTATAGGAATGTGGGCCCAATAATGATGCTTCAAACCTAAACACATGACCTCCATGTGAGGATATGGGCACCATTACAAGATTTTGAGTAGAGCATATGGGTCATCAGGCCTCAACATGGTTAGGAAGAAGGTATTGGTTATGAGCCCTAAAGAAAGCTTTTGTGTATGAAGGGTTAAAAATAATGCCTCAAACCAACACACCACCCAAAGGATCATTCAACTTCGAGGAGACATACTAAAACCCTTATGAATATTTTAGAACATTATACCAATCTCAAGCCCTAGAATAATATCAAGTGATGAAAATCAGTCATTATACTTGAAATGCAACTTCTAGGTCTCCAAAACCATGTATAAGGGATAAAATCACGTTTTAATTATCCACCTCCATTATGAATAATGTATTAGGAAAAAAATGTATTGAAAACTTAGAAATGCAAGTAGTTGGATGTAGTCAATAACATTGATCAATATAAAGAATAATATTACTTTCATTAAAATTCAATATAAATTATCATTCCATTTCTTATCATATCAGTGTTAAATGACTACAATCAAACATTCAATGAAAGTTGATTTTTTTCCGTTGCAAAAACTGTCATATCCATATTTTCTAACCCATCCTCATATTTCAAGAAAATTCATAACACTTTTAAAAAAAATGTTCAAAGTGTAATTGATAACATTTTTTTCTTTCTCTTTTCTCAAGAAAATATGTTCAAAGTGTATATCCATATTTTCTAACCCATCATCATATTTCAAGAAAATTCATAACACTTCTAAAAATATGTTCAAAGTGTGATGGGTGGCACACAGAACATTTTTTTTCTTCCTCCTTTCTCAAGAAATTTGAAAGAAAAAATGATAAATATGATGGTGGCCGACATAACAATTTTTTTCCAAGAAAGTTAAAAAAAATATGAATAGGTGACATGACATTTTTAATTTCCTTCCTCTTTTTCAAAAGAATCATAACTCATGAAAATTAAATAAATGTGATGGATGACCAATGGAATATTGACAAAACACTTTTATGTTTCTTTTTTATTTGAATAGTTGATTTATGAATTCATATTAATATTTATTCCAAAAATCAAAGAAAAAAATGGTCAAATATGATGGGCCCCGGGCGACCGAAATAACATTTTTTTTTAGGAAAGTTCAAAAACATATGGGTGAACAACATGGCACATTTTATTTTCTTCCTTCTTTTAAAAAAAAAATCATAAAAATTATATTAAGTGTGATGGGTTTTTTTGTTTGAGTGGTTGATTTATGAATTCATATTAACTTTGTAAAGAAACATTTATTCCAAAACAATTACATGAATCAAATCATTTTAGTTGTGTTAGTGGAGTTGCCTTCACAAGAAAGAAAAAATAATATTTGAGTTATCTGTTAGGTGGGAATGAAAGTAGAATATTTTGGTCTAAAATACATAGTGTCGATAGGACTTTATGTTACTGATGGAGTAGTGTAAAGAGCAGGGTTACCTTTGATTTCCAATGCTAAAACAGTAGGGAGCCACTTACAAATTCAAAAAATAGAAAATAGAAAAAAGCCTCGTGTTACCGAAAGAATCTTATTTGCTTAATTTTTTTATTATAATAAATATATAATAACTCAAGAAGTTAAAGAAATATTCCTGTATTTTTAGTTTTTTAATTGAAACTTGAAAAATGCTTTAAAAAACTATATTACCGTTGTTGCTTGACATAGCTATTATAAATATGCGATATTTATTTTCTTATATTTATGTATGAGATAGATAGCAGTTGCCAAGTTGCTGTATTAGTGATCAGTATCTTGGATTGGTTTCACAATTTCTTGTAGTTTTCCTTCCTCAAGGACTTGCTTTTTGAGATGTTTGATAAAATATATTCATGTTTTTCATCTCATATTTAAGTTGATTCTAGTTTCACTAGTGTGGGTATGGATATTTCAATCTACTATATCTTTTATAAGATTAACTTTGCATTTTGCTACAAGAAAGGGATGAATTTTTTAGACATCATTTATATTATATGATGATGAAGTAGTATTATTAAAACCACTAATATTATGTGGTGTTAAATTGGTGGTATCAACATTATTTACATTTTGTAGTGTTAAAAGTTGTACTGAATTAATAACATTAACACTATTCATATTATGCAATGTTAAATGATGATTAAATGTTGTTAACTTTATTGGAAATAGTGTATGCTAAGTTGGCAAGCACAATAAAGTGGTGCTAAGAGCTCCTTTCATATAGTATAGTAACATGTGCAAGTAGGATTTAATTATAAGAGTTTGCACTTTAAATAAAACAATTCACAATTAATTATTTTTTGAATTTTCGATTATTTATTTTTATATTATTCCAACAAATAAATGCTCATGATTTAATTATGAAGCTTTGTTCCTTAAACATGAAACAAATTCAAAAATAATTATTTTGTATATACTCATTTCCATTATTTATTTTTATATTATAAAACAAATATATGTTTACCACCAAATTTTATAAATATTTAATTTGTAAATAACCCAATTCAATTATTTATGTTTTATATTATTGTCACACAAATAAATAATTAAATGTTCATTAAAATTTATCATTAATAAATAATTAAAGACAATGAATTTATAATTTAGTAACATTATAAAGGTCATGATAAAATCGATTTGAATTGAAATTCAATTATTTGATTGGAAATTTTTATAAATATTAATAAATTTGTGTTCAAATTGTTTGAGGGATATTAGTGGCATTCAAATGTTTTGAACACTAAGTATGGGTATTGGGTCCTTAGACATTATCAAGGGAGGAAGCCTCTACCTTAGGCATTAATTGAAGCGTCTAGTTAGCCACCAACATCACCAACTCAAAACATTGCACATGGCCTCTCGAGAGTATTATTAGCCTCATGTGTGGGTATGAACACCATCAGGATTTGATCACTAAGGATGGGTCCAAGGGACTTCGACATGGTCAAGAGAGGAAACCTAATACAGATACACTAAAGGAAGCTTCTATGCATATGTGGCCAAGAATGATGTATCAAACCACCACAAGCAACCTCTCGAGAGGATAATTGGTGTTAGAATAGGGATATGTGAGGAATTGGGAGGATTGTAGCAATAATCACGGGTCTTAGGGCCCCATACAAGGTTGAGGGTGGAAACACATGCCTTTGTCCCTAAAGGAATCCTATAGGTATCTAAGGTCAAGAAAGACTCCTCAAATCACCACATAGGTATTGTCCAACAAGTGGGAAGATTGGATCCATTAGGAGGTGTTGAGCACTAAACATGGGTCTTAAGGCCTTGTACATGGTTAGGGAAGGAAACATAAGAATTATACCCTAAAGAAATATTAGGTTTATCCAAGGCCCAAAATTATGCCTCGAATCACCACAAATAACCTATCAAGGGTGTCCTTCAACTCGATGTCAAAACTCAATTACAATAAGGGGATTTATGTAGTAGCTACGGGTCTTGGGATTGTTGAAATGGTTAGGGGAGGAAGCATGGGCCTTAGTCTCCTTAGGAAGCTTATAGGGATTGGGGACCAAGAGCAACACCTCAAACAACCACATGTGACTTCCAAAGGGTATCCTTAGCCTCCAAGTGGGGATTAGTGACATTAGGAGCTTTCCAATAGTAGGAATGTGGCTTGGGGCCTTGAAAATGGTTGGGGGAGGAATCCTGAGAAATAGGACATAAAGAAATATTCTAGGCATCTAAATCTAAGATTAATTACTAAAACTACCATAGAGGACCCCTTGGGGGTATCATTGTCTTTCAAGTAGGTGTATGGACACCATTAAGAGATTTGAACATCAGGTATGGGTATCGAGGTCTTATATGTGGTTGAGGGAAAACCTGAGGGATGGACCCTAAAAAAATATTGTAGGAATCCATGGCCATGTTCAAAACCTCAAACCACCAAACATGAACTCCTAAGGTTGTCATTGCCTTTGAGTAGGGCCATGGGTGCCATTAGGAGGTTTTTGATACTATGTATGAGTCTTAGAGAATTAGACATTGTTGAGGGAGTAGACTTGGGCCTTATAGGCTAAAAGGAATCTTCTAAGTATCCATATTTAAGAAAGATGGATTGATACATTAGACATGACCCCATAAGCATACCCTTGGTCTCTAAATAGGAATATTTAGGATATTAGCAAGTTTTGAGCATTAGGATCTACACATAGTTGAGGAAGAAAGATCAATCATTAGGCCTTAAATAAAATTATAAGAGTTTAGGCCCAAAAATGATGCCTCAAACTAAAACACATGACCTCATAATGGGATATTTGGTTCCCATGTGGGGATATGGGAACCATTACGAGTTGTAAAGAACAACATATGGGTCATGGGGCCTCAACATGGCCTTGAAGGAAGATTTTGTGCATATAAGGTAAAAAAAATGCCTCAAAACAATGCACATCCCAAGGGGATCATTCATCTTCGAGTGGACATATTTGCAACATTAGGAATTTTTTAAAACTCAGTGTCAATCCAAAGCTCTATAATACGTTCAAGTGATGAATCTCAGGCATTAGCTCTAAAATGTATATTCTAGGGCTTAAGTGCCATGAACGATGCCTTGAACCACCACACATGACATTTTTGTGGGATATTTCATCTTTGAGTGGCCATATGTGCACTATAAAATGTTTTGAGAACCAAGAATGGGTAGTGTGGGACAAAGGACATGGTTGAGAGAGGAAACATTGGATGTAAGACCTAAAATAAGCTTCTAGACATAGAACACCAAGAACATCACATCAAGCCACCACACCCATCCTCTATGATTTTCCTTCAATCTAGAATATGGGCACCATTAGGAATATTTGGTAACTAAGTATGGGTCTTAGTACCTTGATCATTGATAGGGGAGAAATATTGGGGCTTAGGCCCTAGAGGTAAATTCTAAGGCTAAAGGGCCATGAATGAAGCCTCAAACCACCACACTTGACATATTTGTGGTCTCTTAAGTCACATTTGAAGGAATAAAGATTTTTTTTAAAACATGGTATGGGTCATTTGGTCCTAAACATGGTTAAGAGAGGAAACCCAAGCCTTCGACCCTAATAAAAGCTCCTAGTTATCCATGACCAATAACATTACCTCAAATGAGAACGCATGATCTCCCAAGGGTATTCTTGGCCTCCAAGTGGAAATATGGGCACTATTGTGATTTTTTTAGCACTAGGTTTGGTTTCAAGGTGTTAACCATGTTTGGTAGAGGAAGATCAAGAATTAGGCTCTATAGGCAACTTTTAGGGTTCAACTTTAATGAATAACACATAAAAACAACAATATCTCTTAAGGGGATATTTGACTTTCGAGTGGGGATATGGACACCATAAGGATTTTTTGAGAACTAGATATGGGTCTTGGACCTTGATGACCTGGACATGGTTGGGGGAGGAAACTTGAGCTTTGGAATCTAAAGGAAGTTTCTAGGCATTTAGGGTCAAGAACAATGTGTTGAACTAGACAATAATGAAATTTTCCAAGATATCCTTATCCCTCCAGTGGGGATATTGGTTCCATTAAGAGGCTTTTAGTACTAAGTATGGGTATCAAGTCCCTAAACATGGTTAGAAAAAGAAATATAAGTGTTAGAACCTAAAGGAATTTTCTAATCATTTGAGGCCAAGAACAACACCTGGAACCATCACATGTGACCTTCCAAGGGAATCCTAGTTTACCTTTGACTGAATATATGAGTGGCATTATTAGACTTTTTTTAGCATTATGTACAAATTTTAGGGCCCTAGACATGGTAGGGAAAGGAAACTCGAGCCTTAGGCCCTAGAGGAAGCTTCTAGCCATCCAAGTCGAAGAAGGATCCTTTGAACAACCATACATATGATCTCGAGAGTATCCTTGTTTTTTCATGGGGAAGTTAGTACCATTATGTGATTTTGGGTAGTAGTATGTTTGAGGCCTTAGACATGATCAGAGGAGGAAGCCCATGTATTACACCCTAACATAATATTTGAGGCATCTAAGGCCAAGAGTGATGCCTCCAAACCCCACACATGATCTCACGAGGCCCAAGGGTATACTTGGCCTCCAAGAAAGGAAGTTAATTCCTTTATGAGGCTTTGAGGATTAGGTATGGGTTTTTGGACCTCGACATGGTTGAGGGACAAAACCCAAGCCTTAGGAACTAAAGAAATATTATAGGCATCTAGGGACAAACATATACTTCAAACCAACCACACATGACCTTTTAAGGATATCCTTAGTGTATGATTGGATATATCAAGGATAATATTAGGTATGGGTCTTAGTGCCTTATACATGGCTAGGGGAGAAAATGATGGCCTTAGGCCCTAAAGGAAGCTTATAGGCATACAATACAAATAATAATACCTTAAAGCATCATGCATGACCTCCTATAGGCATCTCTAGCTTCGAGTGGGGATCTGTATGTCATTAGGATTTTTTGACCACTACGTATAGGTATTAGGGCCTTAGACATGATTATGGGAGATAACCTAGGCATTAGGCTCTAAAGGAAGCTTCTAGACATCCAAATCCATGAGCAATGCTTCAAATCACCATACATAATCTCTCAAGGATATCCTTGGTCTCCAAGTGGAGATATTGAGGCCATTAGAAGGTTATGGGAACTAGGTATAGGTCTTAGGGCCTTGGCTATTGTTGAGGTTGGAAACTTAGGCCTTAAGCCCTAAATGAAGCTTCTAGGAATCTAGGGATTAAAATGATGCCTTGAACCAACACACATGACCTCCATATGGTATCCTTCACCTTTTTGTTTTAGATGATTTATTGTAGCTTATTTATTGAGGAAAATGTGAACAAACACTTGATTTTGCACTAAGATTCTATAATCAATGGAGAAAATGCAGTAAGGTGAGCATAGGGAAGTTTCCCAATTTTGAAAAAATATGTTGATAACAAGTGGAGTCATCATGAAATGTTGTTGAAATCCATCTCACTAACTTTCATTCATCATCGTTAACCGCTAGTCTCTACTTATGTTAAATATACACACTGATATTTTTTTGGTCTAACTTTCATTCATCGTAGTTAACCACCATCTATGTAGTCTCTACTTAAGTTAAACATACACATTGAGTTTTTTTTTTTGTGTATCTTTGAATTATTGCAAACAATGTTGTACTATCACTAGAATATATAAATGAATATATACAATTCTAACATAAATGCTTGTACAAATTCAACACTAATAAAAATAATTTAGTTTGACATTTAAATAACATCACATATTAATTATTTCTTTAAGAAGTAGTCTAAATCTTTTGCATTTTTTACTTTTTCCAAGTATATTTTCCAAAAAAATTACCAAAAAAATAAAATAAATAGACTACTCCTTTCTTTCATACTATTAATTATTTCTTAATGTCATCATAAATTGCTTAAAGATAATATAACTAATTACTATATACTTAACATAAAGTTGGTGTGACATTAAAATTGCTATTATTTGTAAATATGTTTTGGTTATACACAAATATATTTAAAATAAAAATGACCATTTCAAACAAAACATCACCATTAGAATAAAGAGGGCATCGAAGACTTAGTAGGGAAAATAAAAGATTATATAAATTTCTTTTTCAAATAAATATATTTGAAATATAAGAAAATAAAAAACATTTATCATAAATGAACACATATACATGAGAAGGAATACAGTATTTTTTTGAAAAAAAAGGGAAGTCGGAATTTATTTTTAAAATAAATATATATAATTTAAACAAATTTAAAATTATGGAATCCTTTTTCAAAATAAAGATAATTATATATTCTTTTTAATAAGGAAATTTATGGATTTTTATAAGGAAAATAATTGTATCTCAAACAAATAGTGAAAGGAAAGAAAATATCATTTTTCATCTGTATAATAAAGTGGAGTGAAGGAAAGAAAATATCATTTTTCATCTGTATAATAAAGTGGAGTGAAGGAAAGAAAATATCATTTTTCATCTGTATAATAAAGTGGAGTGGAAACTGTAAATGGATGTTATTGTTTTTTGGCATTTGATTCTTGCTTGTCTATACGTTTCCACAATTTTGAGAATTTAAATTGTGGAAAATATTAATTTAAACTAAAAATGAAGTTGAAAATATTCGTGATCCAATTCTATTCAATAGTTGATTATTGCAAAACGAAGTGTTGAGTTATTTACGCCAAGAATAGCGCTCCGGTGAAAACAATGGGGTGGGGCCTGTTGACCCGGGGTCTATTCCCTAAGCAAGGCTCTTTGGAAGGTCCTTTGATTTCCAGAGAGGTTGAATGGTATGGTATGGATTGTATTTTTTTTGTTTAAAAATAAAAATAAATAAAAAATTATTTATCTCTTATTTTGGAAAAGGGGAAAATTTTGGTTACACAATATTTATTTTTCTTTCTTTTTAAAAGCTAAGAAAAAAAATTTTATTTCAAAAAGTTAAACAAAATTTGTTCATAGTCAACATGACACTTTATTTTCTTCTTTCCTCTTTTAAAAAAAATCATAATTCATAAAAATTATACTAAATGTGATGGATGACCTATATTTTCAAAAAAATCATGACTCACAAAAATTATACTAAGTAACCTAACACCTTCATATTTTATTTTTCTTTGAGTGGTCAATTTATGAATTCATATTAATTTTTTAAGCAACATTATTCCATAACAGTTACATGAATAATATCATTTTACTTGTGCAAACAGTTACATGAATAATATCATTTTACTTGTGCAATTATTACCTCTAGTTGAGTTGCCTCGACAAGAAAGTAAAAACAATATTTGAGTTATTTGTTAGGTGGAAATGAAAGAAAAATATTTTGGTCAATGACAGAGATTGCTGGTAGAACCTCATGTTATCTTGGGCACATGCTATGAAGAATCTCACTTCATTTTTTTCCATCATATAATGGTTTGTCAAGTGGCTGAAGAAATGATTGCTATTTTGGGTTGGTTTTTTTTCGGAATAGAGTTTAAGAATAAATAAAATGGAATCCTTTTTCCAAAGATAATTATATATTCTTTTCAATAAGGAAATTTTTGGATTTATATAAGGAAAATAATTGTATGTCAAACAAATAGTGAAAGGAAAAAAAATATCATTTTTCATCCTATAATAAAGCAGAGTGGAAACTGTAAATAATTATTTTGTAAATAATTCATTTCAATTATTTATTTTTATATTACTCAGACAAATAAATGTTTATGATTTAATTACAAGGCTTTACACCATAAACATGAAACAAAGTAAAAAATAATTATTTTGTATATACCCATTTCAATTATTTATTTTTTATATTATTCAAACAAATATATTCTCACCACTAAATTTTATAAAAAAATTAATTTGTACATAATCCAATTATATTATTTATGTTTTATGTTATTGTCACTTCAAATAAATAAAAGAGTAGTCTAGTGTATTTTTAAATGTATAAATGGATTCATCACCCTCAAATGCCTCCACGACATTCACATTAAATGCAATTTCCACGACTAATATATGTGGTCCTCTAAGATTTTTTGAAGATTTCCAACAGAAGTGCAAAACTAATGTCAAAATATACCAGAAAAGGTAGAAAACATAGAATATTTTAGACTACCTCATAAATAAATAAATGTTCATTGAAAAATAATTAAAGACAATGATTTATAATTTAGTAACATTAGAAAGGTCGTGATAAAAGTGATTTGAATTGAAATGTAATTATATGATTGGAATTTTTTTTATAGATATTAATACATTGTTGCTCAAATTGTTTGATGGATATTAGTGCCATTAAAATGTTTTGAGCACTAGTTATTAGCTTTGGGTCCTTAGACATCATCAAGGGAGAAAGCCTCTACCTTAAGCCTTAATTGAAGTTTGTCGTTTGCCACTGTCAATAACAACACCTCAAAACATTACTTGTGGCCTCCTGAGGGTATTCTTAGCTTCATGTGTGGGTATGAACACCAAAAAATAGTTTTGATCACTACGGATGGGTCTAGGGGCCCTCGACATGGTTGAGAGAGGAAACATAGGCCATATACAGTAAAGGAAGATTCTAGGCATCCGTGGCTAAGTTAGAATGATGTATCAAACCACCACGAGCGACTTCTCAAGAGAATATTTGGTGTTAGAATAGGGATATGTGAGGAATTGGGGGGGTTTTATCAATATGTATGGGTCTTAGGGCCCTAGATAGGGTTGAGGGAGGAAATCCAAGCTTTCGTATAGGAATCCTATAGGTCTCTAGGGTCAAGAAAGACTCCTCAAACTACCACATAGGATCTCTTACATGAATTTTTCCCAACAAGTGGGGATATAAGATCCATTAGGAGTTTTAGAGCACTAAACATGGGTCTTAATGCCTTGGACATGGTCAGGGAAGGAAACACAAGCTTTAGACCCTAAAGAAAATATGGTCATCTAAGGTTGAAAATGGTGCCTCGAATCACCACACATAACCTATCAGGGGTGTCCTTCACCTCAATGTTAGAATTCAATGACATTAGGAGGATTTATGTAGTAGATATTGGCCTTGCGATTGTTGACATGGTTAGGGGAAGAATCTTAGGATTTAGTATCAAAAGGAAGCTTCTAAGGATTGAGCACCAAGAACAACACCTCAAAAAACTACACATGACCTCGAAATGGTATCCTTAGCCTGCAAGTGGGGATATTAATAACATTAGGATCTTTCCAATAACAGGCATGTGGCTTGGGGCCTTGAAAACAGTTGGGGTAGGAATCCTAAGAAATGGGACATTAAGGAATATTTTAGGCATCTAAAACTAAGAATGATTACTAAAACTACCACATAGGACCCCTTGAGGGTATCATTGTCTCTCAAGTGAGTGTATGGACACCATTAATATATTGAGCATTGGGTATGGGTATCGAGGTCATCAACGTGGTTTAAGGAGAAAATTGAAGGATGGAACCTAAAACAATATTCTAAGAATCCATGGCCATGAACAACACCTCGAACTAGCACACATGACCTCTTGAGGTTATCCTTGCCTTTGTGTGGGGCCATGGATGCCATTATGAGGTTTTTGATACTATGTATGAGTCTCGTAGCATCATAAATTGTTGAGGGAGGAGACCTAGGCCTTATATGCTAAAGGAATTTTCTAAGCATCCAAAGTCAAGAAAGATACACTGATCCACCACACATGATCTCATGGGCATATTGTTGGTCTCCAAATGGGGAAATTGGCGATATTAGCAATTTTTTATGATTAGGTTTGGGCTTTGCAGTTCTAGACATAGTTGGGGAAGAAACATCAATCCTTAGGCCCTAAAAACACATAATAAGAGTCTAGGCCCAAAAATTACACCTCAAACCAAAACACATGACCTTATAATGGGATATGTGGCCCCCATGTGGGGATATGGGAACCATTACAAGTTGTTGAGCACAACATATGGGTTGTGAGTCCTCAACATGGTTGAAGAAGGATAGCTTTGGACATAGGCCTTGAAGGAAGATTTTATGCATATAGGGTAAAAAAAATTCTTCAAACCAATGCACATCCCAAGGGGATCATTAATCTTCGAGTGGACATATTTGCAACATTAGGATTTTTTTAGAACTCGGGATCAATCTCACCCTATAATAAGTTCAGGTGATGAAACTTGGGCATTACGCCTAAAAGGTAGCTTCTAAAGCTCAAGTGCCACCACAAATGATCTCTTTGTGGGATATTTTTCCTTTGAGTAGCCATATGGGTGCTATAAAAGGTTTTAAGTACCAATAATGGGTCGTGTGTCCATGAATATTGTCAAGAGAGGAAACGTTGGTTGTAAGACCTAAAGTAAGCTTTTACATCACATCGAAACACCACACCCATCCTCCTAATGCTATCATTTTACTTCAATTTGGAATATGGGAACCATTAGGAATATTTGGGAACTAAGTATGGGTCTTAGTACCTTAATCATGGCCATGGGAGAAACCTCAAGACTTAGGCCCTAGAGGTAGCTTCTAAGGCTTAAGGTCCATGAATGAAGCCTCGAACCACCACATTTGACCTATTTATGATATCTTAAATTGCATTTGAGGGCCTAAATTGGATCCATTAAATTTTTTGAAGAACTTGACATGGGCCATTGGGTCTTAGGCATTGTTAAGAAAGGAAATCTAAACCTTGGATTCTAATAAGATCCCCTAGGTAACCATGACCAATAACATTACCTCAAATGAACACACATGATCTCCCAAGGATATTCTTTCCCTCCAAGTGGAAATATGGGCACCAATATGATTTTAGTAGGTTTGGTTTTAGGCTGTTAACCATGGTTGGTAGATGAAGCTCAAGAATTAGGTTCTATAGGAAAATTTTATGGTTAAACTTTAATGAATGACACCTAGAACCGACACACAATATCTCTTAAGGGGATCGTTGGCTTTTGTGTGGGGATATGGGAACCATAAGGATTTTTTGAGAACTAGATATGGGTCTTGGTTCCCTAGACATGGTTGGGGGAGGAAACTTGAGCCTTAGGCTCTAAAGGAATTTTTTGGGCATTAGGGTCAGGAATGACGTGTTAAACAACAACAAAGGACTTTTCCAAGATATCATTGTCCCCCAGTGGGGATATTGGTGGCATTAAGAGGATTTTGGTTCCATTAAGAGGATTTTAGTACTAAGTATGAGTATCAAATCCATAGACATGGTTAGAAGAAGAAAGGTAAGTAAATATAGACCCTAAGCATTTGAGGTCACGAACGACACCTCAAACCATGACACATGACCTTCCAAGGGAATCCTTTGCCTTTGACTGAGGATATGAGTTCCATTATTTTCCTTTTTTTAGAACTAAGTATCGGTTTTAGGGCCCTAAACTTGGTAGGGAAAGGAAACCTAGGCCTTAGGACCTAGAGGAAGCTTCTAGCCATCTAAGGCCAATAAGTATCCCTTGAGAAACCACACATGGGATCCTAAGGGTATCCTTGGCCTATCATGGGGAAGGTTAGTGCCATTGTGTGATTTTGGGTAGTAGGTATGTCTCTTGAGGCCTTGACAATGATGAAAGAAGGAAGCCCATGTTAGTCCCTGATGGAATCCTTTAGGCATCCAATGCCAAATTGGTGATGCCTCAAAATGCCACATGTAATCTCCTGAGGGCATACTTGGCCTCCAAGAAAGGATCGCAATGCCTCTATGAGGATTTGAGCATTAGGTATGGTTCATAGGGCCTTGACATGGTTGAGGGAGAAAACCCAAGCCTTAGGCCCTAAAAAAATCTTTTAGGCATCTAAGGACAAACATATGCCTCAAACCAACCACACATGACCTCTCAAGGATATCCTTGCTATGGAGACATTGAGGATAGTACTAGGTATGAGTCTTAGTTCCCTAGACATGGTTAGGGTAGAAAATGGGGGCCTTGGGAACTAAAGGAAGCTTCTAGGAATCCATACAAAGAACAACACCTTGAAGCGTCAGACATAACCTCCTAAGGGCATCATTAGCTTTGAGTGGGGATATACATGTCATTAGGATATTTTAAGCATTAGGTATGGATGTTAGGGCCCTATACATGATTAGGGAGATAACCTAGGTATTAGGCTCTAAAGGAAGCTTTTAGAAATCCAAAGCCATGGGAAATGATTTAAGGAACCATACATAATCTCTCATGGGTATCCTTGGTCTGCAATTGGAGATATCGATGTTGTTATGAGGTTATGAGAACTAGGTATAGGTCTTGGGGTCTTGTCCATTATTGAGGTACTAAACTCAATCCTTAATCCCTAATGAAGCTTCTGGGCGTATAGGGAAAAATGATGCCTTGATCCAATACACATGACTTCCAAATGGTATCCTTCACCTTTGTGTTTCAGATGATATATTGTAGATTATCCTTCACCTTTGAGTTTTGAATGAATGATCTATTGTAGATTATCCTTCAACTTTGTGTTTCAAATGATCTATTGTAGATTATCCTTCACCTTTGTGTTTCAAATGATCTATTGTAGACTATCCTTCACCTTTGTGTTTCAAATGATCTATTGTAGATTATCCTTCACCTTTTGTGTTTCAAATGATCTATTGTAGATTATTTGTTAAGGCACAATGTGAAGAAACACTTGATTCTTCAGTAAGATGAAAGTACGAGAAGATAACAACCTATGATCAATTGAGAAAATGTAACAAGGTGAGCTTAGAGAAATTTCTTAAATTTGAAACAATATGTCAATAACATGTTAAGTCATCGTGGAATGTTGTTTCTCCATACTACTAACTTTCCTCCGCCATACTTAACTTCCATCTATGTAGTCTCTACTTATCTTGAACATACACACTGAAATTTTTTTGGTCTATTTATAACTATTACACATAATGTTGCACTCTATGTAAAAAACATAAATATATAGAGATAAAGATATAGTCATAAATACTTATAATAAATTCAATACTAATATAAATGATGGGCAGGCGCATGAAGATGGTCCCCATTTTCGTTGCTATGTGGGTGCGCTAGCGGAAAATAAAAATGGCGCATACGCACCTAAGGCAGCGCACATGCGCCGCTAGGTTCGGTACTGAACCGAGGCACGTGCATGTGGCTGGCGCGTGCCTGCAACGATGGCGCGCATGCGCCTCTGTTAAAAAAAAAAAAAGAGCACAATTTCCCATTGTTCCATTTTGGTTGAGCGCGTCCTCCTCCTCCACGTGCGCGTCGATTCAACCACCAAAGGAGGCCAAATTGACTCCAAAACCACCCAACAACACCCACAAACTCATCAACACTTCGATTAATAGGTGAATATCACATTTTTTTTTCATTTTATTCATTATTTGTGTCAATCTTTTGATTTTTTTTGTTTATTTAATTGTAAATAATTCCCAAATTTTGAAAACAATGAACCAATTTTCTATTGCAGATTGTAAACTGAGACAATGAGTGAACGAGATGTTAACCCCGAGTCCAGTGGAACACAAGAAAACCCAAACCTTGGGCCCAATGCCGAAGAAAACCGTGAACACAATCCAAATGCCAAACAAAACCAAAACCGCCAACCCAATTTTGAACAAGATGACCTTAACCATTATGTAAATGAAATGCGAGTGCACACTCGCGAACTTAGAAACTCAGGGGAACCATCTCGACTGTCTCTTGCCACATCAATTGAGAACTCAATTGACTCCCTCATCCATGCACACCAACAATTAATTGACATGACTCAATTTAGAGCTAGGATGCAGGAGTACTACTCCACGTGCATCTCCAAGGAAGCATTAAAAGATTTGAACATTACAAAAGCCCAATTATATAGTATTTTCACCAAACCGAAAACAAACCAACCACCGAACATTACAAAGCCACGTGTCTGCATGGATTGGTGTCATTACCAACCGTGGAGGGACAATTGGATGCGGAGGTGGTTCATGGTGTACGATAAACCTCCCTGCAATAATAGGGAGGTTCCACAGTACTTCCTTCGCCAACTGTGGGCTGAGTTTTGCCTCGGTTTACATGTCAACTATTTTGACGTAACCGAGTTCCAAGGTGTTGGGTGTGGCTCTACCCAAGATTGCCTGCTGCCAGGAGGAACCCACTGAGAGGGCCACCAGCTCCGAGGCGCAACCCCAACCCCTGTCCCCATCCACCTCAGTTTCCCCAAAATCTTGATCAGATTGAGGTGGCAATGAGGAATGTTGCTCATGGACTCCTCAGACACACCTCCTTTGTAGCAGCGACTACAGTGGAGAGGTCGAGTGGCCTTGATAGAGATCCAGGTGTAGGGCCTTCACGACAGGGCCAGGATAGACCCATGACTGATGGTAGCTATGCTGGGCATTCCAGTTCGATGGGGAAAATGCCACATCTTTGTCCCCATTGTGGGCACACTTTCCCTGGCCCGATCGAGGGCTGTTATATGGATCAGGTCAGCAATTTTTTTAATGTGTTTTCAATCATCACTTGATAACTTGTAAAGTATTTTTAAAGTATATTTGTTTGATTTAAACTATTATTTCAATGTACAGTTATTCAGAGCTGATACACCAAGATGGGAGAACGTAGAATCTCCCAACCTGGATGCAGCAATGGCAGCTGCAACTGAAATTGCGGCACCCCACATGGAGGTATTTTCAGTACCTGACACAATTTTTTTATTACTTATGTCATTTATATTACTCAAGTATTTATATTTATGGCATACACATTGATAGTTTGTACAATGTTTTTGAATATCTTGATTTCCTAGATAATGACTTGTTTAACATGTCCATAATATGCATGCATTTTGTTTTCCACAGGTGTTCCGTGACTACGGTGATCAACCACCCCCGCCAGGGATTGGCACATCACCATATACATAGGTACAATGTGTAGTTATAAACATGCTTTTAATTTGATTTGTTACGACTTACTATGGTTTAATTTATTGTTTGTTTACTAAATTGTGATATTACAAATGTATATGTAGGTGCCACCAGTAGCTGTGTCTCCCCATTTTAGTCCTATGTATCCACCCTCTCCCATGATTCCCCTCCATCGCTTCCATCTAGACCCCTCCCTATGTCCATGCCCTCCCTTCCATCCAGCCCCCCCTCTCTGGCCATACTCCCCCCTCCATCCATCCTCCCCCACTCGCCCCCCCCCCCCACATCCATACATCCTCCTCAATTTATCCACGCCCCCATGTCTATCCATCCTCCCCCATTCGTCCATGCCCCCCCTTCCTTCCAACTTCCCCTCTTTGTCCACAACCTCTCATTTGTCCATCCTCCTCCCTCCATGCAGGAATTCCCTCCCATGCACCATCCCTCAACATCCCCCGTAGCCCTTTTTGTTTGATACCCTCTATCCTACAACTGACAGGGGTTCATCGTCCACATGGTCCTCCTCCACCCCATACCACTGTGTCTTCTCCCACCATATCATCCCCACTTCCTGCCACTATTGTGGCATCTACTCTTCCAATATCCTCATAAGTATCTCTAGTGGTTGCACATGTAGTGGCTACCACTACATCTGCGCCCCCCCCTCATCACTGCATCGGAGCTAGTTGTCCGACCATCTACTCCACCAGCTAGCCTAGAAGCCCAGCCATGTGCATCATCGGAGGTGTTCACGGTGAGAATCAAGCAAATTTATGAAAATATTTTGATGCATTAACAAAAATTAATTTAAGCAATTATGACTTTTCAATGAAATGATTGTTGTAAATGTTGTAGGATGGAATCGCTGAGAGGATCCGCAGATCCAGGACACCTGTCCAACGTTTCCCACTCATGTCAGAGGCAATTTATTTAAGATTCGAATTCTACATTTGTTTTATAAATGTGGTAATTGTTGCAAATGATTGAAAATGACGGTATCTTATATCATTTATTCCAGAGCCCGGAAAGATGGTCTACTCCTAGACGGAGCAAGACCCGAGCACCAGTAGCTCGAAGAGTAGGAAGATTGACTTTGGATCTGCACCTGGGAGTGACGACGGTGGTCACAATGCTTGACACACCGTGTGTTATGTACATTAGCCATGATGTGGCACTTTTGTGCACCAATTTTGATGTACTTTGTATCTACGGCACGAGTTGCCATGTATTTTGTATCTATGACATGAGTTGTCACATTTTGTGTAGGGCATGAGTTGCCATTATATGTACATTGGAAACCATGTTCCACTATTCGCCAGAAATTGTATATGTTTGGATGAGTTTTGTAGCCTCGATGTACATGGATATTTAGTTATGTGATTTATATATCTCGTTGTCTAATGTGGTTGTCTCATGTTGTGTGTATCATGATGTGATGTTGTGTAAATTTGGGTTTTACCTAGACCTTAGAAGAGAAGTTGGATATCATAGTTCAGCTTGGTTTATCTTTCCACATGTAAAAGCTTCTAATGGTATCTATGTTAAGAAAACATTGTAAACATAGGCTAACTCAAACAAAATCATGTGTGAGAATTAATCTAAAAACAAACAGAATAAATGGATGGACAAATCACACCTCATGGCACATAAGATATATATCGGGAACTTGAGTACTAGGAAAAGAATACTTAAAAATATAAAATTTCCATTGTCGTCAAAAGGTTAAAATGAGATCCAACATGATTTTTAATAGCTCTACATAATGAGATCCAAAATGTCCATACTCTACATAATGAAATGTCATCACTAGTATTTATTTTGACCATTTTGTCCACTTAAGATCATGCAACAAATTAATAACCAAGTTATGGAATCATTTCTTAATCAATTGTCACCATACAAATAGGACAACCTTGAGCATGATGTATGGCTAGCTCATTAATTCTCATTCACGGATATAGCCACCTTTGATTTGATGACCATCACATCCACTACCATTTACAATTAGGACTTCCTTAATTTATCATTATGTGATAGCGATCTAATTTTATGTAGACACATTGACTTAAACACATGTATAGTTGACATTAGAATAAATGACTACTATGAGGTGTATTTTTGAGGCTATATCCACCTCAACACACCAACTTGTTACCCCAATACCCCAAATGTTGTCAAATTTTGTCTGGAAGGGATAGAGGGGTATTAGGACATCATAATTCATCTATTGGACACTCAGACACTTGTTAAAGACATTTAGGACAAGTGCATTACATCATTAGTTGTATGCACCCTTGCTATATAGATGAGAAACTATGCATATATGTGTATAGTGATTTGGATTCAAATGTATGCACATGAATATATATGTACAATGAAAATGATTTAATATTTACATGTATTATAATTTAGGGCTAGATCTTAGGCTACATAATAGGGTTTCATTGTGATTAGAATACAAACTAGGGTTTATGCTACCAAGTAGGGTTTTTAGGCTAGGCTCTCGTGTTTCTAGGCTAGGATCCAAGCTCTAGGGTCATCATCTTAATGTTTAATTCCACTATCATGACATCATTCTCACCAATACCATGCCCGCTACTACAGTCACCATCAAGCCTCTCAATCCCACTTTGAACATTTCCCATACTTCCAAGTTAAAATTGATAGGTCTTGTTGCTAAAAGCTTTTCACTTATCTATTCACATAGACAAATCCACTCATGTGAAAGATTTGTTGTAGCTTGGTATGTGCAAGTTCACATGCAATAATACTTGAGAGATCATTTTACCCCATGATCCATGGAAGATTCATTGGAGTCATATGAACCTCATTGTCATCACCCCAACCATGGTCAAGACACCAAGATCCATCCTTAGTAGACAAAACCTCATGTTGGCACCCATACCACACTCAAAGATAAAAAATTCTTTGAAAGGGCATGTTTGGGGGTTGAGGGAACCTTGATTTTTTTATAATCACACATGAGAGGTTCTTAGAGTCAAATACATTGGATATAAATAAATTCCCCAATGCCTTCATCATCTTCATCATCATCTTCATCACCATCACCATCATCATCAACGCCTTCATCATCATCACCATCACCATGACCATCAACTTCACCACCATCACCATCATCATCATCATCACCATCTTCATCATCATCACCATCTCCATCTTTTGGATGCAAGATGGAACCATCACCATCTTCATCATCACCATCACCATCACCATCAACCTCACCACCATCACCATCACCATCACCATCACCATCACCATCTTCATCATCATCACCATCTTCATCATCATAACCATCTCCATCTTTTGGATGCGAGACGGAACCATCACCATCTTCATCATCACCATCACCATCACCATCAACCTCACCACCATCACCATCATCATCAACATCACCATCTTCTTCATCATCACCATCTTCGTCATCATCACCATCTCCATCTTTTGGATGTGAGACGGAACCATCACCATCTCCATCATCACCATCAACTTCACCACCATCGTCATCATCATCACCATATTCATCATCATTGTCATCTGTAGGTCCCTCATCACCGTGTCCATCATCATCACCATCTTCATCATCATTGTCATCTATAGGTCCCTCATCACCGTGTCCATCATCATCACCATCTTCATCATCTTCATCATCATCTTCATCACCATCGCCATCATCATCAATACCTTCATCATCATCACCATATTCATCATCATCACCATCACCATGACCATCAACTTCACCACCATTACCATCATCATCAACGTCATCGTCTTCATCATCATCACCATCTCCATCTTTTGGATGCGAGATGGAACCATCACCATCTTCATCATCACCATCACCATCACCATCAGCCTCACCACCATCACCATCATCATCAACGTCACCATCTTCATCATCATCACCATCTTCCTCATCATCACCATCTCCATCTTTTGGATGCGAGACGGAACCATCACCATCTTCATCATCACCATCACCATCACCATCATCCTCACCACCATCACTATCATCATCACCATCACCATCTTCATCATCATCACCATCATCACTATCTTCATCACCATCACCATCTCCATCTTTTGGATGCGAGACGGAACCATCACCATCTCCATCATCACCATCAACCTCACCACCATCACCGTCTTCATCATCATGGTCATCTGTAGGTCCCTCATCACCGTGTCCATCATCATCACCATCTTCATCATCATTGTCATCATCTTCATCACCATCGCCATCATCATCAACACCTTCATCATCATCACCATCTTCATCATCATCACCACCACCATGACCATCAACTTCACCACCATGACCATCAACTTCACCACCATCACCATCATCATCAACATCACCATCTTCATCATCATCACCATCTTCATCATCATCACCATCTCCATATTTTGGATGCGAGATAGAACCATCACCATCTTCATCATCACCATCACAATCACCATCAACTTCACCACCATCACCATCATCATCACCATCATCATCACCATCTTCATCATCATTGTCATCTGTAGGTCCCTCATCACCATGTCCATCGTCATCAGCATCTTCATCATCTTCATCATCATCTTCATCACCATCTCCATCATCATCTTCATCACCATCTCCATCATCATCAATGCATTCATCATCATCACCATCTTCATCATCATTACCATCACCATGACCATCAACTTCACCACCATCACCATCATCATCAACGTCACCATCTTCATCATCATCACCATCTTCATCATCATCACCATCTCCATCTTTTGGATGCGAAACGGAACCATCACCATCTTCATCATAACCATCACCATCAGCCTCACCACCATCACCGTCATCATCAACGTCACCATCTTAATCATCATCACCATCTTCCTCATCATCACCATCTCCATCTTTTGGATGCAAGACGAAACCATCACCATCTTCATCATCACCATCACCATCACCATCAGCCTCACCACCATCACCATCATCATCACCATCACCATCTTCATCATCATTGTCATCATCTTCATCACCATCGCCATCATCATCAATGTCTTCATCATCATCACCATCTTCATCATCATCACCATCACCATCACCATCAACTTCACCACCATGACCATCAACTTCACCACCATCACCATCATCATCAACGTCACCATCTTCATCATCATCACCATCTCCATCTTTTGGATGCGAGACAGAACCATCACCATCTTCATCATCACAATCACCATCACCATCAACTTCACCACCATCACCATCATCATCAATGTCACCATCTTCATCATCATCACCATCTTCATCACCATCGCCATCTCCATCTTTTGGATGCGAGATGGAACCATCACCATCTTCATCATCACCATCACCATCTCCATCATCATCACCATCTTCGTCATCATCATCACCAACTTCATCATCACTGTCATCTGTAGGTCCCTCATCACCGTGTCCATCATCATCACCATCCTCATCATCACCATGATCTTCATCACCATCACCATCACCATCATCATCAACGTCTTCATCATCATCACCATCATCATCATCACCACCACAAGTGCCTGGTGGATGATTTTCCAAAGTTGACCCCCATGTGCAAAAATTGCACACTCCCTCACTGAGCAAAACCCTAGTTTCCAAGATGGACGTACAAGATGACACTGGGGCCACCGGGCCGGAGGGGAGGGGCACCCCTAGCACTATCCTGGCGTCCCAAATCCAATGGAGTCGATGGTTTGTCGATCCGAGCCACGGTCTTCATTCTATGGCTCGTTCCATCTCGCATCCAAAAGGCCTTCAGGGACACCTACTGGATACCTGCCGGGGGAATAGAACTCCAACCGTGCAACAAAACCGGGTTCCAGGGATTCATGCAAGTGTGTCTAGGTAGGTTCCAGCTGGGAATGCTAGTCACAAGTGCCCGGTGGATGATTTTAGAAAGTTGACCCCTGTGTGCAAAAATTGCACACTCCCTCACTGAGCAAAACCCTAGTTTCCAAGATGGATGCACAAGATGACACTAGGGCCACTGGAATGGAGGGGAGGGGAACCCCTAGCACTATCTTGGTGTCCCGAATCCAACGGAGTCGACGGTTGGTCGATCCGAGACACGATCTTCATTCTATGGCTCGTTCCATCTTGCATCCAAAAGGCCTTTAGGGACACCTATTGGATACCTGCCGGGGGCATAGAACTCCAACCGTGCAAAAAAACCGAGTTTCGGGGAGTCATGCAAGTGTGTCTAGGTAGGTTCCGGACGGGAACGCTAGCCACAAGTGCTTGGTGGATGATTTTCCAAAGTTGACCCTCGTCTGCAAAAATTGCACACTCCCTCACTGAGCAAAACCCTAGTTTCCAAGATGGACGCACAAGATGACACCGGGGCCACCAGAACGGAGGGAAGGGGCACCCCTAACACTATCCCAATGTCCTAAATCTAATGGAGTCAACGTTTTCAGCTAGGGGACCCCCCATAGCATGCCTGGAAGGCCCGGAAGCGGTGCCAATGGGCCATCTCCAGAGCTAGGGTTTTGCTCAGTGATGGCCATTCCAAATTCGCCAAAGGGGTGCATTTATCGTCCGAAGGCCCCCAGACATGTGTGGCCACCGTGGACAGGTCGAAAATGGCCACGTGGACCTATGGGAGCCGACGAAAGCCAAGTCCACTCGTCGGTCTGGGTTCTGTGCCCCCGGAGCAAATCCCCAAAGTGTCCTTGAATGGCCCCAAGGTGCCCGACTAGAATGGACGTAGTGCCTGAACCGTGGCTCGGTTCGTGAATCCATCAATTCTGGTGGGTCCGGGACACTGGGTTTCAGCTAGGGGACCCCCCACAGTGTGCCTTGAAGGCCCGGAAGCGATGCCAATGGGCCATCTCCGGAGCTAGTGTTTTGCTTAGTGATGGCCATTCCAAATTTGCTAAAGGGGTGCATTTCTCATCCGGAGGCCCCCGGGCGTGCGTGGCCACCGTGGACAGGTAGAAAATGGCCATGTGGACCTGTGGAAGCTGATGGAATCCAAGTCCGCTCGCGGGTTTGGGTTCCGTGGCCTCGGGGTAAATCCCCAAAGTGTCCCTGAATGGCCCCGGGGTGCTCGACTAGAATGCCCGTAGCGCTTGAACTGTGGCTCGGTTTGCGAATCCGTTGATTCCGGTGGGTCTGGTACGCCGATTTTTAGCTAGGGGACCACCCCCCACAGCATGCCTTGAAGGCCCGGAAGTGGTGCCAATGGGCCATCTCCGGAGCTAGGGTTTTGCTTAGTGATGGCCATTACAAATTCGCTAAAGGGGTGCATTTCTCGTCCGGAGGCCCCCGGGCATGCGTGGCCACCGTGGACAGGTCGAAAATGGCCACGTGGACTTGTGGGAACCAACAGAATCTAATTTCTCTCACCAATTTGGGTTCCGTGGCCTCGGGGAAAATCCCCAAAGTGTCCTTAAATGGCCACCACTTAGAAAAACCATGGCTCCGGAGATGGCCCATTGGCACCACTTCAAGACCTTCTAGGCATGGTGTGGGGGGTCCCCTAGTTGAAACCTGGTGTCTCGGACCCACCGGAATCGATGGATTCGCGAACTGAGCCACAGTTCGGGCGCTACGGGCATTCTATTCGGGCACCCCGGGGCCATTCAGGGACACTTTAGGGATTTGCCCCGGGGCCACGAAACCTAAACCGACGAGCGGACTTGGATTCCGTCGGTTCCCACAGGTCCACGTGGCCATTGTTGACCTGTCCACGGTGGCCACACACGCCCAGGGGCCTCTGGATGAGAAATGCACCCCTTTAGCGAATTTGGAATGGCCATCACTGAGCAAAACCCTAGCTCCGGAGATGGCCCATTGGAACCGCTTTTGGGCCTTCTAGGCATGTTGTGGGGGGTCCCCTTGCTGAAACTCGGCATCCCAGACCCACCGGAATTGATGGATTCGCGAATCGAGCCATGGTTCGGGTGCTATGGGAATTCTAGTTGGGCACCCCGGGGCCATTCTAGTGGTGATAACAAGTTTACTGTCTGTTGAGTTTGATACTACATCCAGGAGCCACTCAGCAAACTTTGAGATAGAAAGCTCTGTAATTTTAGGATACTAATTCAACCACTCATATAGTTTCTCACCTTCTCGAGGATCTAAATTTATAATTGCCTTCTGGGTAGATTCAAGCATTCTTGAGGATCTAAATTTATAATTGCCTTCTGGGTAGATTTAGGCATGGAATAATATTTGGCGGCACTTCCAAGCTCCCCAGACCATTTGGTTAGCCACAATATGTGCGACTCCTTCGACGAAAGATAAATTCTAGTGTGGGTGACATCATTTGATACACTAGCCAAATCTATGTTGTTGGAAGAAGTTACATATTTCAACAAAGGAGCATTTTGCAGGTGACTTGAAAATCCCTTCCCATTTTCAGCAATAAAACAAAGAAGTTCAAAGTACAGATTTTCAGGCAAGCTTGTCAACCAATCAGACAACCGAATACAGAGAGATAACCACTCCCCAAAAGTTCAAGCTATTATAAAACTCTTGTTTATCAAGATAAGGATGGACTATGTGTACATTACGAGAATACAAATGAATGAAGTCGCTTTGATGAACGTGTCCTCTTGCTTTCTCCAGGATGTGTTTAAAAGCAGGGAGTATTGTTCGAGCTTCTGTTGGTTTACAAAAACGTTTTTTCCCAAAGATGACATCACATAAAACCACTTCCTTAGCTTTCAATTGGGTTTGAATGGCATCTCTAACTTGTGTTAACTGTGGATAACAAGGAATATGAAAGGGAAGGTACCTATAGACCCAAGTTTTCGATGATAGAGGTGAATTACCACTTATCAGAGCATGAAATGCTGAACAAAAGGCTAATGGAACACAACGAAGGATTCCCTGGTTCCGGCAGGTATCCAGCAGGTGTCCCTGAAGGCCTTTTTGATGCGAGATGGAGCGAGGCATAGAATGAAGACCATGGCTCGGATCGACGAACCGTCCACTCCGTTGGATTCGGGATGCCGTGATAGTGCTAGAGGGGCCCCTCCCCTCTGGTCCGGTGGCCTTGGTGTCATCTTGTGTGTCCATCTTGGAAACTAGGGTTTTGCTCAGTGAGGGAGTGTGCAATTTTTGCACACGGGGGTCAACTTTGGAAAATCATCCATCGGGCACTTGTGGCTAGCTTTCTTGGCCAGAACCGACCTAGACACACTTGCATGACTCCTCAGAACCCAGTTTTGTTGCACAATTGGAGTTCTATGCCCCCGACAGGTATCCAGCAGGTGTCCCTGAAGGCCTTTTGGATGCGAGACGGAGCAAGGCATAGAATGAAGACCGTGGCTCGGATCGACGAACCGTCGAATCTGTTGGATTCGGGATGCCAAGATAGTGCTATGGATACCCCTCCCCTCTGGTTCGGTGGCCCCGGTGTCATCTTGTGAGTCCATCTTGGAAACTAGGGTTTTTCTCAGTGAGGGAGTGTGCAATTTTTGCACATGGGGGTCAACTTTGGAAAATCATCCACCAAGCACTTGTGGCTAGCATTCCCAGCCAGAACTGACCTAGACACACTTGCATGAATCCCCAGAACCTGGTTTTGTTGCACGGTTGGAGTTCTATGCCCCCGGGAGGTATCTAGCAAGTGTCCCTGAAGGCCTTTTGGATGCGAGACGGAACGAGCCATAGAATGAAGACTGTGGCTCGGATCGATGAGTCGTCGACTCTGTTGGATTTGGGACACCGGGATAGTGCTAGGGGTGCCCCTCCCCTCCAGTCTGGTGGCCCCAGTGTCATCTTGTGCGTCCATCTTGGAAACTAGGGTTTTGCTCAGTGAGGAAGTGTGCAATTTTTGCACACGGGGATCAACTTTGGAAAATCATCCACTAGGCACTTGTGGTGATGATGATGATGATGGTGATGATGATGAAGACGTTGATGATGATGGTGATGGTGATGGTGATTAAAATCATGGTAATGATGATGGACATGGTGATGAGGGACCTACAAATGACAGTGATGATGAAGATGGTGATGATGATGACGAAGATGGTGATGGTGATGATGATGGAGATGGTGATGGCGAAGATGCTGATGATGATGGAAATGGTGACGAGGGACCTCCAAAAACTTAAGCATTAACATGGGTGAGGTAGGTCTAAAGCCTCCCTCAAGGACATTTCCAACCATTAGGTGACAATGATGAACATGTTAGTGCTACTGAATCATAGCTCCCAAATGATCCTCATATTCATCCAAGTACTAGATCAATATTGAAACAATTCCTAAAGCTCCAAATGGAGAGAGTGGTAGAGAAAATGGGGGCAATATCCAGATTTGGGTGTTGCAGGAATCTTGGTAAGACCTAGGGTTTGAGGATCGAAATTCCAAGATAGACATGTAGACTTGGATTCTATAAGTTGAGTTCTCTAGTGGTGTGCTTGTGTGATGTGACAAACCCTTCTAATAGTGATCCTATCCCACTTGGAGTCCAAATATCCCCTATTGAGGGTACATGTTGTGGGTCACGGATTATAGGGCTAGATTAGGTAAATACGGCTACATTAGGTTTCTAGGATTCTAGATTAGTTTCTGAGGGTTAGATTAGTGTTTCTAGGGTTAATTTAGCTTTCTAGGATTTCTAGGGCTAGATTATGTTTCTAGGATTCTAGATTAGTTTCTGAGGGTTAGATTAGTGTTTCTAGGGTTAGTTTAGCTTTCTAGCATTTATAGGGCTAGATTTTGTTTGTAGGGTTATATTAGTGCTTCTAGGGTTAATCATGCATGAATAAACAATCACATGGCTATAAATAATAACTTAATCATAACTCAGACATCAAATAAACGATATAAGATAACGATATCAAATAAACTATCTAACATGAATAACATTAATCGTGCATGAATAAACAATCACAAGGCTATACTATGTACCTCGGTCAATTAGGCCTTCTGGATCCTCTCGGTTTTTTATTGTCTCGAACAACCTCTCATGATCCACATGAGGTAGTAAGTAGCGTACCTTGTTTGATGACTTCGTTGACATTGTCTGTAGTTGGATGTTTGTACCCACGATCAAGTGCGTAAAGTGATACACCCACGACCCTAGTTTATAATCTGTGTATGTGTAGCCATTTCTCTTTGGTCCCTTTCCATCCACTCTAAGATATTCCCCTTGAACAACCATCGAGCCAGTCAGAAAGGTAATGCCTTCACTATCCGTAAATGATGCGAGGAGGGTTTGCTTCCCTTGGACGCATCGTGCCAACCAATAATTCATCCTAATTGCACTGTCTATCAGGGTGACAACTGCGTAGATGTGTCCTGTAAAAATGCATTTTAAGGTCATATTCCAATAAGTAGTGGTTTGATTACTTGGATAATTACAAAAACAAGGAGGGAACCGGGATATGCATGCAGAAATGTTTACCTGGTTGTACAAGATCAGATATATGATCATATTCATTCGAAATAGACGACTAGCCTTCCTCTAATTGGATTGTTTCAGCAAATGCACGTGGGTCCACTGCAAGTGATACATGATCCCATTCATCAACCCAATCCATTGATTCACACTCATCCCACTCACAATTGCTGCAAGACCCACAAAAGTAAGCAAGTTTTCGGGTCCATATTTCAAATAAGGGGTTGTTTGAGCTTTGAACCGAATGAAATCCATGAGTGCCTTGCATAGTACTACAACTATAAGAACACGATCGATCTATATCAACTACATTCTAGAAATTTCTGACAACATGTCCTCTACCTGTTGGTATGTGTTGCTCCATGGTTCAATCTAACATTTTTTCTTTGCACCATCGAACTATGGATTCAGCATTCCGAATATGAGGGCCTCCCATGCACCTCATTTCCTCCCTTCGTAGGGAAGTTTTGAGACATGCTCCAGCCCTGTCGTGCTCTCCCTTTCCATGCCCGGTCTCAAAATAGTTCCATACATGCAGCACATCATAAGTCTTGTGCAAAATACTCAACCACTGGAAAACATGTGCATTTTTGAACTGGCCTACACAACCATCTGACCATATCCAATGCTGATCCATCTGTATACCTCTCTCCTTCAGTTGATCATAGAAAATTTTGAAGCAATAATGCACATAATGCAGGTCATGGCACCTGTCATCATTGATGTAGAAGTTGGTCTCTTTCAATATTATCCTCATGTCATTGCTGCTCTCTGGTGCGTGCCTATACATGATATGGACCATTATGCTAACTTGGTCTGAATGGTAGTATTGACTTTGAATCTCATTTTGTGGCTGTAGGGTGTAGTTTTCTACAAAGTCCACAACCGACAATATTGTGCCCTTGGGAAAGGTGTCTTTGCACTGTCTGTACTGTTCATCCAGCCATCGTGCTACATGGACGTGTTGTACATAATGCTCGGTCTTTTGGTATAATTCCTTCATGAATTTGCAAATTTGTACCTGGTGCCACAAAACCAAGGGCATTAATACAACATGACATTTTCAATCTGAATATATATGTACAAATTCAACATGTACAGTATGAAATCATGCAAACTTAGATCACCTATGACTTCACCAATGCAATTATTTTTTTTCCTTCAAACTATCTACTTGATATGTTATGTACTGGAAGTTCTGCATTTCTACTGACATCCTCCCAAATACGTGCTCCGCGGTTGCGTGGATGCAGCGGCTCAATAATGAAAATCCATTGCAACTGGAACATGTCCCATATAAACATGATCTTTTATAATATTTTTGTCCTTCAGGCCTTCTACACATTATGCTATGTATAAATTCTCTGGATGCATTCGGTGGTTGTAACGAAGGGCAATCTTGCATAATGTTAGTATGCAAACCACAAAATATATGTCTATATGTATCATAATAGTACTCAAATTCTACATGGTATCTACAACAACATGTATTGCGATCAATGCAAATTCTAACATACCAGGGTTTGCATTTTTCGAAGGACCTTTGGCCCAATTTCAATTGTGTGTGCTCATTCTTGAATCTCTCATAGAGTTCTGTTTGTGTCGTGTCAAGGAAGTGCTTGACATGGGGTTCACCCCCCTAACACCTTTTCTCAACTTTAAAACATCTCTTTGATTCGATGACGGTCTAGTGTTATCATGCCAAAACTTTTGCACTAGTTGTTTAACAACATCAATGAGCTTCATGTCTGAACAAGGTAACCTACCAACAAAGGCCCAACAATCTTTTTGGCTTGGGGTCTCAAGTTTTTCTCTAATGGAAAAATACTTTTGAAGAGTCTTTCTATCTACTTTAAATATTTTACATGTGTGTGATAGTAGGCGACGTTGCCTTGTGGATTCGTCTACAATTGATTCCGACAATACACGATGGACCACATTAAAATCTTTTGTATGAGAAGTTTTTCCAATCAAATTAAATGCAGATTGTAGATTTCTAACAACATGATTGTTGGCCTCTAAAATTCTAAGTACCTTTATGCCCAAAATTCTCCTAACATGAGCTAGACAATGTGATTTTAACAAAGCAAGAAACAATTGACATTTTGCTGCATTAGTTTTGGATTCAAAAAAATCTTTGATTATCTTGTTACAATGGAAATCAATAGTGCATTTTGGCATCTTACCTTCAAGTCCTAAAAATGAACTTTCATCCACATGAATACATCTGGGAGTTCTTCGTCATCCGGTTGATAGTCAAGGCAAGGGAGTCAGCAAGGAAGTATGAGTCTCGTCAACGGTTTGTTGTGGCCCTTCGTTCACAAATTGGTCCTGCAATGAAGTGTGTTCGCCAGGTCGGTTCTCTTCTTGGGGTGGTTTCCAGTTAAGAACTTGTTCAACATCCATCCCTTCATACTCAACATCATGCAAGATTTGATTGACTTCAACCACTTCGTCATTGCTTGTTGATGGATCTAAGGCACTAACATTTTGATTTCTACTGTTTTGCATGTACAACCTGGCATTTTCTCTTATCTCATGGGTCTTTTCAGGGGGCGTCTGTGTCCTTCTAGACTTTCTTTTATTATTACGTCTGTTGCCTATATTCAATACTTTTTTGGAAAAACGAAAATATGACCCCTGCAAGAATGAACAACAAACAAAATATTAAAACTCGATGTGCATGATTATTAAAGCTCGATGTAGCAATTGATTATGTACAACAACATCTAGTGAGAATGTTTTCATATAATCTTAAAAGCTATTGGGAATGCCCTACATATAAAGTTACAACATCACCTCTAGGAACTCAATAGGATGGTATTGGATGGTGGTATGGGATGTTAGTAGGAGCAAATTCCCTACAAGGGAGAAGCTCATATCACTTCATTTTCATTGTATGGATGAGGGAAAATAGCCCCAAAAGACTAAGAGTTTTCAATTGTTTAGGTGTTTGTGTGAGTTGTTGTAGTGAAACCATGAGGAATTCAACAAATGTTTGTCTACTAGATGGAGGAATGTGATTATGAAATTTTATTGGTGGTGATGCAAGTAATTTTTTTTATTATCTTCATGAAAGTTTGAAAGTATTGCTTGGGGCATGTTGTAGTTTTTTGTTGGTAAGATGTTTTTATTGTCTATGTTGAAGATTAAGAAGACTAAAATAGATCTATCATACAATTCATGAGGAAAAACCAAAATAGATGCCATTCAAACAAGTGAATGAAGACTAAATTACATTTAACAAGATAAAATTATCACCATACCTCAAGGATTATGATTGCTCTTTTGATGTATCCACTGTATGTAAGAAGACTTCATGTGTGTCCAAGTAGCATGAGAATTCAATCCAAGGTGCCAAATAGAGTCCAACTGTTGTGTATTCACTCAATTGATCCAAATAGAGCCCAATAGGTGTGTATTCAATACAAAGAGCCAAATAGAGCCCCAAATGTTGTGTATTTTATCCAAATGGTGAAGGAAGCACCAAATGGTGTATGAATTCAATCTACCATGTAAATGCTTGTCGGACTATGCGTGAAACCAGTGAAGAGAACACGATGAATGAGGAAAAAATGTGGGAGAAAGAACGCGGGTGATTTTCTAAATTTTATGTTCAACAGGGATGCGCAAGCGCTAGCTACGCGTGCGTGCTAGAGGCGCGTGCGCGTCCCTACTAAACGTTGTAATGTTTGGTGGGTAACGTTCACTGTATTTATTGCCCAACAGATATAAATGTGTCGGGTTATGCCTAGAGCCCCTCTCCATAAAGAGCCCCTCCCCCATAAAGGCCTTTAGGACCTCTTCTAACCCATAATCCCTAAGTGCATTTAAGTGCTTCTAGGTGTTTAGGGGTTTAAGGGTATTTACAAATTTCTGTATTTTGATTTCAAAACATTAATTTAATTTTCAATTAGAAACATATGTATTACATCAAGAATAATTAAATACGTAGTAGATATATTAATGTTGTATAAAGTGATGATGTATACATCGATGATAATGATGATAACGATGATGATGATCATCATCATCATCAACAACACCATGATCATCATCATCAACTTCATCATCATCATTGTGAGGATGAGGATGATGATGATGATGATGACGATGATGATGATGATGAATATGAGTACGATGATGAAGGTGATGATGATGACGAATATGATCACCATTAAAATCATCATATTCGCCATCATCATCTTCATTAGTCACCATCATCACCATATTCTTCATCATCATC
>BSBM01000344.1:25642500-25812500 GCA_027924585.1 Larix kaempferi | reverse complement strand
ACCTACAACCTAAAAAAAAAGTATTTTGATTATTTTTAGACCATGATATGGTGGCTCAACACTTTACCATGTCGTTTTAGGGCTTCACTGACTTTGGTAATTTAAAAAAATATAAAATTGACTTTTAAAATTTTGGAAAAATAGCTCCACACAAGACTCTTCTGTTGCCTACACCTCTACATATTTTTTTTTTGTAAATTGAAAATTTACATAGCAAACAGGTGGCTCAATAAAAACATGTGCATTATGTTTGAGAAAAAAATAACATACCAATCTTCGAATAATGACATTTTGGGGTGGTTATACCACTTTTCGATAAATAAAAGTTATATATTCTGGAAGGTCATCCGCTTTTGTACGTTTCATCTGTTTACACCTAATCCAAAGAAGTTTTGTAGGTACCTCTAATAATCCATTTTTATGATAATATTTCCGTTTTTCCAAAATGTCGTTGCAACTAACGTGTCATAATTGGGTATCATTACCTTGCACTAACCCTAATATGATTCCGTCTTAAATGATAAGATATTAATTATTTTTTTAATACTATCATAAATTTCATAAAAACTATATCTAATTAATATATATTTAACCTAAAATTATTGTGACATCCTTAAAGTTGCTATTATTTATAAATATGTTTAAACAAGTTTTATTGCAAATAAATGTTGGATACACACAAAGATAATTATTAAAATACAAATAACCTTTACAAACAAAAGAACATTATAATACGAGGTAATTGAAAATCACATTCTAAAAAGACACATTAAACAATGGGTATCACCATATGATTAATTAGTATATATTTAACCTAAAGTTGCTGGGACATCCTTAAAGTTGCTATTATTTATCAATATGTTTAAACAAGTTTTATTACAAATAAAAATAATATGTTTAAACAAGTTTTATTACAAATAAAAATAATATATTTAAAGAAGTTTTATTAGAAATAAATGTTGATATCTTTAAATAAGTTTTATTTCAAATAAATGTTGATACACAAAGATAATTGAAATGAAAATAACTCTTACAAACAACAGCTTGAAATAAAAATAACTGTTACAGCTGCTCCACAAAATATAGCTTTTTATGTTTTTTTTTTAATATATTCCGTTGTTCTACAAACTTCCTTTCATTCAAAATGTTACACACAGATTTCATGTCTCTCAATGTCTTATTTAGTATTGGCCACTCTCTCACTGAAATTAAACTATGAGAGAAATATAACCAAGACTCTCGAGTGTGAATCTATATAAATTACATCAAATATGGGATAAATCGCTAAATTGACAGGCTACACATTATTTATGTTATTTAAAATTATTAAACATACTTTATAAGGTTTCTTCAAACTCATAGATTTAGGTAAATGTTTGAATCTAAACAAATGACTAAATATAATACCAAAAAAATAGTGCATGCATTATCTTTGAAAATGCAAATAATTCTCAAACTCTGTCTCAAAAACTCTTGAACTCCCAATTTTTTTTAACATTTTAAGGAGTTCTTTATTTTAGGAAAAATCAATGCAACTTGTAAATGAAAAGACATAAAAATAATTCTAATTTAATAAATGTTTCTATTTTTTAGTCAATGTATAATGTATGGTTTGGAAGTTGGAATTTTCAAAATATAATTTTATATAAGATAATACCCTTCACAAATTCCATCACGGATTGAAAATCACATCCTAAAAAGACACATTAACCGGAGGGCATCGAAGACTTACTAGGAAAAGAAAATATATCACTTTTCCTTCAAATAAATATATTTGAAATTTAAAAATAAAAAAATTATATCATAAATGAAAACGTATCTGAGAAGTAATATTGTATTTAAAGATTAAGATAGAATTTAAGAAAAATTAAAATGGATATTTTTTTCAAAATAAATATAATTATATTGATAAGTGTTTATATTTTAGAATATGTGGTGGATTAGTGGCTATGAAAAGTAATATAGTATTTTTAAAGATTGAGATAGAATTTAAGAAAATTAAAATGGATTTTTTTTTCAAAATAAATATATAATTATATTGATAAATGTTTATATTTTAGAATATGGGTGGATTAGTGGTTATGTTTTTCCGTAGATTGTATGAGGGCGAGACAAATGTATTCTTCTATTGATTTTATAGCAATAGTTCCAAATTCCAAATAAACAACTAGCAGTTGTGGTAGACAAAAGATAATTACAACTGCCCACCCATTGTTCATCTACCACAAAGTAAATAACTATGCTAGTTATGTTTTCTTTAATGTAGAAAAAACATCTAAATTTTTATAAGAAAAAATAATTATACCCTAAACAACTAAAAGAAAATGTCATTTAATGGTTGATTATTGCAAAAAATTCGTTATCCTAGTGATCCTAAATTCTATTAATGGTTGATTATTGCAAAACGAAGTAGCAATCCATTTGTGAATATTTTCTTCTTTCCTTTCTTGCTCAAGTTTGACAAATCAAATCATTTTGCTTCTGCATTGAATATGTCCAGTCGAGTTACGGGCATTATTTACGCGTTCGGCGGAAAAGAGACGCGCACTCATGTGATGGTCATGGTGCTGGTAGCCGGTAGGCCCTTATGTTACCATGGGAACTTGGTTGTTTCGTTTGTCTGTCATAATGGTCTTTGGGCTATAGAAGAAATGAAAGAAAGATTCCATCACTTTAGTTTGTCTATACAAGAAATGAAAGAAAGATTCCTCCACTTTCGTTTGTCTATAGAAGAAATGAAAGAAAGATTCCTCCACTTTCGTTTTCCATTGAAACTTGAAAAATGCCCTGAAAATTAGCTATGACGCTGCTGCCTGGAATAGCTACTATAAATATGTGCTCATATTTATGTCTGAGATAGATAGCAGTTACGAAAGCTTCCTGATTTTGGGTTGGTTTTACTTCGCAATTTCTTTCTGGTGGCGTTTGGGTTAGTTCTGGAGCAGGAATTGTTTCTGACGTTTTCTAATAAATGCATTCACTTGTTTGCTCTGGTCTCTGTGACTGTTTGCTCTGGTCTCTGTGACTCTGTTTGTCGTGTTATAAAGGCTGGGGAATTGCATATATTATTGTAGAGAAAAAATCATAACATGCCTGATCCTGGCTTCATCCCTGGCTTTATTGGTGTTGGAATCGACATCTCAATCCACTTTATTCTTGATCAGATTAACATTACTCTCCGCTGCAAGAAAGAGATGAACTCTCTTAGACAGTTGGTACAAAGGATCGAGCCTATTATGAGGCAGATCCAGCAGTATCGGCTGGCGTTAAATTCGGAGAAAGAAATTCGTAACGAGGCGCCGGCTGTTAATGCATGGCTTAAAAAGTTGGATGACCTTCTGCGACAAGCATCAGGAATGGCACGAGACTGCACAATAGCATGGTGGGACGTCAATCCTCGTTGTAAAACGAGCAAAAGGATCACCTCTCTCATTTCAGAAATTACCCAACTTGTCGATATGGGTCCTTTGATAGGCTGGGCGAGCGTGTTACAGGAACTTGAGCAGATTAAGGAAACAATCAAATCCTCCGGTTCTTCTTCACCCAGTACTTCTGCAGCCACCTCCCAACCTCTGATTTCTTCAACGGGCTTCTTCATCAAAGAACCCCTTATTGTTGGACAAGGCACTGCTCTTTCAAGGCTCGAGCATTTGGTGATCGATGAAACGGCTGTGTCTCCCTTCTCGAGCATTGGCGTGCTTGGCAAGGGTGGTTCCGGCAAAACCCTCCTTCTGAAAACACTCTTCAACAGCAAAGTGGTGAGAGATTTCTTCTGTGATGGATTATTTCTTTGGCTCACTGTCTCTCAATCTCCATCTTTAGCAAGCCTTCTGAATGAACTCTCTGCACAAATAGCCATGCACACAAAGGAAGATCCCGATAAAAATATGAGTCAAGAAGATCTACAGAAATGGGTGAATGAGAGAATGCAGGGGAAAAGGTTTGCCTTGATGTTAGATGATGTATGGGACAAGGGTGCAGAATTACTGGAGGATTTGGGTATACTCCGGTTAACTCACTGCTCCAACTCCAAAGTCATTTTGAGTTCGAGGGATCGAAGAGCACTGTTAGGGATGAAAGTTCCAGAGAAGTTCATAATATCAATGGGGGATCTGGACGAATATGATAGTTGGAGGTTGTTTGCTTATCATGCCTTCCCCAGTAATTATGAAGCTTCCCCAGTAAACATCCCCGAGCTGCGACTGGCCAAGGATGTGTGTACCAAGTGTGGAGGACTTCCGCTTGCAGTCAAAGCTGTGGGGAGAGCTATGGCAGGCATCACCAATGAATACGAGTGGGATTTGGCACGCCGGAAGCTGCCAATCGCCAACAATGACGATACAGAAGCTGTCTATCACCGGCTAAGGCTGAGCTACGATGCACTTGCCCGAAGCTACGGTGTTAATCTGCAAATGTGCTTTCTGTATTTAGTTGTCTTCAAAGAAGACGAAATTATTCGGGCCGACTTACGGGTGATTCCGTTGTGGATAGGGGAAGGTCTCCTTGCAGGCCATGATCCATTGGATGATCCATTGGAGATGGGAAAAGTTTACGTCAACCTTTTAGCCGACCGGTGTTTGATAGAACCGATCGATATAGCCGTTGATGGGAACGTGGTCGCTTTCAGGATGCACGACGTCGTGCGTGATTTGGCAATCCGGATTGCTGAGCGGGAAGAAAGCTTCTACTGCAGGGAAGGTTTGACAACGTTAGAGGAAAATGAATATTCACGATGCACTAGGATTTTGTTGAACCACAACCATTTGACTGGGCTTCCCCAATCATTGGGCTCTCCAGAAATTTGCTCATTGATGGTTGGATACAATAATATTACAGAACTTCCAGGAAGGCTGATCGGCAGTATGATCTCTCTTAAAGTTCTGGATTTGAGTTTCACGTCGCTGCAGTCGTTGCCAGACAGTTTGGGCTGTTTGAAACAGCTGGTATTCCTAAATTTAAAAAAGGTGCCCATCACCACGCTGCCTGCATCGGTCACAAATCTGGTAAATCTCCAAATCCTCAATCTTTCTTACACTAGAATCAGAAAACTACCATCTGGCATTCATAAGCTTAGATCTCTCAAATTTCTATCGGTTGACTATTGTCAGCACTTGCAATGTCTGCCTCATAGTATATCACGCCTTACATCTTTGCGGTACTTCTTCGTGGCTGGCTGCAGTAGTATGTTGTGGGCAAATCATAGTGAAAAACATGGTCGTAAAAGAGCGGCTTCCATTAATGATTTGAGCAAGTTAACACAACTCAGATGCTTATATTTAGCCAACGACGGACAAGATATTAGTGATGGGACGTTGGCTAATCTTGCTAACCTAGAAACACTTGAACTGACCCTCACTACGATGGCAGGTATACCCCATGACATCACTGGTATGGCAAAGCTGAGAAGATTGTCCTTATCATTCCCTCAAGTGGTTGAAATGGAAAGTAACTCTTTCCGATTTCAATATTTAAGTCATCTCCGACTGCAGAATTGTGTTAAATTAGAAGAGGTTCCGCAATTGCATGAGTTAAAGAGCCTAAGGCAATTAGATATAATGTTTTGCTCCGGGATTAAAAGATTTTCTACCGGATTTGGTAAAAAGGGGGCATTTCCTTTGTTAGAAACATTTTCATTGATTGGTTTATATGAATTAGAGCAATTGCCAATAATAGAGGAGGGTTCAATGCTTTCATTGAAAGTATTCACCGTGATAGAATGTGGAGCATTACAAATCTTATCAGAAGATTACTTAAATCTCAAAACACTCAAGAAAATAAAAGTGTATGGTTGTTCAACCGTATTGAAGAATTTGGAAGCAACGAAGAGAGGAAACACCAGGGTAGAAGTGGTAACAGAGTCTAATGAAGACAAAATGACTACAAATTTTTATAGATCACAAGACTATACACAAGTTTGTGGGCATTTTTGGTGTGCAAGAATATAAAGTTGTACATTATTATGTCCTCGACATATAGCCGAGGTATTAGTTTGGGTTTTGTTTGAAATTTTTGTTATTTTTTTTATACTGTATTGGGGGGATTTTTGGTATGGAAGAATATAAAGTCACGATATATATTGTATTGTGGGGTATAAAGTTGTATTTATATTGTATTGTGGGGATTTTTGGTATGGAAGAATATAAAGTTGTATTTATATTGTATTGTGGGGATTTTTGCTATGGAAAAATATAAAGTTGTACATTATTATGGAAGAATATAAAGTTGCACATTATTATGTCCTCGACATAAATTGTATTGTGGGGATTTTTGGTATGGAAGAATATAAAGTTGTACATTGTTATGGAAGAATATAAAGTTGTACGTTGTTATTTCCTTGACATATATTGTTCCAGCCGATGCATTAGTTTGGGCTTTGTTCGAAATTTTTGTTATCTTTTTTTTCATTGTTCATTATTATGATCTTGACATATATTGTTACAGTGGATGCATTAGTTTGAGCTTTGTTCATTTTTTTTTTTTTAATTGTTCGAGCCAGGCATTAGTTTGGGCTTTGTTCTAAATGTTTGTTATCTTTTTTTATTGGTTGAAAAGTGATCATACAATCCTCCGGGAAGGGAGGGGATTATTTTTGACATCTATCTCTATGACATCATCTGTATCTCTTTTCATTGATTGAAAAGTGATGGTCCACTCCTTGGGGAAGAGCGAGGGGATTATTTTTTACATATGTCCCTATGACATCATCTTTAGCAGGCGCAGGCGTGCAATTATGGTGATTATGACATGGCAATGCCATCCGTAAGAGCGTGCACTTATGGTGATTGTCACATGGCAATGCCGGGTGCAGCTATGGCGTCTGTCATTGCATTGAAGAAGGTTTTTATGGTTCTGTATATATTTCCTTACTTGAATTGAAGTGTTGATTTAAAGGGCCTGAAGTAATATATTGTTTGGGTGGGATCTTTGAAGAGTTATAGCGAGTCACATTTTTTAATTTCAACTTGTAAAGCTTGTTGTGCAGTAAACTTAGGTTGCAAGAGTGGCTTAACTACGTTTTTGCATATTTGGCTAATCCCACTGGAGCACTAGATCTCCTATACCTTAAAATTCTTATATCCGGATCAATGCTTATCAAACCAAGCATGTGACTTTTTTTATTGCGAGCTGTGAGTTTCTATTTAGCTTTATTATGCTTCTCTTATAACCTAAGAGAAGTGCCAATATAATAAGAGATGAAGAACTCTTCTCTAGATGATCGAGATAGCTGCAATGAGCATATAAACTTGTAAAACTTGTTTACCGTAAATTAGGAAATAATGAGCAAGCGTGCAATTATGTGCAGTTATGGTGTCTGTCATCTGCGGTGGAGAAGTCGTCTCGCCACAATTAATTGTTTATGTTCTAACAAATTAATTATTTCTGTCATCTGAAGTGATAAGTCGTCTTGCCACAATTAACTATTTATGTTCAACAAATTAATTATTTCTGTCATCTGTGGTGGAGAAGTCGTCTTGAGAATTGTAGTGGAGGGCTACCGCAACTTTTAATCTCTGATTAAGAATGGAGGGCGAGGATTCAATACTTTGGCATATACCTCAAATAAGATTCGTCCAACAAGGACGGAGGTTTGTTGTGTGTGAACAACATACTGAAAGGTCGATTGCTAATCCACCGTTTCAATTGTTAATACAACTCTTTAGCCACGCGGGGAAGTTAATCCAATCGTTTTGGAGGTTGAATGGTGAAGGTTAAACATTGTGTAGGTTAATAGGTTAACATTTTGAGTTTTTCCAGTGGCGCTCAGGAATCACAATCCGCTCATATCCCCAATAGCCTCGGCTTTCCATTCCCAATCGTTTCTTGAGTCAGGCCATACAATTATTCTTGCAAATCGTTCTTCCTGCAAGAATAACAAATTATTATTGCAAATCGTTCTGGTGAAGGCTCCTGTTTGTTTGGATATTGAATGTTTCAGCGTCCTTGAGTAGCAGATTATTTACATACTGTGCAATAAGTGAGTTTGGTTATAAAATTTGTCTGGCGATGCTTTACTTGATAGGGTTTATGTTTTTCATGTGAGGTTGTGAGCTGCACAAAAATTAATCAGGTATTGAAGCCCTTATATTCTTCGTATTCCTCTGGGATATCAGCCAGGCGATTCGCTAATCATATTATGACAATAGTCTCAGGTCTTTCTAAGCAACATTGGCCTATGGCTCTATGTGTGAGAGGAAATTCACGTGGATTTGTTTCCAGAATTTCGTCGTCCATTTGATATGTAACAGCGGCAGGTATGGGTTGTTTTTATGGCAGTTTACCGTCTCCCTTAACTCACAGTTTCGCAGCTTTCGACATATTATGACGATCAATATCGTTTTAGGGTTAAACATTTTGTTATTCTTGCAAATCGTATGCCCATTCACATCACCATGGATGATTTAAAATACAGTAAGTTCTATCTCCTCTCAACCTCTCAGATTAGTTGTTAGAGGAAACAAAAGAGAAAGAGAATTGAAAACCTTTTCTATCTCCTTTAAAATACAGTAAGTTCTATCTCCTCTCAACCTCTCAGATTAGTTGTTAGAGGAAACAAAAGAGAAAGAGAATCGATAACTTTTTCTCATGTAATTCATCGGCAAGAAAGTAATTAATACCAGGTTAGCTTGGGATTTGCTAAGCGAAGACATGTATTGAAAACTCTAGGCTTAAAAGATAAATGTTAATACCTATCCTCTCTTCTGTAGATGCGATTAGGGTTTAGTGTATATTGACTGTAAATCAAGTGGAATAGTTGGACTTTTGTCTGTATTTAAATCTATCGGCTACATGAATCTATATGCTACACATTGACTCCATAATCTAATCATAACTTGGAATTTTTGAAATGATAAAAAAAAATTGGAAGGAAAATCTGAAGGTTTTGTTGCCCTTGTTTTATAGGAGGCATGAATAAATAAAGCGTTGAATATCTCCTCACCTGGGCTGTCCAGCATCTACCCTCTCTTACCGTAATTCAGGGGCTGAATGAACTTCTCTGCTCATCTTGGTCCGTCTGTTGGGATTTGATGGCAATGAAAGGCGTTCCTATAGAAGCACTTTGTACCAGGTTTTATGAAGTTAAATCACATAGACGTCCTCAGTGCATTTGTTCCTGGTCAATTTATGATACACGTTTTGTTCAAATTTAATGATAAATAATAAGATTATAATTGCATATATAATTGAATATTATAATTGTATAAGAGGAACAAGGCGTCCCCTCCGTATGTGGAGGAGGTATGAGAGAATCTATAATATAGTCATGGATAATCATAAAATCTACTATTTTAGTGTGTAATTTTTTGGGGTGTACGAACAAAAAAGTAATTGTAATCAAGAAATTGGATGTGGAGCTATGTATATACACATAGCAACTCAAGAAAAGAAGCTATGTATATACAAATAACAACTCAAGAAAAGAAATTTTGACAGCATCGCCCTCAATTTATGATCCCTATTGGCATTTTTATCTGCAAGTGATGCAGATGTGCTAGTTTATGTTCAAAAAATTAATTATTTCCTGGCTCGTTCAATTACCAATCTATCTATCTTTCTTCTACTTGGGCTTTCTCCTTTTAATGAACGAGTAGGGGGATTTTTCAATATATACCAATCTATCTATCCTTCTTCTACTTGGGCTTTTTCTCCTTTTATGGAGTAGGCCGAGTAAATTGAATAGCAATGTTCTGCCAACCCAAGCACGTAAAATAGAATAATACTTTAGTAAATCCATCACAACAGGGCTGTTTCCACGCACGATTCCACGACTGGTGTGGTTCCTGTGCCACTGACAGTAATTATATCCTTCCTGTAAGGTAAAGGTAAATAGAAAGCCCGTCCGAAATGACATATAGTGTTATGTATAAATAACATATATAAAGGCAAGGCGCGGAGCGGCTCGGCTTCGTTGATTGCGTACCTCGATATTCAGGCATCTGGTTACTTGGGCTTTCTCCTTTTATGGAAGGAGTAGGATGATTTTTCAATAAAAACATATAGAGGGAGCGTGGTGAAGGTAAAAGTGTGACTGACACTGCAAAAATGTTACCGACAAAGAGCTTAAATTTGATAAAAAAAATGATAGTCATGACCAGACTGATATTTTAGTCTGTCCTGGTGATCTTGGCCAACCTTTTTCCCATACTTAAACCTGGGGAGTGCACTCATGCCCAACCGCATCTCCATTGCCTCATCCACAAAGCCGCATCTCTCTCAAAGTTAGCTAGGCTCCCATGGCCGCAGCCCCAGAGCCAGTTGCCAAAATGCATTCGAAGGATAAACCCTTGAATAGCCAACTTCCATGGCCGCAGGCCCAATGTAGGGGTTTGCCTTCTCAATTCTAATTACCAGGTATGCCATAACTATACTAATTAGTTATACTTCTTCATGGTTACCTCTGCCATAATTGCATTGGTGAAACTTCGGCCATAATTCTGCACCAGATTCTACAATAGAACCAGACTGATATTTCAGCCTGTTCCTGTGATCTTTAAAAACAAAATTTTACCTTATGCCAAGCTTTCGCCCGTACTGAAGCCCGGAGGAGTATGCTCATGCCCAACGCATCTCCATTGCCTCGTCCACTAAGCCGCATCTCTCTCAGAGTTGGCCATGGCTCCCATGGCCGCAGCCCCAGAGCCAGTTGCCAAAATGTATCCGAAGGCTAAACCCTCGAATAGCCTCCTAATTTAAAAGTTTCTATGATCTTAATGAGTCATTTATGGCAAGAACTGTCGAAGAACATCATCGTGCACTATGCATGCCTTATTTAACCAATTCCATGGCGGGCAATGGCCAGTCTAACTGCCAAGCACCCAAGCGCAGCAGTCTTTAGTCTCGGGAGTAAGATATACTAACCTCCGCGATAGATCCGCAGATCCGCACTGTTGATACAGTGGAAGATATGAGGGACCTGCGAAGATTGAAGAGGGGAGAGGATGACTTGGTGAGGCCGCGGCCTTCGTCCTGCTTCTGTGTGCACTATCGCACTGCTTCTGTGTGCACTATCGCAAAAGAAGCCACAAAGATACCGAGTTAAGAAAGCATTGATATTCTTCGTAACATTGGCCAATTAAAAAAGCATTGATATGCTTCGGCTTATTTTTGAAGAAACTTTATGTGACCAATTAAGAAAGCATTGATATTCTTCATCCTATGTGAGTGATAATTATGGAAGTTCACGTGAAGCTAGCAAAGAGTGTAAATTTTTATGCCAATGTAATTAAGAGTTTTTTATTTTATTAGCAAAACTTCACATTTACTGTCTTCCTGGTTTATATAAAAAATAAGGTAAACCACTCCCTTATTAAATGGGAAAGGAAAAAAACTTAACGGTTAATGGAAAGGGATGTGTAGGCATAGAAAGGAACAAAAGAATATAGCTTAATGGATTGGTCATGTCTTTGTATGCATTGTTTATTGTGTGTGATTGGTTCATTTTTAGAAATTGTTTCTTGTGTGGATCACCACATAAATTATCTCTTTGGGCTAAATTCGAATGGTCCCAAATATGAAGGGTAGGTTTACCATGTCTATTGAAATCACAATGTTGATTAATTAATGATGGGTGAAATAGTTTCCTTTTCTAGTGTTGTGCTTTTTTGCTATAAATGCTCATTGTATATATATAAATTATTGAAAATATGCATGTACCTAAATTTGTTTCTATACTTATAGAAGATATTGCATATACCATTAGGCATTTGTAAGCTGCTCATTATCTTATGATGGATTTATAATTATTGTTGACAAATATTTGCAAAAGTTTGAACAAAAATAGTTTGGCATTATCTAGTGATGATCATGAGTGTGGTCTAGAAAAAGGTATATGATACTGGCAAAAACTAGCGCTGAACATAATTGCATTTTAAATGGAATTATTTATTGTTTGCTCCATCACAAGCAAACCTAAAAATAAAATTTGTAGAAGACAAATTCAACACATCTCTTTGTATAGTGTTGTATAAGTTATGCCTCTTCATAAATAGTTGTGAACTATATATGTTATCTTAAAGTATCTTGTCCTCAGATTATGAATCCCTTGTGACAATTTAATAGAAAAAATAGGAAAATGTGAAGATAACTAGTTAAATGTTTTTATTAGACAATTATTATTTGAAACAAAAGGCTTAAGAATTAAAAATATCCAAAAAAATAAAAATAAAAGATTGCAATTGCAAACAATGTGTTCATCATTTTTCATTTATGTGTTCATCTTTCAAAATTCTTAATTTCATTTAATATTTTCCCATAATAATTACAATGATATTCTAAGATTTCTCATTTATGTGTTCATCTTCCAAAGTTTTTAGTTTCATTTAATAATTTCCCAAAACTATTATAAAACTATTTCTTTTTTTGTAATTAAAATTATTTAAAAGTATGTTTTCATCATACAAATTTTAATGATTGTTATTAATAATTTTAATTTAAGTGAACTTTAATATAATTATTTTTTAATTTTTATATTTAAATTTGTTATACTCTTAATTATTTACATATAATTCAATAGGTAATATTAATAACTTAATTTTAAAGCCATAGTCATTAATATATATTTTTAACACATTTGATATACGTTAAATAATAATAAATAAATAAAATTTTAAAATTTTGTATGAAATAATAATATTTTATGTAATAATGAGTATATAAACTAAAGTTAATTTTTTAATTTAAACTATTTTAAATTTATTATAATTTAATTGTGGATATAATGTTTAAATAGAGATAATTACTTTACCTTTATCTTCACAAAGTATGGAAATTCTTTAAAGATTTTAAACTGGAATTTGACATACACGATGTGGGGTAAAAACTCAAATAACGTTGGTAATGATTAAATCTAAAATTTTCTCAACCCTAACAATATTTGGAAAACACTAGATCCTAACTAAAGGTAAACTTAAAATTAAGCATTCCAACAAAGATTTGATAACTTCGCTGTAATGGGTCACGAGAATTTCAACATTCTAATATACTTAAGAATTTAGTTTTGCCCCTAAACTACTAGCTTATTATAATCAAAGCTTTGTCATGCATTACCCAATTCAATATTGCTTTGAATTTTAGAAAAGCAGTACAAAGTCTTTTATTTCTATAAACTTCAATGAAATTTCAAAAAAACTTCAATGAAATTTTAAAAAGAATTTTGTAGTTGTGATAGTGCTTACAAAGAGAAAGAGAATGAAAAAGGAGAAACAAAAGGTTACTTGTAAAAATAAAAATAATGTTTCAAATTAGGTTGATATTGTGAACTAGTCTTTGATATTTATTCTCTAGTCTTTTATATTTAGTCTCTAGTCTCTGGCAGCATGTATGCATCGACTTCTATGCCTATAGACACAAAAGGCCTTGTCCTTTACGGGACACGCCTGGTAAATGTCTTTGATAAAATAAATGAACTATTCAATTATTTAACAAAATTTTTAATTATCAATTTTCTTAATTTTAATAATTTTAATTTTATTACTTTAATTGTTGAAAATTTATAAAAACATTTATTTTTCTTTGAAAAATAATATATGAAAATATAAAATATAATAAATCAAATCATTTTCAATTTTATCTATATAAACTTCGAATATTTTTTAAACTCTCAATATTGAACAGATCAAACCTTTTATCATGTCTACATAAATATCAAAATTTTGAAATACAAATGCAGAGGTAGAATGTTTTGAACAAACACCAAAACACCGAAAGAAACTACAGGCATTAAAAAGTTTGTGGGTAACGAAAAGCAGTCCCCTGTAGAATGAATAGACACGATGATTTTACTGCCATAGAAAAGCTGGAGGCGGAGTGCTTCAAATGAATACCCAACGAGTCCTTCCATAACCCAATAAGTCTTCATTGGAACCATCTCAAGATTGATACATGATTGAGAGATCTACAGCCTATCGGCGTAACCAGGTGAAAGAAAAAACAGGGGATAACGCTTCATTTCAATATTTAAAAACAAAATTACTCAGAACTCATAAGAGTGTGAGATTATGGAATTGTTATTGAATCCATTAAGCAATTGAGAATTCATAACATCATGATTATTTATTTTTTAATTATTTCAAATATAAAATAATTTAAACCATCCAAGTTTTTATTTGCTTTTTAATTATTCATAATTATTTAATAATTATTTCAAATAACTTCTTGTTTAACTCTCAATTGAGTAAATTTATCAGCATGATGAGAACTAGTAGTCAATTATTAAATAATTGAAAGAACTTGTTTTTTAATTATAAAAGAAATTCATTTTTATTTTTTTTATAATTGTTTATTTCGAATTTTGAACGAGAATCATAAAATTAATTTGGATAGTACATTTGTTTTGTCCTCTGACAATCTAGGAAAAGCATAGATGGTAGTCCACCCCAAAATTCTACACTATTATCGCTGCAATCAAAGAACCACAACCTAATACCTTGTATCACATTGTGATGAAGAAAAATATTTGAAAAAATGGAGTGGCCAATACCTTGAATCACTCTGATAAAAGTGGAAGTTAATTCTTCAATAAAAGAATTTGGTAGTATTTGATGGTCAAAATATCCATGTGATAGGAATTTTCATCTTCAAATTCCAATAAAAAATATTAAATATAAGTGTTGCCTACTATGGTGATTGATTTTCTTCTCACTCACAATTAATTAATGTGGCTCTTTATTGTGGTTCTTTTTTCGAGAGAGTGGTAAAAGTAACCAGAAGTAAAAGGAAAAAGGGACAAAAAGAAAGTTTAAAGAATTTTTTATAGAAGACAATAAATGAAATGTGCATTACTAATATAATTTTAATCTTGTAAGTGTACATTACACTTGTATTCATGTAAATGCAATGTGCACATATACTTGCTGTATTGTGCTTTAAGCACATGAATAATGTGAATTTTATTTTAGAATGAAATATAAATTGTGATTTTTTAGAAGCAAATAAAAATCCAGTTCTTTAACATTGAATCATAGTAACCAAATGACAAAGTCTATTGGCTTCATCGAATGGAATTGGTGAAATGACTTTATTCAAAGTTGAGTGGTACAAATGCAAATGTATTCTAAAGACACACTTAATATTGTGCTAAACGAACTGTGAATGCAATATCAACCTATTCAAATAGAAGGGAGTTTAGATTCAACCATTCCAAATAATGTACAGTTTTCTACTTAAAGAAAAAAATGTAGTAATATTTTTAATTTAGAATGTGAATCCTAAATACACTAGATTGAGGGGAAAAGCATACACTTGCTTTATCATATTAATCTGATCTTACTCACTATTGGAAACAGAGGATAATGAAGATATGTACCAAAACTAGATTGTGCATTGTAGTGTTTGAATATTAAGCCTATACTGGTAGAGATTTTGTTGTTTTATGTTTGGTTTTGTTTTTCAAGTACCTCTACTACTTCTATCTATCAAGTGCGCTTGCCCCTAAGAATCTTTTTGTGTTCGTGCTTGCTTGACATCAAGGACTTGTTCCTATATCTAATCATCTTAATGGATTTTTGTCAAAATGTCCAATAGTTATTTGACTTCAAGTAATTGTATCCAACACAGATACTCTAAAATAGACCCTAGCTTAATGGCATCATAGCATCTACATTTGGTCTATATATCTAGTGTTCTTATAAAAAACTTATTAGCAATTTGGCAGGGACATCATCACCTCATCGCTCTGGTTTACAATATGGTTATGGCATCTTTGCGATTGGGAAAGAGTAGAAATTATGACTTCAAGCAACGCTTTATAAAACCCAGATTTGTCTGTTTTAAAAAACACCATATACTTTTTAAAATCAAATTCATTTACTGGGTGCAAATTGAGGATTAACAGGTTCATTACGGTTGTGGAAAAATGGGCAAAGGATAATGAAAAACACCCCACAGGGAGTTCATTTATGACCACAAGCAACCCTTTATAAACAATTAGGCCTTTAAAGAAATATTACTTTTCAATGAACAATACCTGCCACTAATATCTTTCAAACCATTCCAGGTATGCTTCCACTGATCTAACTAAGATGCTCAAACTGCTTTGCATATCTATCCTTCTAGAAATCCAATAAAACCGCCAATCCTTTTAGGCCTTTAGCACTCAATCCATTACATTTGCTAACTCATGGAAATGTTTGGAGTAATATTTCCCGCACGCATCTGGCCTCTAGTGTTGGAATTTGGTGGCAATTTTATCCTTAGTACTATTTTTTTTTTATGTTTTGGATTTTTATCTTCCAGTCACAAAAGGTTTTGTTGAAATATTTACCCTTCAATAATACCCTTTCATTTCCTTCACTAATTCTACAATTATTTCATTTAGTTGGTTTTTAGAAAATTACATGGGAGTTGAACCCGCCATGAAAACCACTATATAGCGAAAGCTACTCAGTCTCACACCCATTATAATAAGGGATTTGTACTTCATCATTTATGCGTAACTTTCGCTAAGTAGAATTGATCCAACAGTGATTATTGATGAAGTAATCACCCTTGTGACAAGATGAACAACTAGAGGAATAAACAGAAGGGTGTATACACAATTACTTTTGTGGTACAAACATAAACTACACTCAATTCCACAGGGAATAAAAGTGAGATTTGAACATATTTGTATTTAGTCTTTTACAAAGGGAAAGAACTTGAATTGTGAGCATTGTTTTTCTGGGGATCGAGACATGCATGAAATAACAGATGCTAATCATTGATCCTATGGCCACTGAAGCCCATGAGCAGATTGATAAATTATAATGGTTGTGCCTCAAGTGTCAACCTTTGTGGGATAATTTTCAATGACATCGCTACCACCACCTCCTCCGACTCCTCCAACTTTATAACTACCTCATGTTGATATCACCTATAATGATGTTTTCAAAAAATAATAAACAACCAAAGATACATTTTTGATATCAACATAGCCATCATTCATGACAAGTAATATAAAAATTTAGCCCTAAGAAATAGGAAAAATACCTCATGATGGACGTTTTGCTCGTCAAATTCCAACCCTGCTAGCCTCTAGGGAGAGAGATAGAAAGTCTATTGGTTATTCGCCTTTACGGATTCACTCATGGAAATTGAAATACAAATCATTCAAAATCCTATTACCTACAAATAAACGCTCTAAAGGCTTACCATCATGTCAGTCAAGTCAAAGTGGTTGGGTTATTGACCACCATTTATGTGCATGTCACTACAACTACAAGTCATCTTGTCCACTGTCAGAGATGCACGATTCTCCATGTCATAAGGTAAGGTGAAAGCATATGTATATGTAGGCCTGGAATTTGACATTCCACATTTTTTCATTCTAGGACGTATTTGACTAGTAGCTGTGGAATGGACACGTCAACCATGACAGCTATCAAAAAAATATGAAACGTTAATTTGACGTTTATCAATTTAGATTTCCCGTCAAAAAATATTAATATCTCTCTGTTTTGCTACAGGCTGTAAGATGTAAGTGTTAGTATCTACCCTTAGGCTTGGAATTTCAAATTTTAAGTGCCTATAAATGAAAATTTAATGACGGTTATACATTTTCATTGCAAGTAATTTTACATACTTCGTAGAATGTCAATTTTTTACATTATGTAAACATATTACTCAAATATTTACATTTTTCTCTACCAATCAGTTTAAAATCAAACATAAAGTTTGCAAAATTGATGATTTACAGATTGGTATTATCTTGTCCAATGACAAAGGACAAGGTGAAAAACAAGAATTAAGAATTCAAAAGAGAAGGGAGCCTTCCCTGAGATGCATGTTCTCCTCAGTATGTAATGTACGCATTTGTACTGGGTGAATTCAACGTTACAAATTAGCGGCTGCAACTCTCTCATATCGATGATCATAGTTAGGCAATCTTGCACTGACCTCAGAGAATTTCTATAATTCCCATTCACCGAAGTACATCAAAGGCAGTAAGAAATAAATACACCTTGATTTACTCGATCTGATATCTCCGTTGCAGCTGCCACATACAAGGAACGCGTTGGACTTGGCCTAAAAGCAGCACTGTACTAACGGAGCTCGAAGTAACTACAGAGTGCAGACCCACTATAATGTCATGGAGTGCAGAGGGTGGACCGTGGACCCACTACAATGGTCAAGATAATTACTAACACCCCGCCCTCCATTGGGTGTTAGTAATTATCTTGACCATTGAGGGTGGGGTGTTAGTTTTTGTTTTTCACCTTGTCCTTTGTCATTGGACAAGATAATACCAATCTGTAAATCATCAATTTGGCAAAATTTATGTTTGATTTTAAGCGAATTGGTAGAGAAAAATGTAAATATTTGAGTAATATGCCATAAACCCCATTCAAATACAAATTCTTAATTCTTATCATAATGGTAAATAATCCCCTACATGCCACCCCACAAATGTATTTATATTATTTACATCTTTTATCAATTAATATTTTTATATTTATCAATTTAAAACAAGAGCCACGTGGTGGCAATGTCCTGCTCTATTTGCAAAAAGTTGTAAAGAGGAGCTATTTACTTGGAGCAATCGATGGAGGTCAATTCAATAACCATCATTGTTGGTGCATTTCTAATACATTCTTTGATGAAATTCTAATACTTGATCTTTGATGAAAGTTGTACCATGTGAGTTGTAATAGCACATTTTGCATTACTATCCAAGCCGCCACCATCTTTCAGCTTTCAGATTGAATAATACTACTAGTGTGCCTCTATTATTTCCAGTGACCTTTCAACAGAGAAATGGATCGGTATGAGAATTCTATTGTTTTGGTCGAATTCATCAATATAATTGAAATGGATAACAAATAAAGAAAAGAAACCATCATTTCTTATTTGTGAAAGGTATCATTGCATTAAGTAGGTTTTACATTCCTTTATTGAGAAAATAGCCAAATTATTTGAAATAAGAAAAATAAAAATATTTTTTGGTAATAGTACTTCTATTTGCAAAAAGTTTTGAGAATGAACCTTTTATAAAGAAAAGGAATTGATACAATGCACTAAATTTAATGAAGCTTCACGATGCAAAACAATTTCAAAATTTATATTATAATCTTGTAAAATAGGTTCTCAATCATAATATTTAAAATATTTAAATATGATAGATATACCTAATTAAAAATCCAATGATGCATAAACACACAATAAAAATTATAAATTAAAAAAGTTCATACAAAAATTTACCCAAACCTAAAAGCATATTGCTACCAAATTAAATCCCAATTCCAACCAAGAATGCCCAGAAATTGTTTCAAAGTCCTAGGTTATTAGGACCTACTATAATTGTTGTCATCCATACCACATTAATCCCTGTGGTCAGTTTATTTATAGATAGTATATTCACCTTGATCATTTTATTTATAATTCGTCCTAAGGTTTATCACGTAGATTTAATTTATAAACCCATATGCTTACTCTTTTACGGTAATGCATTTGTATTTACTCATATGCCTACTCTTTTATGGTAATGCATTTGTATTTACTATTTTGAATGGGAACAACCAATAAAAATAGTATATCATGTAAAAACGAAAAAACAATCCCCGATTTACAAATAAACATAGATGCTCACTCATGATTTTTGCTAGATTGATATGGTAAAGAATTTGTATTTAAACAGTATATAATGTAAAATAGAAATCACAACCCTGAATTAACAAGTAAACATAGATCCTTCCATATGATTTACTTGACTAATATGGTAGAGCATTTGTATTTACCATTTTGAATAGAATGAAGAGAAATTTTGATGATATAGCGGGAACAACCAATAAAAAAAGTATACCATGTATTCAAAATAGATGCCTTCATTGATGTTTAGACTTTACCCTCACTGGCAAGTTGCTCTATCTCTGGGGAATTCTTCAGTATGTTACCATGTCCAGATATCATGCTCATTTGCAACAAGAATATATTGAAGGAAAACAAGAAGGAACATGGGCACAATCTATTGGTGGAAATGCATCTTGATGTAGAAAAATAGTAGTGATAGATGTTGGGGCAGTGGAGGAAGAAGAAGGTCGTTACAATTTTAAACACACATTCTCACAATATGTTTTGATACAAATCAGATTTTATCACTAGGTAATGTGGATTTATGATCAAATTGACAATAGGACAATCGATTCTCGACTAATTAACCATCAACAAATAACTATTATCCACAATTTCCCGCCAGGTAGCAATCTCGGGACATTGCCACCTCGTGGCTCTTGTTAAAGAATTAGGTCACATCTTAAATATATCAATATAGTCATACTTATTTATGTTTAAAAAACTTTAAAATCACAATAAAATATAAGAAGCAGATAAACAACTTACAATCATTTTTTTAAAAAAATTGGCCTTTTTCACTCCCCGTATATAATATACCATAAATTAGATACTCTTTATCATTTTATTAAAGAATTAAGTCACAACTTTAATATATCAATATTATAATCATACTCATATATGTTTAAAAAACTTTAAAATCACATGGAAAATAAATTTTGTATTTAATATATTAGCAAATCTATCAAAAACACCTTTAATGTGCAATAGACGTATACTAATACTATAATTTTTTTCAATATTATATACTTAATTCTAAATTAAATTATTATACTTTGGAAAGGTAGGGATTATACTAATTGTTTGTTAGTCAAACACTTTGATTTTGATTTTGATTTCATAATAGTTTAACACATTTTTATCAAATTTTTATGAAGTTTTACAAAAGTTTGAAAAATTTCTATTAAATACAATATTTGAAAAATAGAAAATTATTTTTGTTATATTGTAATTTTATTAAATTGTTTTTCTAATTGGTTGAAAGGTACGTAGATGAGACATAAATCTATGATGGAGTGAAAATAATTGTTAGATCCAAAAAAATAATTTAAAATAATATAAATTTATAAAAAAAACAAAAAAAAACACAAAGAAACATGTGATTCTACGCATTAATGACTAGAAGCATGGGTATTGTAAATGGGTCATCTATAGTTGATGGTACCAAGGATGATTCCAACAAAGAAATAAGTCCCAGTACAAAATTAGAAGCAAAGGTACAGTCCCAATTTCGGTCCTAGTTGAAAACTTTGTCAGAAACTATGGATTCCAAGGGACTGCGTAAATACATTATTGAACATAGAAAAGATGCCACCTAATTTATTTGCAGAAAGTTGTTTTCTTGGAGTTGTGGACAGTGCGAAAAACTGTCAGATGTTCAAACTGCCAAATATTGTACTTCAGAATGCAAATTTCAATTAAAAATCATAAAGCCAAATTTTCAAACTTCCAAAAATAACTTCATGCAAGATTCAACATAGTTGATAGTGAGTGCAAAGATGTGATTTAAAAAGTTCAAAAGTTTCATAGGTAGGTTATTCTACCCCATAAAACATCATAAGAACAGAGAAATTCTTGACCCATGGAGATGACATCACCAAGATATTTTGATAAATACAAGGGCCACAAGACACAATAAACACACAATGTGATTCATTTGGAAAAAAAATACTTTAATCCTTGCCAATTCTCACCTTATTAATGACTTCAAATGAAATCTAGTAAACAAAATACCATTTGAAGTCGAAACTTTGATCATGCTCATTATCTAAATAAATCTCTTTATGTTTTATGTTTTCAAAACAAAGTCTTTAGCATTGTTCAAAATGAAGTTGTATTTCTCCATGAATCAACTTTTTGAGGCTGAGAAAGTCGCCATTGCATCTTTGAAGATGTCGACTTATGTCACTACTAGTGGGAAAATCTTTCAATGAAACAAGAAGAAGGTAACTCCATCGACACATGGGAAAAATTTGTTGAACATGTTAGGAAGGAATTTTATCCATCCTAGGACATAGAAAAACAATACAAGAAATGGCAGTAGTTAAGACAATGGAAACATCAGTTTATACATAGTTATACTGATGAATTCCACCAACTAATGGCTCGACTTACTATTAAGGAGGAAGAAAAATTACTTGTTCTAAAGTATATCAGTGGTTTATATTCTTATATCCAACAAGAGATGGAATTTCTCACTATTGGAACTCTTGTATAAGCATTCCATACTGCTATCAAGCTTGTCATTAACTTGTTTCTTTACATTCTAAAAAAACAAACTAAACTCTTTAAGTTTTAAAATAGGTGTAATGTTTATTTTTTATTTTTTTAAAGTGACAAATCTTAATTATCATGAGTTGTTATTAGAAGAAAATCATATTAACTAAAATGACTCATTCTTCCTCATTAACTTGTGTCTACACTTTACAAAAACAAACATTCAATTAAGCAAAAATAATTTTAAGTCTTAATTTAAAACATTCCTAAAATATCCCACAAATAATAATATTCACAATATATTTATCACCCAATCAATATCCTTGTAATAACTTAACCTTTTACCTAAACAACAAAATATTAAAAATTAAAAATAATTTTAAGTCTTCCATTAAAACATTAGCAAAATCAATATCCAAAAAAATAATATTCATAATGTAATCAATACCAAATCAATATCCTTGTATTAACTTAACCTTTTACCTAAAAACAAAATATTATAAATATTATTAAAAGACAATTTTAAAATCCATTAATTAAGAAAATGAAGCATATATAGTTTGATTGGTTTGCACTCCGAAGGATTGCAAACCTCTTAATGATTGAACATCATACATCATCATGTCTATTTATGGAAAACTGTGATTTAAATCAAATCATCAAGAAACACCCTCCAAACTACTGCTTTGTTTTTCAAGTCATCGATTTATAGTAACCAATAGAAACCTAGACCATTGATCATAAGGAAGAATCAAGGGTGGAGATCAACCAATACATGATAAGATCATCAAGAGATAGGGAAAAATGGTGGATGAGGATGACACATTAGTGGAGGTCAATGTTACCTAAGAAACATGTCAACGCCTAATAAATCGAAAACTATCTCCATGTGCACATGTGCAATAAAAAAGTTTAGTGAGGCCAAGCTACATGTACAAGTGCCCCATGAATGATGTTATAGAGATCGTCATTAAGACACTAAGTATGAGATTACATCATACCACTAAACAACATTACAACACATTTTAACACCCCGGGCCCCCTCAGTGTTGACAAGAGGAATGATCACCTGAGCTGAGGAAGGAGATGTTAAATAAAATAATATACAAATAATGTGAGACATTTGAGATATCACAAGCATGATGATGCCTCACTGTGTGTACAAATGTATTATAATGATATGCTCATAAGTTTCCATAAATATCATAATGATAGCCTAGACAATGTTAAATGTGGCTAGTAGACAATCATTACATTATAATTTGAAGAAGATGGTATTACATTACATTCCCCCTTAGTGACAACTTCAAACATATTGGATAATTGCTCTCAAGGATAAGTTGTTGAGTGGAACAAAGTTGAAAACCAATAATATGTTGCAAACATATCCTTAATAACGTGCAAGATGAAGACACCTTCTACCGTCAAGAACCAATGCAAAATATCCAGTAATGACAACATCAAAATGCTCATGATGAAGAGCTAAGATACTCAAGAGGAAGTAATAATATGTAGAACCAATTGTCTCCAAACTCTTCACAAATATCACTCTAGAATAGGTGAATCAAATAGAGAGCTAACTGAAAGAAATAACCTCCAAGAGAAAATACATGAATCATCATGGCAAGTCCACAATGTCTTAAGAAATCTACCCAACAAGACATGAAAGATAACGAAAAATGAAGATGAATATGACCCAATCGACTGAAAATGTTGACAATCAATTATAATTATTCAATCAAGATCTTGAACATGATCTCACAATGATCATCAAATTCAACAAATGCTCAAATATGCAATGTAAAACACCTTCCACATCACAAATGCATGATGCCAAACAAAGCACTAATTTATGCCATTTAAAAATTGTCTCAAACATGTTGCCACTGTCAAACAAGAAAAAGATATATCCCCATTACCATGTTGAATACTTATATGGCAAGATAAAAAAAAAGTAATATCACCATTTTATAGGAACATATTTATTCACTTTTAAAAAGATTTCACACAAAAATATGTTTGAGTTAACAAGTTATGACCATTTTAAGTTCCAAAGTAAAGGTTTGGCCTGGGATTTTGGAAACAAATACATCACCATAATCAAACACAATAATTCATTGAAACAACCTACATCACTATCAAGGGAATTCATAAGTACAAAGTCTAGAAAATACCAAACTCAAATTAGATGTATGCAAAAGTTATGACCGATTGAAAAAGAGATGAGAGCATTGAATTACAAATCCCGAAGGATAAACGAGAAGTGCCACTTGGAAACTACTAATTGGATAATATCTTCAACGTCTAATCATAAATAAAATCCAATTACTAAGTTTGCATATTAGTGTGTCTTGGGTGATGACTTGGTTTACAAGATGTACCAAAAAATGTCCTTACATGAACCATATAGACCCATGGCATTCTTTGCTCAAGAAGATGGTTCTTTTCTGATTGAAGTTGATCCACGGGGGCTTCACTAGAAGGCAATATAATATCACGTTCATTCATATTGGGGTATTAAATAATAATGAAAACCTAAAAATTATATTGCTTATATATTAAGGGGAAAAGGGTTTTTATTATTATTTAATGTAACAATAAAAAAATACTTTGGGGTCTTTTTTATAAGAGTGGGCTGACAAATATCCGCCACATGGAGATGGCGGGATCATGGCTGGATGAGAAATCGGGTTGAGGCAAGGCTCGAGCTTACCGGTATGTAGGGAAATCACGTCTTGAGGCATGCTTCAGGCCAGGGGTTTCGTGGTGAAGAGGGTTTCCAATCGATCATATTCGAGAGACAGTGGTCATTGACAGCCAGTTGTTACCAATAACCTTGGGAGGCTCTAAGCCTCCAGGGCCTGTTATAGGCCCTCGATAGGCCTTGGGGGCTTGAATACCCAACCACTCATGCCTATTACAGTCCTTGGTAGGTTTAGCCAGCCTCCTAGAGCTTGTTACAGGCCCTGGGGGCTTGGAAACCTAGCCCACAACAAGCTTAGTCATTGATTGGGGAACTACAACATGCAATATAAATGTTGTACTATGTGCATTGGCTCTAGTGACATACAAGAAGTGATCTCCTATCTCTTCATTAGACCATTAGATGTTGCAAATCATAATGATATGTGGTTGAGTAATTGCATTGTGGGTGAAGTAATGTGCATCCACAATATACCTCGAAAGAAGCAAGGTGCATTGTAAAATGCATGTGGGGTCATAAGAGGGGTATCATATCAATAGACTAGGTAGAAATATAAAGGGGTATAAAAAATGTTAATGAAAAAATTGATACATATGATATCTAGCGAAAATAGGGGTTTTTTTAAATTGTGAAGGCATATTGGGAGGGGTTAAAAAAAATGATTTTGGAAGGTATTTTCCAATATTTAGTGAAATTAGGGGTATTGTTTCATATGCCATGAACGAACGTGCTATGATAGTGGTTTATTGAGTGAAGCCCCCGTGAGTTGATCGAGTGTAAATATTTAAGATATATGATTTAAATTTTATTGTTACAGCTAACCATTGCATTCCACTAGCATGCATAGTTTCTATATTTAGAATCTTGTATTTACTTGGATCACATGGATTAAATAAGAGCTCGTATTCGTTTGGCGTTCCTATCCCCAGGGAATTTTTAAGTGAGCTAGGTTTGGCCTTCCATTGTTCCAAAATTTAAATGCCTTTCACAAAGTATTCCCTGGTCCTTTACCTTTACTTATACGCACTGTGTACATGTGGAGATAGCTGCAATCTCGATCCATATGGCCACTGACGGAAAAAGTTTCTGATACATAATAGAAAACAAGAAAGCCCATCTAAGCCTGAAACACAACGCCTGCCGCCAATTAAAAGATGCCTGTATAACCCCTTGTGATTTTAGAATCGTCACTTGAAGGCAACCCACTCAAGCATTATAGCAGAAAAATAGAATCCATCCTGCCCAAATCTCAACGCCCACGCTCGTATCTGTGACAGTGAATCTGGCTCGATGCTTTCATAGTTGCTCTGTCCCGGTTCTTCCAAATATGAATATTCTTCCATTATGGTCTTTGGTTTCTGCGCAGGGAGAGTCCGTCTCTTGTTGGGAATTACAGGCGGAGGGGCCGTCTCCAGCCACTGCCTTGACGTAGATCCTCGCGACTGCACGTTGTAGAGCCGATCGTTGGTGTCTTTCGTGATTTTTCTGTGGATGGCCTTTGACGTGAAACTGTCTTTGGAGTGTGTGCACAGTGTCTATCTTTTGTCCTCTGCACAGGATCTGACGACCTGCCCACAGTCTGTAGGACCATGTGACATCATCCAGCTGCCACCCCCTGGGAAGGGAAAAACGAGGACGACATCATCCTCGGCAACCAATTAAATGAAAAAAAGCATTTTTAATAATTAAATTTAATATAATTCAACATTATAGCTAAACTATACCAAAACAAAAAGATTTACTTTATAGACCTAACTTAATAGGTGCTTGATGATATATATATGATCCCCTTCGGGGGCATAACAATTAACTATATTTAAAAGAACAACTTTGTCAAATCAACCATTATAAAAAATACATTCAATAAACATTAAAACGTGTATCAATATTTAACACTTAAACAAAAATTTAACATTTATCCTAGCTTATCACAATTTATAAATACTATTCTAAAATAAATGGAGTAAGCTAAATGACAAATGATTTGCACCTTTCCGACAATTTTTGTCGAAATCCATTGACACAATTTATTGTTGAAATCATGATTATCATTGTTCATATTGCTTTTTATTGCAATTATGGATTCAATGCTCTCGATTACCCCTAGGGAACCCCATTTATGCAATTGCAATTTCAACGATATCTACCAGATTTTGGATGGAAAAATTGCCAAAAAGTGGATGCAAATTGTTGATCATTTAGCTTACACCAAATTAAACTAAATATAATTAAAATAGAAAATTTAATCAATTTAATTATGAATTTAGATTTAAATTATATTTAAATATTTAAGAAAATTATTATGAAATACAAATTATAAAACAAAACAATATAACCAATAAATACTAGCACATCCACTTAACTTGTGGCTAGTGAACACCATAGGCCACAAGTTAAGTGCCACGAACAAGTTATCTATTACTTGTTCCCCATGAGTAGTTGTAATCATACATTGCCTATGCCTCAACTACTTGTTATCACCTGCCTTCTTCTAGTTAAACGGGTTGTCTACCACAAATTGCTCGTTATCCATGCATCAACTACACATTATCCACGCATCAACTACAAGTTCTTTTTTATATTCTTTTTGTTTAATAATTGTTTATTTAGAATTTGGAACAATGACCTTAAAATCAATTTAGATAGTACACTTGCCTCATCCTCCTGCAATCTATGAAAAGCATAGGTGCTAGTCCACCCCAAATTTTAAAGTAGCACAACCACTTAACTTGTGGCCGGTGAACACCGATAAGACACAAGTTAAGTGCCACTAACATGTTATCGATTACTTGTTCTCCTTGTGTAGTTGTAATTATCCACTAATCACCCATTGTCTATGACTCAGGTACTTATTATCACCCGTCTTCTTCTGGTTAAATGGGTTTTTTGCCACAAATTTTCTGTTATCCATGCATCAACTATGAGTTATCCATGCATCTGCCACCGGTTATCCATGCATAAGATACAAGTTTTTTTTTTATATTCATTTTTTCTATAATAGTTTATTTCGAATTTGGTACAATGACCATAAAAGCAATCTAGATACTACACTTGTCTCATCCTTTTACAATCTAGGAAAATCATAGGTGCTAGTTCACCCAAAATTCTAAAATATAAACACCTATGGGTGTAATAAAAATTAAAAATGAAAAGAAACATGATTGAATTTTTCATCAAGAAAAAAATCCTATAACTTGATATTCAAAGAAATTTAATCAAAGTTATAATTGTCTTTACATAGTAAAAAATACTTCTCATGAAGGTCTAGACCATCCACGATAGAAACTATTAGATAGAAATTACAAAACTTTACAATCCAAAAAGGAAACTTGTCTATAAGCTTACTAATCAAATCCAAATTTTTGTAATAGAATAAAACTGGAACTAAGCTAAAACCGAAAATTAATAGAAAGATAAAGTGCCTAAATTGGAGAGAGTAAAATCCTTAAACTCTTCAGAAAATAATATCCTGTCAATCATCCCAATAGCTTCCGTGGATAAACTGTCTCCCAATGAGTTTAGCTCTCTGAAAATGTGTTTGATTGAAATACTGTTAAAATAGTTCATCAATTGACTGGTCTTGCAACACCAATGATCTAGGATAGAAACCTGTAAAGAAGGCATACCTACTGCCCAATCCACAATGACCTTTAAGTCACCATAAACCCTAATTGAAAAAAAATCCTTCAATATAGCAAACTTTAAAATCCCCCATAGAGCTAATAACTCAGCTCTAGTATTCGAACCAGAACCACATCCCATCATCATCATCAGAAAGTAATGGTCTTCAACGAATTTTAGTATCATACCTCCACCACATAGATTCACATTGGATGCACCATCAAAATAACCATAAATAATACCTTCCACCATTTCAAGTTCCTAAAGAATATGAGGTCTTTTTAAAATTGAAAGTAATATAAAATTCCTTATAATATCTTAAAATTTTAATTCCCACAACAAACGAATTTTGAGAGATATTTTCAAATAACAAAAAATTGTTAGTCTTCCAAATATCCCACATAATAAAAAAATATAGTTTTTTGTGGTTTTCATACTTTTACACCAAAATCTCAAATTTTCTTTCAAAATAGGAAGGTTCCAACGAAGGTTCCAACAGCAGCAGAAACCTGTAATCCATCTAAAACTTCAAAATCATTGAAAATAGCTTAAATTTAAAATATTTCTTAAACATTAAGACATGAATATTTTAAAATGCATTGATGAAGAATAAGTGCATTAATATATAATATCCTATCAACAAATATAATATATTAATCAATCATTGCAAAATTTAAAATCAATTAAAATTATCAACAAATATAATAGATTAATCAATCAATGCAAAATTTAAAATCAATTAAAATTATCCATGGGCAAACAATAATCCATTCATGTTAGAAAACAATAAAATAACATATTAAAAAAACACTACATCATAATAATGTAAGAATAACAACTCACATAATAAAATGATAATCCGTTCATGTTAGAAAACAATAAAATAACATATTAAAAAAAACCACATCACAATGATGTAAGAATAACCAGTCACATAATAAAATGATTACTTTGTTCAAACAATAAATCAAAACCGTTGAAAAAAAAAAAATCGGATAACTATTACAAATTAAAATCTATTTAATTGTAGGAATATAAGTAAAAAATGGGTGTTTGGATTATAAGTAGGTAGATATTGGATGTAGCTTGGGTGGTTGGAAGGAATGATTGTTACCCTCTCCATTTAGGTTAAATTCTTGTAAGTGATATTATTCTCTTGTTGAGCCCCTATATATTGACTAACTTTCCTTGATTCCTTCAAAATAACTGAATTCAATAAAACATAAAATCAACATCCGAACCACTACTCTTCCAACAACTTCCTTATATTTTTATTCACATTTCTCATCTAGCTACTACCGATTTCTATTCATATTTATGTTTCTCATCTGCTACGGATGTCGACGAGCGTGGCTGTGATTCCGCTTTTGACATTGCACCCCTTCCCAATTTTTATTCCACGGCTACCATGGGGGTATGTTGTTGTTAAGGTTCAAACGGTCCATTTGCCAGTTTCAACAGACTCAAAGCTCTCATTTTTTAAATTTACGTTCAGGGCACTGATGCCATCACTAAACTTTATCGCTAAAACTATTCAACCAGTTGTGTGTTGTGGGGTTTGATCTGCCTCCTTTGTTCGAAGTCCATCACCTCGTCGTTGTTCATGAAACAAAAAGGGTAAATCACACTTTGAGCAGCAGGTTTGTGAAATTCAAATATAGATCCTTGACGCCCTTATTAAATTCAAAATTTAAACTCCATATCATATATTGTATGGGAGTAAATGGCATCATACATGCATCCAAATTTCGTAGAAAATTGGGATGGTTTCATCCATATGCCATGGGTGTACAAGACTGTGGACCTGCTCGTAACTAACAAGTGTTGAAGCATTAAACTAGGGCGTAATGTTTGACTGTCGAAAAGGGATTGACGGAGAAATGTTATGTATATGAGCTGATAGTGCCAAGGGGAGCAACCAAGGATTTGCTTTGTATCAAGGTCTTAAATTTATAGACACCATTATAGTCATTGGAGATTGTTATTGTTATAAAGTTCAATACCCTCTCACAACATTTTCACGAGAATTATTGAAAGAAGTAAGAGTAAAGAAAAATGCTTCGAAAGAATTGTTTTATTTTAAAGACAAATAATAGTAATGAACTAGCCCTCATGCCTAGATTGCACAACCATATAACTTGGGTTACATAACCATGAAACAAAATCAAAGTTATCATCTGCCTCATTCTGAGTTATCATTTTTGAAATAGTTGGGATTGTTTAAAGATTCGTGAAATCAGTAGAAACATAGTATTAAAGAAAGGATACATAAGGGAATGAGACGAAAATATAACATCAAATTTTTGTGACCTACGGACCCTTTCGATAATGGAATTGTTATTGAATCCATTAAGCAATTGAGAATTCATAACATCATGATTATTTATTTTTTAATTATTTCAAATATAAAATAATATAAACCATCCAAGTTTTTATTTACTTTTTAATTATTCATAATTATTTAATAATTATTTCAAATAACTTCTTGTTTAATAATTATCAAATAATTATTCATATGAGAACTAGTAGTCAATTATTAAATAATTGAAAGAACTTGTTTTTTAATTATAAAGGAAATTCATTTTTATTTTTTTATAATTGTTTATTTCGAATTTTGAAAAAAATATTTGAAAAAATGGAGTGGCCAATACCTTGCATCACTCTGATAAATGTGGAAGTTAATTCTTCAATAAAAGAATTTGGTAATATTTGATGGTCAAAATATCCATGTGATAGGAATTTTCATCTTCAAATTCCAATATTAAATATTAAATGTAAGTGTTGCCTACTATGGTGATTGATTTTCTTCTCACTCACAATTATTTAATGTGGCTCTTTATTGTGGTTCTTTTTTCGAGAGAGTGGTAAAAGTAACCAGAAGTAAAAGGAAAAAGGGACAAAAGGAGAGTTTAAATTTTTTTTTATAAAAGACAATAAATGAAATGTGCATTACTAATATAATTTTAATCTTGTAAGTGTACATTACACTTGTATTCATGTAAATGCAATGTGCACATATACTTGTTGTATTGTGCTTTAAGCACATGAATAATGTGATTTTTATTTTAGAATGAAATATAAATTGTGATTTTTTAGAAGCAAATAAATAAAAATCCAGTTCTTTAACATTGAATCATAATAACCAAATGACAAAGTCTATTGGCTTCATCGAATGGAATTGGTGAAATGACTTTATTCAAAGTTGAGTGGTACAAATGCAAATGTATTCTAAAGACACACTTAATATTGTGCTAAACGAACTCTGAATGCAATATCAACCTATTCAAATAGAAGGGAGTCTAGATTCAACCCACGGGGGGTTCACTAGTGAGGAAATATCATATCACGTCCATTCATATTGGGGGTTTGAATACTCTTAAAAACCTCAAAAATATATTGCCCCGTATTAAGGGGTCAAGGGGGGTTTTTAATTTGACATAGTAATATAAATATTGGGGGTTATTTTATTTGGGTGTGTCGAGGAATAACCTCCAAATCATGGAACGGATTCATACATCCAAATCATGGGCTCAATTCATACCCACCTAAAATTTAAGGACCCTCCATTTTTATTTGATATTGCTTATGATCCTAAGTTTTGCATAAATATGATAATAGTGTACCAATGATAATATCGATGGAAGTCTCTTTGGATTATTGTCCTTGAGCAATCCTCATTTAATAGCTTATTTAGGCTTAGTTTGAATTGATGTTATATTGTTTTTAATCTTTAAGTTAAGAGATGTAGCTAAACGGGAGTTCCAGACTTGACCAATTGTATTGTATTTTTTGTAGGCATTCAAGTAAAAGATCTAACTCTTCATTTTTTAGGTCGGGGTTTAGGTGGGTATTGAGATTCAATTAAACCTTGCTCCACGAAAACCAAGGAAAGTGAGATCAATCTTTCTTGGTTCATTGGAACCAAGAAAAGTTAGATCAATGTTTCTTGACTAATTATTTCTTTCAACATTTTGTATTCTTCTTTAATATTTTCACATTGCGAGTTAGAAATAGTTGTTAGATTGAGTTATATTTGGCACATTCATAATTGTAATTTCAATTCATATATGCAAGGAATCCATCTGAATATTGTATTGGAACTGACATGAACATAGGTGAAAATATAAATCATTATCTACATACCATATGCATTATCGTTACCATGAAATGGTATTATATAAGTTTCACCATTTGTGTATCTTTATAACTATTGCATGTTTGAAACCTAAAAATGGATAGTTTTCCCTCTCCTATAAAGATAAAAAAAAAAAAAAACAAGATATAACCCAAGAAAAGGTAAGTAAATGTTGTTAATTCCCTTGATTGCGAGAATAAATGTAGAGGAAGTGGAGGAAATTCATTGGACCTTGTGAATGACCCAAATCCAAGCTATGCACATGATCATATCGTGCTATTGAAAAGTAAGAGGAATTTTTCAATGTTCATTTGGTTTCAAACATCAATTATGTTTATTTTGATAGGAAGGCATGGGAGTCCATCCACGAAAGGGTTTCAATTTTACATTTTTATGGAGCTTGATTTATTAAGCTTATAGAAAACATGAGCTCTCTATGGATATACTTGTATTTACATGATATAAAATTGGTAGATTGACAGGCTGTGGTGTGAAACATCTGCAATTCTCATATTTTCTAAGCATTCCACTAACTATTGGACTATTAGTATTTTACATTCTTTGTTATGTTGATCTCTTAAATAGGTTTCCTTTTATGCGTTTTGCCTTCCCCAGTACTATTTCGTTGGGTCTTCCACTGTCCAATGCTACAAATTGATTAGTTTCCCCTACAATCCTAGTGGGATCATTATTAACATTATACTATTATTTTATGCATTTTTCCTTCCCCAGTACTATTTCGTTGGGTCTTCCATTGTCCAATGCTACAAATTGATTAGTTTCTCCTACAATCCTAGTGGGATCATTATTAACATTATACTATTATTTTATTTAACATCTTCTTTTCTTATACTAAGATGTGTTAGGGATCTTGTTTGCTACAACTTGATAATATGATATAAAGGGGGTGTTAAAAATGGGTTGATAGAAATGGATACCTACAATATCTGATGAAACTAGGGGTTTTCTTAATTGGAAAGGAGTATTGGGAGGGGGGTTCAACAATACAATTTTAGGACACATTTTCCAATATTTAGTGAAATTAGGGATATTCTTTAATATCGTGCGAACGATCGTGCTATGCAAAAAGTTCACTTAGTGAACCCCCCGTGATTCAACCATTCCAAATAATGTACAGTTTTCTACTTAAAGAAAAAAATGTAGTAATATTTTTAATTTAGAATGTGAATCCTAAATACACTAGATTGAGGGGAAAAGCATACACTTGCTTTATCATATTAATATGATCTTACTCACTATTGGAAACAGAGGATAATGAAGATATGTACCAAAACTAGATTGTGCATTGTAGTGTTTGAATATTAAGCCTATACTGGTAGAGATTTTGTTGTTTTATGTTTGGTTTTGTTTTTCAAGTACCTCTACTACTTCTATCTATCAAGTGCGCTTGCCCCTAAGAATCTTTTTGTGTTCGTGCTTGCTTGACATCAAGGACTTGTTCCTATATCTAATCATCTTAATGGATTTTTGTCAAAATGTCCAATAGTTATTTGACTTCAAGTAATTGTATCCAACACATATACTCTAAAATAGACCCTAGCTTAATGGCATCATAGCATCTACATTTGGTCTATATATCTAGTGTTCTAATAAAAAACTTATTAGCAATTTGGAAGGGACATCACCACCTCATCGCTCTGGTTTACAATATGGTTATGGCATCTTTGCGATTGGGAAAGAGTAGAAATTATGACTTCAAGCAACGCTTTATAAAACCCAGATCTGTCTGTTTTAAAAAACACCATATACTTTTTAAAATCAAATTCATTTACCGGGAGCAAATTGAAGATTAACAGGTTCATTACGGTTGTGGAAAAATGGGCAAAGGTTCATTACGGTTATCTAAAGGCTAGATTGCTCGTTGATCCATTCCCCCTTCGAGTTTTTTAATGACAAAATGGAGTTATGTATTCTCTCGCTTCCAGCAAATTCATGGAAGAATTTATTGTTTTGGTCTCATAGAGTTATCCACAGAGCACGACTTTTTAGCCTCCATGTTTCCTCATCCCTAGACAAGAGTTTCAGTTTTTCCTGCTCCAAGTTCTGAATGGAATATTTTGACTGTTCTGAAAGGAAACAATAATGTATTTTATAAAAATCCTCGATTTGTGCTTCGATATTCACAAGTAGGCTTTTTTGAGACTTATTCTAGTCCCTCTCCCATCTAATTACCGCCCTTTTTAAAACCTTTAACTTCTTCACCAGGTTATATGTCATGTCCCAAATTTGGAATTGGGTCACAATGGCCTAATCACATTAGCCATATTCATTAGAGTTTGTAAAATTGATGTTAAGGGTCAAATAATTGCCAAGGAGGAAAATTACTAGTTTCCTAGGTTTGGGGTGGAAGCTTTGGATTTGGAATAATGGAGATAATAAATGATGTTTGAACATTAGAATGGAATAAATATTTAATAAAGGACCTAAATAAATATATACAAGTGAAAACCAAAGTGGCATTTGATCATGAAGACACATGGAGGAAGTGGGACCCACATATGGCTAGATTTCCCCACTATATTTGGCCTCATTCTCTCACCAATTCGAATTCAAGGTGAATGGTAACATACTTGGGGGAGTCCAAAAGATATTATTCATGGCATGACTCATCCAAGGTCGAAATATAGAGGAAGAGTAACTCCTATGGAAGAGGAAGAGGCAATTTGGAGCTAGTGAGACACTTGGGCTAGATTCTCTAGCTCTATGACAACAATGATGAAGATGCTATGACACCTATGACACAAATCAGACCTGAAGGCTGACATATGACATATATGACATGTCAGGGCTAAAAATAGACTCCAAGAGGGCGCTCAAGGGTGTTAGGGCAGCTAAGATGCTTCCACATGTGATTTGGTGGAAGTGGGAGACTAGGAATTGTTGTACAAGTGGCGTTCTTTGGAATCTCTTCCCAACTTGAGTTGGCATGAGTCTCTTGGAAGGAATTCGACCCATGGAGGCCATTAGAACTTTATAAATGTCAATAACAAAGAATGAAAGCAGATTTTGATCATTTGTAGAATTTGCAATTGCATTTGTGAAGAGGGAGAGCTAGTGGATGACTAGTTTCTTGCCTTAGCCAATTTCGAGGGTGAAAGATTCCCATCCAAGTTGGCAATTGGAAAGGCCATTCAGACCTTTCATTTGGAGCTTTAATGGAATCTTTATTTGCAGGTGTAAGCTACAGGGCAGCTCATGGTTTCTTCTATTGCAGCTCGCTCCTTCAACCATTTCCATTTTTGATGGCATATTCTTGATCCTTGAGGGATGGCATTTTTGGTGAGCTATTGTACTCTTTGGGGGAGCTTATAATGCCCCATTTCTTTTGTAATATGAAGTAAATACTCTGTTCTTCATCTCCAAAAAGTTTCAGGTCGAAATTCCAAGTAGAAATGTATAAATCTCATTTTTAATGGAAGAACAATGCCATTTCCCCACTACCTTGTTGTGAGCCAATGTATTGATGATGATTTCGAATGAATGGATGATTCTCTGATATCTTTGTGATACATATACTGCCATGGATGTATTATACAAGTTTCATGTACTGTACTTGAGCATTTGAAACATTTTTACTCAGTTTAATTGCATTGGGAGAAGAAATAGTGCCATTTCCCCAAGGGTCGAATTGGGGATTTTTGCAGTTGAATGGGAGAGCGTGAGAACAGTTGTAATAAACCATTAATGGTTCATATGAGACTTTAATAACATGCTTAACACATTACATACCTCTGTTCATAAATTTGAGTGGGTTTGGAGGCATTTGGGAAGCCATTTTCAGTACTTACCTCAGGGGGATTTGAACCCCAAATTACTAGTAAAATTGCATACTTGGTCCAGAATATTAAGAGAGTTTTCAGAGGTATTTTGGTGGCCATATGTTATCCCTGAACATCATATTCAATTCCTAATATCATTCATAAACCTTCCTTGAAGATTTGAAGGCATTTGGAGTCAATTTGAGACCTAGAGACCAATACTAGTCAAAGGGAAATCACTAGTAAAGTTACCTACATTGACCAGAATTGAAAGAGTATTTGCAGAAGTGCTTTAAAGGTACAAAGGCATCCCTGAAACACATATTTATGTTCCAATATCATTCATATACCTTCTCAGAAGATTTGGGATCATTTGGGGCAAATTTGGGACCTAGAGATCGAAACTAGTCCAAGGTCGAACCAAGGAAAAAAGTGGAAAATTGTAATTTTAATAAAATTCCTAACAAGGGACATTACAGTGGTATCAGAGCATGGTCCTTGCACCTGTGTATTAGGTACATACATTCAAGAATAATTGGCAGCCATGTCTTACTATTATGATGAATCCTATGAGTACAATTCTTATGAGGAATATGCAAATGCTTATGAGCAATATGAAGCAGAATGTGAATGGTATGAGGAAGAGGTGCCATCATGCAACACTTCTTACAATTTCAAGAGAAATGAAGATTATTCTTATGACTTTAAATATGATGAATATGAGTGTGTCACACCAACCAAGGATAATTCTATGAGTGAGTTCCAAAGATGGAGAGAAAAATATAAAACCTTGCCCCAACAATATCAAAAATATCAAGAATATCTTGCTTTTAGCAAAAATACACAAAATGCCATGTCTTTTGAGTACTATGCTGAACATGTTTTTGAAAATAGGCCCAAAAATGAAGATGTGGAGTTAGTGAAGAAAGGTTTATGCCCTTCTTGTAAAAACCCTTGGAGCGAGTATCATATATGTGTGCATGAAATGATGTCCTCCTTGAGGAGAGCTTTTGAGATTTATTCAAGAAGAGATTCCAAATATATTGATCCTAAGGAAAACAAGGGGCAAAATGCATCAGCTTGCTTTAAGGAGAAAAAGGAAGAGACATCACAAGAGCATGAAGAAGATTCTATTGAAAATATGGAAGATAATTTCGAGACACCTTCTAGCTTAGACATGAACCAAAGAGCATCTACTGATGGATGCTTAAACTATGAAGGAGTACCTACTGATGGGTGCTCACACCTCTATGTTGGTGACATAGAGATCACTTTTGAAAGTGTTGCTGCAAGCCCAAGTTCCATTAAGCATGATAATGAAGACCTTGTAGCAGTTGAAGAAGAACCAAGATCAACTTCCCCATCACCACTTGAGCTTCATGAAGTTGGTCCAAGCAAAATTGAAGAAGATGAGGAGGTTCATTTGCAAGAGCCTCATTTTCTTGAAGGTTCCTTAAAGATGAATGAAAATAAGATCCAAGAGTCCCTCAGCATTCTCCATGACACTCAAGCATTGGTGTCAAATTCTTGTTGGAGAGCTACTTCATTGGAGGAAACATCCTTCCTTGAAGACATGGAGAAGATTCAAAGAGCAATGTGCCACATCAAAGGTAATTTTATGTCTTTGTTTTTTGATAGAAACCATTTGTTTGAGCTTAATGAATTGTTACATGATGCATACTTGAAGAATAATGAGGATATTCATAAGCTCACAATTCAAAATGAGCAACTTCTTGAAAAGTTGCAAGATACTTGTTTTTCCTCCTATGTTTCAGATTGTCAAATGGTAGATTGTTTGGAGGATTCTCATGACATGGTGGATCATGAGAAATGTGAAAATTTGATTGTTCTTGATGTGTTTGAAGATGAACTTGAAGAGTTCCAAACACTTGATGTGGTGGAAGAGGAATTTGAATTTCCTCTTGATGAAGGTTATGCAATTTTTAAAGAAGAGCATGATTCCTCTACATTGGAACCAAACTATGACAAAGAGTTCACACTTTTGAAGGAGCTGCATGATACTACTCATATGGATCCTTCCCATGATAAAACTTCTGTACTTTTTGATCATTTGGGTGATTTGGTTCATTCTCCTACATCCTACAATTCCATGTTTTGCAACATTAGTCTCAATGAAGTATGGGTGAAAGGGTTCTTTTTGATGGTGCCACATGAGGAGTATGGAACTCCTACATTTACTTTTTATGATGATATGGTTGGAGCACATTCTTATTCACATTTGCAGCAACATTATTTGTCACTTTATGATGATGCAAATCTACATGGATGCACCTATGATATGCATTTGAGTCACTTGAAGACTCATGGTTTTTCTTGCTCAACATTTGATTCATTTGATGTTGGAGGAACTTCATCCAACACTTGGGAGAATAGATTTATGATTGGAGAACATTTTTGTTGGCAGCCACATACTTTGTTATATTTTTATGATTCTCACATTCATGGATGTATGGGTGAGACTTCTTTGATTCATTTGAAGTCTCCTTGTTTTTTCTGCTCATTATTTGGTTCAGATTCTAGTGAAGATTCTTCATTCACTTCTTGGATGAAAGAATACATGGCTGAATATTTTGATGCATATCACATCCTTTTGGAGCAGCATTAAAGGACATGGGATCCTCACCTATGTCATTGGAGCAGATTTGATTGGTCACTTGAAGCTTGTATGCACTTGGAAAATGGTGGTCTACTTGCTTGGAGGTATAAGCACTTTCATGACTCTTTGAGGAAGCATATCCTTGATGTACATTTTCATTATGTTGTTATGCACTTTGATGATATATATTTGGTACTCATGATGTTTGGAAGAATGCATACAAGAAAATGGGATCCAGGAATCCTCTTATCTAATGGTGTAGGTTGGAGAGCACTTTTAATTGTTGGGGTGCAATACAAGCAATGGGACCCTGGAATAATTTTTGTCTCATTGGTTTCATTTTTTTGGGGGAAGCAAGCAGTATGGGAGATGGATTCCCCACTTAATAAAGTGATTTTAATCAGAGTAGTGCAGCAGCAAGCATGGTGGTTCCTCTCTAAAATATTCATGGAAACTCAAAGACTCAAGGTTTGGCAATTCAATGGCAACTTCAAAGAATTATACAGAAAACAGGTTCTTCAACACCCATGTTTGAAATTGCTTGAGGACAAGCAATATTGGGAAGGGAGGATTTGTCATGTCCCAAATTTGGAATTGGGTCACAATGGCCTAATCACATTAGCCATATTCATTAGAGTTTGTAAAATTGATGTTAAGGGTCAAATAATTGCCAAGGAGGAAAATTACTAGTTTCCTAGGTTTGGGGTGGAAGCTTTGGGATTTGGAATAATGGAGATAATAAATGATGTTTGAACATTAGAATGGAATAAATATTTAATAAAGGACCTAAATAAATATATACAAGTGAAAACCAAAGTGGCATTTGATCATGAAGACACATGGAGGAAGTGGGACCCACATATGGCTAGATTTCCCCACTACATTTGGCCTCATTCTCTCACCAATTCGAATTCAAGGTGAATGGTAACATACTTGGGGGAGTCCAAAAGATATTATTCATGGCATGACTCATCCAAGGTAGAAATATAGAGGAAGAGTAACTCCCATGGAAGAGGAAGAGGCAATTTGGAGCTAGTGAGACACTTGGGCTAGATTCTCTAGCTCTATGACAACAATGATGAAGATGCTATGACACCTATGACACAAATCAGACCTGAAGGCTGACATATGACATATATGACATGTCAGGGATAAAAATAGACTCCAAGAGGGCGCTCAAGGGTGTTAGGGCAGCTAAGATGCTTCCACATGTGATTTGGTGGAAGTGGGAGACTAGGAATTGTTGTACAAGTGGCGTTCTTTGGAATCTCTTCCCAACTTGAGTTGGCATGAGTCTCTTGGAAGGAATTTGACCCATGGAGGCCATTAGAACTTTATAAATGTCAATAACAAATAATGAAAGCATATTTTGATCATTTGTAGAATTTTCAATTGCATTTGTGAAGAGGGAGAGCTAGTGGATGACTAGTTTCTTGCCTTAGCCAATTTCGAGGGTGAAAGATTCCCATCCAAGTTGGCAATTGGAAAGGCCATTCAGACCTTTCATTTGGAGCTTTAATGGATTCTTTATTTGTAGGTGTAAGCTACAGGGTAGCTCATGGTTTCTTCTATTGCAGCTCGCTCCTTCAACCATTTCCAGTTTTGATGGCATATTCTTGATCCTTGAGGGAGGGCGTTTTTGGTGAGCTATTGTACTCTTTGGGGGAGCTTCTAATGCCTCATTTCTTTTGTAATATGAATTAAATACTCTTTTCTTCATCTCCAAAAAGTTTCAGGTCGAAATTCCAAGTAGAAATGTATAAATCTCATTTTTAATGGAAGAACAATGCCATTTCCCCACTACCTTGTTGTGAGCCAATGTATTGATGATGATTTCGAATGAATGGATGATTCTCTGATATCTTTGTGATACATATACTGCCATGGATGTCTTATACAAGTTTCATGTACTGTACTTGAGCATTTGAAACATTTTTACTCAGTTTAATTGCATTGGGAGAAGAAATAGTGCCATTTCCCCAAGGGTTGAATTGGGGATTTTTGCAGTTGAATGGGAGAGGGTGAGAACAGTTGTAATAAACCATTAATGGTTCATATGAGACTTTAATAACATGCTTAACACATTACATACCTCTGTTCATAAATTTGAGTGGGTTTGGAGGCATTTGGGAAGCCATTTTCAGTACTTACCTCAGGGGGATTTGAACCCCAAATTACTAGTAAAATTGCATACTTGGTCCAGAATATTAAGAGAGTTTGCAGAGGTATTTTGGTGGCCATATGTTATCCCTGAACATCATATTCAATTCCTAATATCATTCATAAACCTTCCTTGAAGATTTGAAGGCATTTGGAGTCAATTTGAGACCTAGAGACCAATACTAGTCAAAGGGAAATCACTAGTAAAGTTACCTACATTGACCAGAATTGAAAGAGTATTTGCAGAAGTGTTTTAAAGGTACAAAAGCATCCCTGAAACACATATTTATGTTCTAATATCATTCATATACCTTCTCAGAAGATTTGGGATCATTTGGGGCAAATTTGGGACCTAGAGATCGAAACTAGTCCAAGGTCGAACCAAGGAAAAAAGTGGAAAATTGCAATTTTAATAAAATTCCTAACAAGGGACATTACATTATAAGACTTCGAGCCAAGAGGATCAGGGATATACCCAAGCCAAGTCTGTAGATTGAGGGAAGTGAAGTCCTCTTCCTTTAACCAGGAATGGTTAAACTTGAAAGGGTATGGGTTAATTTTCCTTTCAAAATCCATTTCTAGGAAAAATTGTGAGTGATTCGAAATCGTGAGACCCTCCACCCACGATCAAAGGTCAGATGGATAGAGTCCAGTATGTGATCTGATACCAAAAAATTATCCAATCGTTTCTTAACACAATTTGTGCCATATCTACCATTGCACCATGTTGGACTCATGGGGATAGGTTGGATATCATTTAAGCTAGCGAAAGAAAAAAAATCAACAAAATAGTTTCTTAGTGGGTCAAGTCTTCTAGATTGGACCTAAATTTTAGCAGTAGAGAGGGTTAAGTTGAGGTCCCCCGTGAGGATTAAATTTGGGATATTTAGATACCCTTCAATAACGGCTTGATCCCAAAACAACTTATGGTTGATGTAAAGACCATAACAATTTAGAAATTTCACTTCATGCTGAAAACCCAAGATGTTGTCGCTGGGAAGGATACCCAGATGACAACTATATGTAGAAAGTTTAAATTCTTAGGGTTCAAGGCCACCAACAACCCACACTTAAGAGAAATGCAGCACACAAAAACACAATAGATTAGTGAGCCAAGCTTAGGTACACAAGGAGATGGTAAACACCAACCTGATTAATGATGAATACATATATACAATATATAGAAAATGAAACCAATAAATGAGATCCTATTTAATTGGATCTCCAAACCAATCTAACTATTCTAGAATGACACAGATCAACCCAATCCCAAACATTTCTCCACTATTCTAACATCCCCCCTTAATTGATAAATGTATTTTCTACCAATCCCAACATCTTCCCAAGAACTTCAAACTGAACTCTACCAATAGGTTTGGTAAATATATCAGCGACATTATCTCTTGTATTACAATAGATTAAATCAATTTATTTTGATTCAATCTTCTCTCTCACAAAATGGTGTTGTAGCTCAATGTACTTTGACCTTGCATGATATATTGGGTTATGTGCCAGTTTTATTGCACTCTGATTATCACAATGAATTTCTGTAAGCTTTTCTTGCTTTGCTCCAATATCTTCAAGAATTCTTCTCAACCAAATGGCTTCACATGTTGCACTGGACAAAGCTTTATATTCAGCTTCCGTGGAAGACAAATAAACAGTTAGTTGTTTCTTGTTGCTACATGACATGATCCCTGAACCAATATGAAATGTATGTCCTGAGGTAGACCTCCTGTCATCAGGATTTCATGCCCAATCAGAATCAAAATAACTTGCCAACTGAACATCAAAAGCACTAGTATACATAATACTAAAATTAAATGTTCCTTTCAAATATCGCATGACAATCTTTGCTACTTTCCAATGGGCATCGCAAGGCTTAGCCATGAATTGACTAAGAATGAGGCCTGAGTATGATATATCTGGTCTAGTAGTTGTGAGATAATTCAAACTTCCCACAAGTTGACGATATAAGGTACCATCTCCTGCTTTAGATCCATCATCACTGTATAACTTCACATTCTGATCTAAAGGAATTGAAAATGATTTGCATTCACTCATATCAAACCCGTTAAGAATTTCCCTTACATATTTGTTTTGAGTGATTAATGTCTTACCATACTCTCTCCAAAATTCAAGTCCTAAACAATAATGCAAGTCACTCAAATCTTTCATTTCAAACTCCTGTGACAGATGACTTTTAATTTCCACAATAAACTTATTTGCACTACCTGTGATAATGAGATCATCAACATACAAAGATATCAAGCAAACTTTTCCTTCTTTGTCTTTCTTAATATAAAGGTTAGGATCACTTTTACTTTTCACAAAACCTTTCTGGCCAAAGAAGGAATCAATCTTTATATACCATGATCTAGGGGCTTGTTTCAAACCATAGCTATCTTTCTTCAATACACAAACAAGATGCTCATGTCATTTCTTAACAAAACCTTCAGGCTGGACCAAATACACGTCCTCTTTTAACTCACCATTCAAGAAAGCAGATTTAACATCTAATTGATGTATTTTCCAATTGTGTGTTGTAGCTAATGCAACAAGAACTCTCATTGTATTCAACTTAGCTACTAGTGCAAATGTTTCTTCAAAATCAACTCCCTCTTTTTGAGAATATCCTTTTGCAATTCGTCTTTCCTTAAATTTGTCACTACTACCATCTGCTTTAAACTTAGATTTGAACAACCATTTAGATACTATGGGAAATTTATTCTTAAGTAATTCAGTTAATTCCCATGTATCATTTTTTATAATTGAATTATACTTTTCATTCATTGCATTCACCCATTCTTCCTTATCTTTGGCTTGTTCATAATTCAATGGTTGTATGACATTCATTACAATAGTCATTAAGGCATAATCTCTAAATCTTATAGGAGTATCAATTGATCAAGTTTACCTTCTTGGTACAAAATTACCTATTGGAGTTACATTCATGATTCTTCTGCTTTCTTCTATATCTTCATCAGATGATGATTCACTCATGCTGCCGTTCACCATGTTCTTTAACTTGATCCTGTGCATGCTCCTGTTATTGTACCGTTACCTGCTGAATAAATTGATCTATTCTTACATTATCATTAAAGATATTAGAATCATTCACTTTGTCCTTCTTATTTGAATTCTCATGGAATACCACATCTCTACTGGCAATCAGTTTATGTGAATTGGGATGAAATAACTTATATGCTTTATGATCATCACAATAGCCAACAAATATACATTCAATTGATTTTGCATCAAGTTTCCTTCTATCATCTTTTGGAATATGTGCAAAAGCCTTACAACCAAATACTCTTAAATGATTGACTTCTGGTTTATAGCCATGAAAAACTTGAAAATGTGTTTGAAGATCTAATTTCTTTATTGGACTAATATTCTTTAAATAAACAATAGTATTAATGGCTTTAGACCAAAAACCATTTGAAATGTTTTTACCTTGAAGCATGTTGTGTGCACATTCCACAAATGTTCTGTTCTTTCTCTCAGCAATGCCATTTTGCTTAGGTGTATGAGGAACTGTAAATTGTTGTTGAATTCCATGATCCTTAATTTGATTTCTTTAATGCCCATCCGCATCAGTGGAGGATATTTCCCAATCCTTTTTTATTTTTTGAAAGAAAACTAGCTTTGTCCGCAGAAACCATAGTTTCTTGGAGACAAATTAGATCAGGTTTTTTGGTCTCATGGATCCTTTTAAGGGCTATTTTTTTTAGGGCCTCCAATCCCTCATCGAATAGACCAACTTGTTCGTTAGGGCGCACATGGACACAAAAGGTGCTCAAGAAGCACCCAACAAGCAACAACTCTTCATCGATCGGCAGCAGGGTTCAAAATTGAACATTTCACATCATGTTAAAGGGATCCCAGCATGTCCCAGAAGTGTTATAAAAAAATTACACATAAAAAAAATTATAATTTTGACATTTTGACATTTTATGAAAAAGTGCAATAACTATATTAAAATTACATAAGAAGTGTTGAGTTTCAAACTGCTCGTCAAATATTTTTAATTCACTCTTCAATTCGTGATGTGCTTCTAGCATTAAATGTGTAATGAAATATCCCTATAGGAAGAAGAAGGAAAATTAGTTTGGGAAGAGTGGATTGATGGTGCTCTACTCTTTAATGGATGTGTTCCTTTCCTTAAAGACTAAGCTCATCTGGTTTCCTTGTTGAAACAATTTTTATGTTTCCTTGGTTTGAAGGTTTTTCATGTATAGCAGATATGTAGGTTGCTCTTTCCTTGACTCCAATCCTTTGTTTTTCGGATCCTTTGTTTATCTGGAGGGTTAGGATTTTTGTCTGCATTAGTCTTTTTCGATGAAATGGTTATTTATGGCCATGACCAAAGTGTCTATGTAATCTAGAAAAGTACTTTTTGATTTGACATAATAGCAAAAGTACAAGTTTTTTCTCCTTGAAAAACATTTCTAGTGGGATGGACGATAGCCATTGGCCATCTCTATTTGCAAGTCTACCCCTTGAAAAAATAAAAATAAAAACTATTAAATACATTGTTACGAACTTATCACCCACTATTCTCATATCTAATCTCAACAAGTTTTGAGATTTATTAGTTGTTTCTTGATTTCTTTAATAACAAAAGGACAAACTTGATATGTTAGCGATCGAACGAGCTTAATTTATTTTACTCGGCGTCACATCTGAATTTATGAGTCTCCATTACTGAACATATCATAGTGATACATGATACAATTGTGTTGCCTTTTGTTCACATCAAATTTCTTAATTCATGATCTTCATGACAATTTTGAGCATGGAACATTTTTAGTTGTAGTCTCGACTCTAGTCAGTTCAATAGTTGTACCTACATCCACTACAATTCTTTGTATAAATGGCATGCCCATGAAGAGGATCAAGCGGGATTTGGGTTTGAAAACGATTAATTTGGCTGCTTGTTATTTTGTTAGTCTGAATAAAACTCTTCTTCAGTTGTATTTATATCTACCTGAGTTACTTTCTATTGATCATACCATTGAACGAGTTATTTTCTCTCTATTAATTTCTGAACATGTAATGTATTGATGAAGGGTATCATATCACTTCAAGGCAATTCCTCAAGGCAATTTGTCCTATCAAAACTCAATGCTCTACTCGCCCATTAAGATTAGTCTCTATCCCATCCACCATTACAAGAAAAGAATAGTTGCTGTTGGAAATGGGTGACAACCGGTCTTTCGGTGACTATGTAACTGTCTAACCAAGTATGGTCAGTTATGAGTAACCGTGTAAGAAATGTATATATTTCTTGTATTCTCGTAGAGAAGTATTGAGAGAGTTGAAGCTGTTGTAATATTCATTTACTGAATAATAAGAAGACCAATACCATTGCTCCATGGATGTTTCTCTCTCGAGGGTTTTACCACATCAAATCTTTGTGTACATTTATGTGTGTGTCATTATTTGCTTTCTTGTTTTAACTGCTTCCACTGCATATTGTGTTCTGTGGCTGTTTGATCCAACAAGTGGTATCAGAGCTTGGTAGGAGGCCGCAGAGAACGAGAATGTTGAGAGTGATCATCACCCTCACCTGAAGAGAGAGAGAGAAATTCCAGTTTGTTTTATGCGTTTACGGGTCAAAGGTTACCAGAGGAGAGAAGGGGGCGAAAATTTGAGATTTTCGTGCGTCCCAAGCTTGGTGGGGTGCGAAATTTTACTCGCACACTTATGGAATTAAAATTCATGCGAATTTTAGCGGGGTAAGTTCATCGAGGAGCACGAAATTTGTTTTTATTACTGTGAAAAGATTATCTCATAATATTTAATATTTCCTTTTGGGTTAAAGCGAGAATGATGGAGTTTTTTAAGCTTACGTAAGTGATTCAAGTTAAAAGAAGTGGATCATTTAGTTTTTATATGGTAGATAGTATAAAAAAAAAGGTATATATAATGGATTAAGGTGGGAGTTATAAGGTGAAAGTGTTTTTTATTAAGGAAAAAATTATTTATTCCAAAAACCTTTATTCCATTATTTTTTGGAATTTTAAAGTATTAAATTTGTTGATTCACAATTTTTTGAAAAGGGTTTGGTGGCTCGGTGTTTACTTGAAATATTAATCTTTTTATAAAGATTTGATCTGGTTTTTCTTGAGAAAATGGCTAAAATGTAGAGTGTTAAGTTTGAAATTGAGAAGTTCAATGGGAGCAATAATTTCGAGTTATGGAAGGTCAAGATGCGGGATATGCTCGTGTAGCAAGGAGTGGGGAAGGCACTGGTAGTGAAGACAAAGAAACCCGCGGATATTTCAGATGAAGACTGGGGCAAGATGGATGAAAGAGCTCTCAGTGCTATTCGTCTGTGCTTGGCTGACGATGTTTTATTTAACATCGCGTCTGAAACTACAGTAGCAGGTCTCTGGACAAAGTTAGAAATTTTGTACATGACTAAATCCTTGACAAATAAAATCCTCCTGAAGCGGAAGTTATTTACCTTACGTCTGAAAGAAGGTACAAAAATTTCTGATCACTTGAATGCGTTCAATACTCTTATTTGTCAGTTGGCTAGTATGGAAGATATTATTTCATCTGAAGACAAGGTGATTTTACTGTTGTGCTCTCTGCCTGAGTCTTGGGCACATTTTGTAACCTCTATCAGTTTTAGTTCTACTGAGTCTATTTCCTTCGATGATGTTGTGGGAGCCTTAATTTTTGAGGAAACTCGAAAGAAATCTAGTCTTGAAACCTCGACATCAGAAGTAATGGTGGCCAGGGGAAGAACCAGTGAAAGAGGAAAACATTTAAGGGGTACATCAAGGTCAAAGTCGAAGGGAAAAAAGAGTAAATTGAAGTGTTGGTTCAACAATAAAGCAGGTCATCTTAAGAAAGATTGCTGGAAACACAAGCAAGATTCTAAGGAGGAGGACTCTACAAAGGAGGCGAACATAGCCGAGAATGATTCAGGTATGATCAATGAGGTATTATCTACATCTACTGTCTCACAATACCATTCTGACTGGTTAATTGATTCTGGAGCATCTCATCACATGTGTCTTCATAGAAATTGGTATTCTACATACCAATCTATAGATGACGGAGTAGTTTATATGGGAAACAATGTTTCATGTAAAATTGTTGGGATAGGGAGTATCAAAATAAAAATGTATGATGGGACTGTTAGGACTCTAATAGATGTGAGACATGTACCTGAACTAAGGAAGAACTTCATATCAATGGGAGTTCTTGATGATGTTGGTTACAAATTTACGGTTCAAGGTGGAGTTATGAAGATATCGAAAGGTATCTTGGTTGTTATGAAGGAAAACAGAGTCAGAAACCTGTATAGACTTGAAGGGAGGACGAAAATCGATCACGCAACAGTAGCATCAGTTGGTGCAGCAGACTTCACTCATCTATGGCATCAGAGGTTAGGTCATATCAGCGAAAGAGGAATGAAGGTACTTGCTGATCGAAAGTTGCTTCCTAGTTTAAAATCTGTAGATTTGAAGTTTTGTGAGCATTGTATTTATGGTAAACGAGCTAGAAAAAAAATTTAAATCTGGAAAACACACTAGTAAAGGTATCCTAGACTATGTTCATTTTGATCTATGGGGCCCATCTCCCACAATTTCTTATGGGGGATCATCATATTTCATCAGTTTTATAAATGATTACTCGAGGAAAGTTTGGATCTGTTTATTAAAGAGAAAAGATGATGTTTTTGACATATTTAAGCTATTTAGATATTTGGTTTAAAAGAGCACTGGCAAGTTCATTAAATGTCTTAGAACAGATAATGGAACCGAATTTACTTCGAAGGAGTTTGGTAATTATTGCAAGACGGATGGGATCGAGAGGCATAAGACCACTGTTTACACTCCGCAGCAGAACAACGTTGCTAAACGCATGAACATGACTCTTCTTGAAAGAGCAAGGAGTATGCTCAGTAATGCGAAGTTGTAGCAGGAATTGTGGGGAGAGGCGTTGCTTACAGCTTGTTACCTGGTCAATCGATCACCATCAACAACAATTGACTGCAAAATTCCAGAAGAGGTATGGACAGGTCAATCATGTGATTATTCTAATCTTAGAGTATTTGGTTGTGAAGCCTATGCACTTATTCTGAAAAATCAGCGTTCCAAACTAGATCCTAAGTCAAGAAAATTGATCTTTGTTGGATATGGTGATGGTGTTAAGGGATATAGGTTATAGAATCCTACTGTCCAAAAAATCATCATAAACAGAGATGTAATATTTGATAAACTTTCTTTAACAAATTTAGATGTAAGTAATGATTTGAAACAGTCTAATGTACCACAGTTTCAACAAATTCAGTTTGATACTCAGTCATCTACGAGGGGGAATCATGAGGATGTCCAGGAAGAGAATATTCATGAGGACACTCCTAGGGAAGAGGATGAGGAGACACAAATAGAGGAAATACCACAACAACAACAAACTCTACGGAGATCTACACGAGACAAAACTTTTCCAAAGAGGTATGATCATTTTGTCACATCCGTTGCTTTAATTTCTAATGAAGGATAACCTGACAGTTATCAGGAAGCATTGAAAGTTTCTTACAGTGACAAATGGAAACATGTAATGAAAGAAGAAATGGATTCTTTGGCAAAGAACAAAACATGGGATCTTGTGGAACTTCCGGAGAGTAGGAAAGTGGTTGGCTACAAATGGGTGTACAAACTAAAGAAAGGAGTTGATAAAACAGTTCCGAAGTACAAAGCTAGACTGGTTGCAAAAGGGTTTTCTCAGAAAGCAGGTATTGACTTTCATGAGATTTTTTTAGCAGTTGTAAAACTTGTTTGTATCATAATTCTGTTAGCACTAGTTGCGTTATATGATTTGGAGTTAGAGCAGCTAGATGTCAAAACAACTTTCTTACATGGAGATTTAGATGAGGAAATTTTCATGGAACAACCAGAAGGGTTTGTTCAGAATCGCAACAATAGGTTTGTTTGCAAGCTCAGAAAATCATTGTATGGCCTGAGGCTATCTCCCAGGAAATGGTACAAGAAGTTTGATTCTTTCATGGCGAGCCAGAATTTTACCAGGAGTGAGTATGATCATTGTGTGTACTTTAAAAAGTTGGTAAATGACATGTTCATTATTTTGGTATTATATGTTGATGATATGCTTGTCGCAAGCAAGAGCATGTTTGAAATCAGCAGGTTAAAGGTTCAGTTGGCTAGGACGTTTGATATGAAGGATCTAGGAGCAGCAAATCAGATCTTGGGCATGCAGATACACAGAGTTAGGAAAAATGGCGAATTGTGGTTATCAGAAAAGAAGTATGTGGAGAAAATACTTCAAAGATTCGGTATCGATAAGGTGAAACCTTCTAATATCCCTTTAGCTTCTCATTTCAAGATTTCTTCAAGTTTGAGTCCTAAAAATGATGATGAAAAGCAGTAGGAATTTTGATGTATGCGATGATAAGTATAAGACCAGATATTTCACATGCAGTTGCTGTTGTCAGTAGATACATGGCAAATCCAGGAAAAGAGCATTGGGCAGCAGTGAAATGGGTGCTTCGGTATCTTAGAGGCACAAGCGACTATTGTATCACTTTTGATGGTTGCAGTGATGAAGTCAGTGGTTATGTTGATTCTGATTTTGCAGGTGACTTGGACAAGAGGAGGTCCACTTCAGGTTATGCTTTTACTCTTGCAGATGGAGCTATTAGTTGGATGTCAAAGATTCAGAATATTATTGCTTTATCCACTACAGAGGCAGAATATATAGTTGCTTCACATGCTTGCAAAGAGGCAATCTGGTTAAAAGGTTTGTTGGGTGAGTTAGAAAAGGTTCAGAACACTATAAAAATTTTCTGTGATAGTCAAAGTGCTATTCATTTGGCTAAAAATCCAGCTTATCACAATAAGACAAAACATATTCCTGTAAAATACCATTTTGTTAGACATGTTGTTGATAAAGTTGGAGTGGTTCTTGAAAAGGTTCACACTCAAAAGAATAGTGCAGACATGTGCATGAAGCCAGTTACTTTAGAGAAGCTACGGTGGTGCTTAGCTTCTCTAGGCTTGCAGGAAAGGTGATGAATAGAGAAATGAGCAAGGTATCAGGTAAATTGTTGTCAAGGTGGAGATTCTTGGAAACAAGTGACAACTGGTCTCTCAGTGACTATGTAACTGTCTAACCGAGCTTGGTCAGTTATGCGTAACCATGTAAGAAATGTATTTATTTCTTGTATTCTCGTAGAGAATTATTGAGAGAGTTGAAGCTCTTGTAATCTTCATTTACTGAATAAGAAGAAGACCGATACCATTGCTCCGTGGATGTTTCCCTCTCGAGGGTTTTACCACATTAAATCTATGTGTACATTTATGTGTGTGTCATTATTTGCTTTCTTATTTTAACTGCTTCCGTTGCATATTGTGTTCTATGGATGTTTGATCCAACAGTTGCGTCGCATCGTAATTTCCTTTATCAACCACAAAATTACTCACCGGGATAGATTTTCACGACTTACTATACACGCATTCATTTAACAAACCGGTTGTTCTTCAATTACTCGCTGCATTTAGTAGTAGACCTGTTTCTTATAGGGAATAGCCCATGCTTCCCACTAATGCTAACAAGAAGTCTTTCCCCACTTCTATAAATACATTTCAACAACACTAAATCATCCCACCAAAAACAATAAATCCAAATGTCGCAAATTAAAAACTTGAAAATGTGTAAATGTTATATAAGAATGAATATCTTTGCCTTAGAAGGAATGTGCGGGCAGATTCAAGACTGCGGAGAAGGAGCTTAGAGGGAGCCATGTGTAATCGAAAATGAGATTTTGAATAAAATATCAGGTTGCAGAGTCTGGGACAAGGTACGGTCATCCAAATATCTAAGTGTATACAATATTATAAAGGTTCAAGTCTAGATATTAGAAACCAGGATCTAGACTTCCATTTAATTTGAAGTAAAAATACTTGATAAATGGATGCATGGGTTATGAGAGACGGTTTAAGCATACTTGGGGTTTTCACCATTAGTTCCACCACAGAAAGGGTTGCAAAGAATGAGTTTTTGAATTGGTATTGGTTAATTAAAAAGAAAAGAAAGGAAAACATGATTGGGTTCAGATGCCTTAGATTCCTAAGCCGAGCATAAACTATTTACAAGCCAATATTTCTAAGTTGGACACCAATGATTTATAAGCAATAATTCAAGGTAGATATGTATCTTCCCTTCAATTTTTATTTATATTTCAATATATTTGTTATTGAAACAATGCTTTTTGTAAATGTGATAATTATAGATTTATTGATTTATTTAATAACATAAATTTGATTGAAAATATAATATTCTATTCAAAACCTTTTTTTATAAAATGTGTAATTAATTTATTATTATCAAATGAAATGTGATTTTTTTTAAAACTTTTTATTCTAAAATTACTGCACGAATATATACCCTTCAAACTGAAATTAAGCCCCCACCCTTCAAATTTGAACCCTGGTCCCTACATATTTAACGCCGAGACAAAAAACTTGATATGAGGGGCTGCAGGAATATGCACCTTAGCCCGTTGGATTGAGAGTTGGTCGATTAAATCCAACGGTTGATAGCTCCAGCCCCGCCGGGTGTATATTAGCTAACTTTGATGTAACCGTGATGGCTTTTCAACAAGATGTGATACAGACCTATAAATTCTAAGTTCATTTTAGTGTAAATTTTGAATTCTTAAATAGAAATGTATGTGAATGGACAGGTTGGTTCAAAACCATGACAGAAAAAGTACAAAATAGAGGGGGCTCATTCAAACTTCATGTGCGTGAAGCTAGGGTGTAAAGTCTAAGTGACCGCTTGCCTTTCACATCGTTCATGTGCGTGAAGCTAGGGTGTAAAGTCTAAGTGACCGCTTGCCTTTCACATCATCTTAATTATTTAATGCCTATTCAAAGAGTTGATCGGTATTGATGTGAATGGTTGGTTCAAAACCGAAGACCAAAAATTAAATAAAGCATGCTTTAGAAATTTTTCCTCTTATTTTTATAATACCTTGAAAATTGGCTAATGACAATGATACACGATAGCAGCAGTCACCAGCATAAATATGCAGTCGTGACCAGTGAACGCTAGAATTTATACAGGTTCTTGGTAGTGACCATTATCTTGGTCGGGTTTTAGTTGCATAATTTCTTTCTGGTTTCCATACTTGGGCTTTGTTTATCTATTGTTGGTGTTGTTGCCCTAGGAGCCGAGTGATTGACAAAGATATTCTCATTTTGAAAATATATATTCACCTGTCTGTCCTGTGTGTGCTTGTTGTGTTATAAACGTTTATTGTTCAGAAAATCATAACATGCCTGATCCTGGCTTTATTGGTGTTGGAATCGACATCTCAATCCACTTTATTCTTGATCAGATTAACATTGCTCTCCGCTGCAAGAAAGAGATGAACTCTCTTAGACAGCTGGTACAAAGGATCGAGCCTATTATGAGGCAGATCCAGCAGTATCGCCTGGCGTTAAATTCGGAGAAAGGAATTCGGAACGAGGCGCCGGCTGTTAATGAATGGCTTACAAAGTTGGATGGCCTTCTGCGACGAGCATCAGGAATGGCGCGAGACTGCACAATAGCAAGGTGGGACGTCATTCCTCGTTATAAAACGAGCAAAAGGATCACCTCTCTCATTTCAGAAATTACCCAACTTGTCGATATGGGTCCTTTGATAGGCTGGGCGAGCGTGTTACAGGAACTTGAGCAGATTAAGGAAATAATCAAATCCTCTGGTTCTTCTTCAGCTAGTACTTCTGCAGCCACCTCCCAACCTATGATTTCTTCAACGGGCTTCTTCATCAAAGAGCCCCTTATTGTTGGACAAGGCACTGCTCTTTCAAGGCTCGAGCATTTGGTGATCGATGAAACGGCTGTCTCTCCCTTCTCGAGCATTGGCGTGCTTGGCAAGGGTGGTTCCGGCAAAACCCTCCTTCTGAAAACACTCTTCAACAGTAAAGTGGTGAGAGATTTCTTCTGTGATGGATTATTTATTTGGCTCACTGTCTCTCAATCTCCATCTTTTACAAGCCTTCTGAATGAACTCTCTGCACAAATAGCCATGCACACAAAGGAAGATCCCGATAAAAATATGAGTCAAGAAGATCTACAGAAATGGGTGAATGAGAGAATGCAGGGAAAAAGGTTTGCCTTGATGTTAGATGATGTATGGGACAAGGGTGCAGAATTACTGGAGGATTTGGGTATACTCCGGTTAACTCACTGCTCCAACTCCAAAGTCATTGTGAGTTCGAGGGATCGAAGAGCACTGTTAGGGATGAGAGTTCCAGAGGAGTCCATAATATCAATGGAGGATCTGGACGAAGATGGCAGTTGTTTGTTTATCATGCCTTTGCATGTAATTATGAAGCCTCCCCAGCAAACATCTCCGAGCGACTGGCCAAGGATGTGTGTACCAAGTGTGGAGGACTTCCGCTTGCAGTCAAAGCTGTGGGGAGAGCTATGGCAGGCATCACCAATGAATACGAGTGGAAGTTGGCAAGCCGGAAGCTGCCAATCGCCAACAATGACGATAAAGAAGCTGTCTATCACCGGCTAAGGCTGAGCTACGATGCACTTGCCCGGAGCTACGGTGTTAATCTGCAAATGTGCTTTCTGTATTTAGTTGTCTTCAAAGAAGACGAAATTATTCGGGCCGACTTCCGGGTGATTCCGTTGTGGATAGGGGAAGGTCTCCTTGCAGGCCATATTGATCCATTCGAGATGGGAAAAGTTTACGTGAACCTTTTAGCCGATCGCTGTTTGATAGAACCGATCGATATAGCCGTTGATGGGAACGTGGTCGCTTTCAGGATGCACGATGTTGTGCGTGATTTGGCAAAACGGATTGCTGAGCGGGAAGAAAGCTTCTACTGCGGGGAAGGTTTGACAACGTTAAAGGAAAATGAATGTTCACGATGCACTAGGATTTTGTTGAACTACAACAATTTGACTGGGCTTCCCCAATCATTGGGCTCTCCCGAAATTCGCTCATTGATGGTTGGATGCAATTATAATATTACTGAACTTCAAGGAAGGCTGATCGGCAGTATGATCTCTCTTAAAGTTCTGGATATGAGTTTCACGTCGCTGCAGTCGTTGCCAGACAGTTTGGGCTGTTTGAAACAGCTGGTATTCCTAAATTTAACAAAGGTGCCCATCACCATGCTGCCTGCATCTCTCACAAAGCTGGTAAATCTCCAAATCCTCAATCTTACAGGCACTAGAATCAGAAAACTACCATCTGGCATTCATAAGCTTAGATCTCTCAAATATCTATCGCTGGACGGTTGTCAGCACTTGCAATGTCTGCCCAATAGTATATCACGCCTTACATCTTTGCAGTACTTCTTCGTGACTGGCTGCCATAGTATGTTGTGGGCAAAGCATAGTGAAAAACATGGTCGCAAAAGAGCGGCTTCCATTAATGATTTGAGCAGGTTAACACAACTCAGATGCTTATTTTTAGCCAACAACGGACAAGATATTAGTGATGGGACGTTGGGTAATCTTGTTAACCTAGAAACACTTGAACTGACCCTCACTACGATGGCAGGTATACCCCATGACATCACTGGTATGGCAAAGCTGAGAAGATTGTCCTTATCATGCCCTCAAGTGGTTGAAATGGAAAGTAACTCTTTCCGATTTCAATATTTAAGTCATCTCCGACTGGAGAATTGTGTTAGATTAGAAGAGGTTCCGCAATTGCATGAGTTAAAGAGCCTAGGGCAATTAGATATAATGTTTTGCCCCAGGATTAAAAGATTTTCTACCGGATTTGGTAAAAAGGGGGCATTTCCTTTGTTAGAAACATTTTCATTGATTGGTTTATATGAATTAGAGCAATTGCCAATAATAGAGGAGGGTTCAATGCTTTCATTGAAAGTATTCACCGTGATAGATTGTGTAGCATTACAAATATTACCAGAAAATTACTTAAATGTCAAAACACTCAAGAAAATAAAAGTGTATGGTTGTTCAACGGTATTGAAGAATTTGGAAGCAACGAAGAGAGGAAACACAAGGGTAGAAGTGGTAACAGAGTCTAATGAAGACAAAATGACTACAAATTTTTATAGATCACAAGACTATACACATGTTTGTGGGGATTTTTGGTGTGCAAGAATATAAAGTTGTACATTATTATGTCCTTGACATATAGCCGAGGTATTAGTTTGGGTTTTGTTTGAAATTTTTGTTATTTTTTTTATACTGTATTGGGGGGATTTTTGGTATGGAAGAATCTAAAGTCACGATATATATTGTATTGTGGGGGTATACAGTTGTATTTATATTGTATTGTGGGCATTTTTGGTATGGAAGAATATAAAGTTGTATTTATATTGTATTGTGGGGATTTTTGCTATGGAAAAATATAAAGTTGTACATTATTATGGAAGAATATAAAGTTGCACATTATTATGTCCTCGACATATATTGTATTGTGGAGATTTTTGGTATGGAAAAATATAAAGTTGTACATTGTTATGGAAGAATATAAAGTTGTACATTGTTATGGAAGAATATAAAGTTGTACATTGTTATTTCCTTGACATATATTGTTCCAGCGGATGCATTAGTTTGAGCTTTGTTCGAAATTTTTGTTATCTTTTTTTTCATTGTTCATTATTATGTTCTTGACATATATTGTTACAGCGGATGCATTAGTTTGAGCTTTGTTCATTTTTTATTTTTTAAATTGTTCGAGCCCGGCATTAGTTTGGGCTTTGTTCTAAATGTTTGTTATCTTTTTTTATTGGTTGAAAAGTGATCATACAATCCTCCGGGAAGCGAGGGGATTATTTTTGACATCTATCTCTATGACATCATCTTTATCACTTTTCATTGATTGAAAAGTGACGGTCCACTCCTTGGAGAAGAGCGAGGGGATTATTTTTTACATATGTCCCTATGACATCATCTTTAGCAGGCGCAGGCGTGCAATTATGGTGATTATGACATGGCAATGCCATCCGTAAGAGCGTGCACTTATGACATGGCAATGCCGGGTGCAGCTATGGCGTCTGTCATTGCATTGAAGAAGTTTTTTATGATTCTGTATATATTTCCTTACTTGAATTGAAGTGTTGTTTTAAAGGGCCTGAAGTAATATATTGTTTGGTGGGATCTTTGAAGAGTTATAGCGAGTCACCTGGCTAATTTTTTAATTTCAACTTGTAAAGCTTGTTGTGCAGTAAACTTAGGTTGCAAGAGTGGTTTAACTGCGTTTTTGCATATTTGGCTAATCCCACTGGAGCACTAGATCTCCTACACCTTAAAATTCTTATAACCGGATCAATGCTTATCAAACCAAGCATGTGACTTTTTTTAATGCGAGCTGTGAGTTTCTATTTAGCTTTATTATGCTTCTCTTATAACCTAAGAGAAGTGTCAATATAATAAGAGATGAAGAACTCTTCTCTAGATGATCGAGATAGCTGCAATGAGCATATAAACTTGTAAACTTGTTTACCTTAAATTAGGAAATAATGAGCAAGCGTGCAATTATGTGCAGTTATGGTGTCTGTCATCTGTGGTCGAGAAGTCGTCTCGCCATAAATAATTATTTATGTTCTAACAAATTAATTATTTCTGTCATCTGAAGTGATAAGTCGTCTCGCCACAATTAACTATTTATGTTCAACAAATTAATTATTTCTGTCATCTGTGGTGGAGAAGTCGTCCTGAGAATTGTAGTGGAGGGCTACCGCAACTTTTAATCTCTGATTAAGAATGGAGGGCGAGGATTCAATACTTTGGCATATACCTCAAATAAGATTCGTCCAACAAGGGCGGAGGTTTGTTGTGTGTGAACAACATACTGAAAGGTCGATTGCTAATCCACCGTTTCCATTGTTAATACAACTCTTTAGCCACGCGGGGAAGTTAATCCAATCGTTTTGGAGGTTGAATGGTGAAGGTTAAACATTGTGTATAGGTTAATAGGTTAAAATTTTGAGTTTTTCCAGTGGCGCTCAGGAATCACAATCCGCTCATATCCCCAATAGCCTCGGCTTTCCATTCCCAATCGTTTCTTGAGTCAGGCCATACAATTATTCTTGCAAATCGTTCTTCCTGCAAGAATAACAAACTATTATTGCAAATCGTTCTGGTGAAGGCTCCTGTTTGTTTGGATATTGAATGTTTCAGCGTCCTTGAGTAGCAGATTATTTACATACTGTGCAATAAGTGAGTTTGGTTATAAAATTTGTCTGGCGATGCTGTACTTGATAGGGTTTATGTTTTTCATGTGAGGTTGTGAGCTGCACAAAAATTTAATCAGGTATTGAAGCCCTTATATTCTTCTTATTCCTCTGGGATATCAGCCAGGCGATTCGCTAATCATATTATGACAATAGTCTCAGGTCTTTCTAAGCAACATTGGCCTATGGCTCTATGTGTGAGAGGAAATTCACGTGGATTTGTTTCCAGAATTTCGTCGTCCATTTGATAGGTAACAGCGGCAGGTATGGGTTGTTTTTATGGCAGTTTACCGTCTCCCTTAACTCACAGTTTCGCAGCTTTCGACATATTATGACGATCAATATCGTTTTAGGGTTAAACATTTTGTTATTCTTGCAAATCGTATGCCCATTCACATCACCATGGATGATTTAAAATACAGTAAGTTCCATCTCCTCTCAACCTCTCAGATTAGTTGTTAGAGGAAACAAAAGAGAAAGAGAATTGAAAACTTTTTCGATCTCCTTTAAAATACAGTAAGTTCTATCTCCTCTCAACCTCTCAGATTAGTTGTTAGAGGAAACAAAAGAGAGAGAATTGATAACTTTTTCTCATGTAATTCATTGGCAAGAAAGTAATTAATACCAGGTTAACTTGGGATTTGCTAAGCGAAGACATGTATTGAAAACTCTAGGCTTAAAAGATTAATGTTAATACCTATCCTCTCTTCTGAAGATGCGATTAGGGTTTAGTGTATATTGACTGTAAATCAAGTGGCCAACACAGCGTTGTATGGAATAGTTGGACTTTTGTCTGTATTTAAATCTATCGGCTACATGAATCTATATGCTACACATTGACTTCATAATCTAATCATAACTTGGAATTTTTGAAATGATAAAAAAAAATTGGTAGGAAAATCTGAAGGTTTTGTTGCCCTTGTTTTATAGTTGGCATGAGTAAATAAAGCGTTGAATATCTCCTCACCTGGGCTGTCCAGCATCTACCCTCTCTTACCGTAATTCAGGGGCTGGATGAACTTCTCTGCTCATCTTGGTCCCTTTGTTGGGATTTGATGGCAATGAAAGGCGTTCCTATAGAAGCACTTTGTACCAAGTTTTATGAAGTTAAATCACATAGACGTCCTCAGTGCATTTGTTCCTTGTCAATTTATGATACACGTTTTGTCCAGATTTAATGATAAATAATAAGATTATAATTGCATATTATAATTGTATAAGAGGAACAAGGCGTCCCCTCCGTATGTGGAGGAGGTATGAGAGAATCTATAATGTATTCATGGATAATCATAAAATCTATTATTCTAGTGTGTAATTTTTTGGGGTGTATGAAAAAAAAAGTAATTGTAATCAAGAAATTGGATGTGGAGTTATGTATATATACATAACAACTCAAGAAAAAAAGCTATGTATATACAAATAACAACTCAAGAAAAGAAATTTTGACAACATCGCCTTCAATTTGTGATCCCTATTGATGTTTTCATCTACAAGTAATGCAGATGTGCTAGTTTATGTTCAAAAAATTAATTATTTCCTTGCTCGTTCAATTACCAATCTATCTATCTTTCTTCTACTTGGGCTTTCTCCTTTTAATGAACGAGTAGGGGGAATTTTCAATATATACCAATCTATCTATCCTTCTTCTACTTGGGCTTTCTCCTTTTATTGAAGGAGTAGGGGGATTTTTCAGTAAAAAAATATAGAGGGAGGGTGGTGAAGGTAAAAGTGTGACTGACACTGCTAAAATGTTACCGACCAAGAGCTTAAATTTGATTAAAAAAAATGATGTCATGACCAGACCGATATTTTAGTCTGTCCTGGTGATCTTGGCCAACATTTTTCCCATACTTAAACCTGGAGGAGTGCACTCATGCCCAACCGCATCTCCATTGCTCCCATGGCCGCAGCCCCAGAGGTCAAGGCGCAGGGTCAACCCGCGTCTGCGCCTGGGAGGAAAGAGCTCTATCCTTTTGCGAGGACGCGTTGATCTAATGCAAGCCAATTACACGCGTCAAACATGCGACAGACCATGGTATACTCGTGTTTGTCGTTTCCATTATTAATATTTTTGCTCTATTTTTGTCAAGGAGAAACAAGGAATCTCCTTTGTCACACAGTTTTTATTTTTGGTATGTAATTTAGTGTTTTGTTAGCTAAAGAATAACATTGGCTTATTTTTCAGGAAACTGTATGGGGCCAATTAAAAAAACATTGATATGCTTCATAACATTGGCTTATTTTTCAAGAAACTTTATGTGACCAATTAAGAAAGCATTGATATTCTTCATCCTATGTGAGTGATAATTATGGAACTTCACGTGAAGCTAGCAAAGGGTGTAAATTTTTATGCCAATGTAATTAAGAGTTTTTTATTTTATTAGCAAAACTTCACATTTACCGTCTTCCTGGTTTATATAAAAAATATGGTAAACCACTCCTTTATTAAATGGGAAAGGAAAAAAACTTAACGGTTAATGCAGAAAAAGTACTTTGGAAAGGGAAGTGTAGGCATAGAAAGGAACAAAAGAATATAGCTTAATGGATTGGTCATGTCTTTGTATGCATTGTTTATTGTGTGTGATTGGTTCATTTTTAAAAATTGTTTCTTGTGTGGATCACCATATAAATTATCTCTTTGGGCTAAATTAGAATGGTCCCAAATATGAAGGGTAGGTTTACCATGTCTATTGGAATCACAATGTTGATTAATTAATGATGGGTGAAATAATTTCTTTTTTTAGTGTTGTGCTTTTTGTTATAAATGCTCATTGTATATATATAAATTATTGAAAATATACATGTACCTAAATTTGTTTCTATACCTATAGAAGATATTGCATATACCATTAGAAATGTGTAAGCTGTTTCTAACTGTCCATTATCTTATGATGGATTTATAATTATTGTTGACAAATATTTGCAAAAGTTTGAACAAAAATAGTTTGGCATCATCTAGTGATGATCGTGGGTGTGCTCTAGAAAGGGCATGTGATACTGGCAAAAACAAGCGCCTTCTGTAGAACATGAACATAATTTCATTTTAAATGGAATTATTTATTGTTTGCTCCATCACAAGCAAATCTAAAAATAAAATTTGTAGAAGACAAATTTAGCACATCTCTTTGTATAGTGTTGTATAAGTTATGCCTCTTCATAAATAGTTGTGAACTATATATATTATCTTAAAGTATCTTGTCCTTAGATTATGAATCCCTTGTGACAATTTAATAGAAAAAATAGGAAAATGTGAAGATAACTAGTTAAATGTTTTTATTGGACAATAATTATTTGAAAGATTGCAATTGCAAACCATGTGTTCATCATTTTTCATTTATGTGTTCATCTTTCAAAATTCTTAATTTCATTTAATAATTTCCTATAATAATTACAATGATATTCTAAAATTTCTTATTTATGTTTTCATCTTCCAAAGTTTTTAGTTTCATTTAATAATTTCCCAAAACTATTATAAAAATATTTCCTTTTTTTTGTAATTAAAATTATTTAAAAGTATGTTTTCATCATACAAATTTTAATGATTGTTATTGATAATTTTAATTTAAGTGAACTTTAATATGATTATTTTTTAATTTTTATATTTAAATTTGTTATACTTTTAATTATTTACATATAATTTAATAAGTAATATTAATAATGTGATTTTAAAGCTATAATAATTAATATATATTTTTAACACATTTTATATAAGTTAAATAATAATAAATAAATAAAATTTTAAAATTTTGTATGAAATAATAATATGTTATGTAATAATGAGTATATAAACTAAAGTTAATTTTTTAATTTAAACTATTTTAAATTTATTATAATTTAATTGTGGATATAATGTTTAAATAGAGATAATTACTTTACCTTTATCTTCACAATGTATGGAAATTCTTTAAATATTTTAAACTGGAATTTGATATACACGATGGGGGTAAAAACTCAAATAACTTTGGTAGTGATTAAATTTAAAAATTTATCAACCCTAAGAAAATTGGAAAACACTAGATCCTAACTAAAAGTAAACTTAAAATTAAACATTCCAACAAAGATTGATAACTTCACTGTAAGAATTTCAACATTCTAATATACTTGAGAATTTAGTTTTGCCCCTAAATTACTAACTTATTATAATCAAAGCTTTGTCATGCAATATCCAATTCAATATTGCTTTGAATTTTAGAAAAGCAGTACAAAGTCTCCTATTTCTATAAACTTCAATGAAATTTCGAAAAGAACTTCAATGAAATTCCAAAAAGAATTTTGTAGTTGTGATAGTGTTTACAAAGAAAAAGAGAATGAAAAAGGAGAAGCAAAAGGTTACTTGTAAAAATAAAAATAATGTTGAATTAGGTTGATATTGTGAACTAGTCTTTGATATTTAGTCTCTAGTCTGGCAACATTTATGCATTGACTTCTATGTAAAAATAAAAATAATGTTGAATTAGGTTGATATTTAGTCTCTAGTATTTTATATTTAGTCTCTAGTCTCTGGCAGCATGTATGCATCGACTTCTATGTCCATAGACACAAAAGGCTTAGTCCTTTACGAGACACTGGTAAATGTCTTTGATAGAATAAATAAACTACTCAATTATTTAACAAAATTTTTAATTATTAATATTTTCTTAATATTAATAATTTTAATTTTACTATATTAATTATTGAAAATTTATAAAAACATTTATTTTATTTTTTTAAATAATATATAAAAATGTAAAATATAATAAATTAAATCATTTTCAATTTTATCTATATAAATTTCAAATATTTTTTAAACTCTCGATATTGAACAGATCAAACCTTTTATCATGTCTGCATAAATATCAAAATTTTGAAATACAAATGCAGAGGTAGAAACTAGAGGCATTAAAAAGTTTGTGGGTAACGAAAAGCAGTCCCTTGTAGAATGAATAGACACGATGATTTTACTGCCATAGAAAAGCTGGAGGCGGAGTGCTTCAAATGAATACCCAACGAGTCCTTCCATGACCTAATAAGTCTTCACTGGAACCATCTCAAGATTGATACATTATTGAGAGATCTATAGCCTATCGGCGTAACCAGGTGAAAAAAAAAACAGGGGATAACGCTTCATTTCAATATTTAAAAACAAAATTACTCAGAACTCATAAGATTGTGAGATTATGGAATTGTTATTGAATCCATTAAGCAATTGAGAATTCATAACATCATGATTAATTATTTTAAATATAAAATAATTTAAATCATCTAAATTTTTATTTATTTTTTAATTATTTTTAATTATTCATTGCACTTGAGAGGCGCTCTACAGTTTAGTATGGGGGAGATCTTGTGAGTCGAGTGTTTGTCGAGTTTGAGTTTGACGAGTAACAAAATAATACAAAGTAAACAAAAAAAGAATAATACAAAGTAAAAAGTTATAAATATTATGTCGGCCATAAACAAAAAAGAAAAATACAAAGTAAAAAGTAAATATGAGATTTAAACTAGAAACTTTAGAGCTTAGGATTATGTGGCTTAGGTATTGCACTCAAGGAGCTATTCAAGGAGAGGTTTGCACCTCGGGAGATTTGATCCCTTTCTACGCTTGATAGAGCTTAGGATGTAATTATTTCAAATAACTTTTTGTTTAACTCTCAATTAAGTATACTTATCACAAGGATGAGAACTCATAGTCAATTATTAAATAATTGAAAGAACTTGTTTTTTAATTATAAAAGAAATTTATTTTTATTTTTTATTTTTTTATAATTGTTTATTTTGAATTTTGAACGACGACAATAAAATCAATCTGGATAGTACACTTGTCATGTCTTCCAACAATCTAGGAAAAACATAGATAGTAGTCCACCCCAAAATTCTAAATTATTGTAGTTGCAATAAAAAAACCACGACCTAATACCTTGCATCACTTTGTGATGAAGGAAAATGTTTGAAAAATAGAATGACTAATACCTTGCATTACTCTAATGAATGTGAAAGTTAATTATTCAATGTTAAAAAAATTTGGTACTATTTGATGGTCAAAATATCCATGTGATAGGAATTTTCATCTTCAAATTCCAATATTAAATATTAAATGTAAGTGTTACCTACTATGGTGATTGATTGCCTTCTCACTCACAATTAATTAATGTGGCTCTTTATTGTGGTTTTTTTTTCAAGAGAGGTAAAAGTAACCAGTAAAAGGAAAAAGAGACAAAAAGAAAGATTAAAGAATTTCTTATAAAGGACAATAAATGAAATGTGCATTACTAATGTAATTTTAATCTTGTAAGTGCACATTGCACTTGTATTTATGTAAGACTGTGCAATGTGCACATATACTTGTTGTATGTGTATTGTGCTTTTTATTTTAGAATGAAATATAAATTGTGATTTTTGTAGAAGCAAATAAAAACCGAGTTCTTTATCATTGAATCATAATAACCAAATGACAAATCACCAAATGAAATTAGTGAGATGACTTTATTCAAAGTTGAATGATACAAATGCAAATGTACTCTAAAGAGACTCTTAATATTGTGCTAACCAAACTCTGAATGCAATATCAACCTATTCAAATAGAAGGGAGTGTAGATTCAACCATTCCAAATAATGTACAGTTTTCTACTTAAAGAAAAAAATGCAGTGGGGTCAGTGCAAGCTAATGAGGGTCACTTTTGGTGCGTTAGATGCAATAGAAAACTAAAAAAGCAAGCATCCCTCAACTTATTTGGATTTTTTGAGCTACTTACGCAAAATATCTTGCATTGAGTAAAAAATATGAAATGTAGGAAATTGAATCACGTTTCCGAATATATAACTTTTATGTATTGAAAATTTGCATAGCTATGTCAAGTTTCATTTTTCCTAACAGACACTTTTTATTTTTCAGGCAAATGATAAGGTATATGTTTTTGTGGGTTGAGCCTTTGAGGGCTTAAATGATGGAATCAAGTTACAAAAATTGGCATGCATGTAGAGAACACATAGCACTTGTGTGCCATTATTTTTCGAAAATTAAATTAGTAATTTTATAATTTTTTTATAATTGTCTAAGTGATCAAACCTCGAAAATAGTACCTCTTTTGTGGGTAGAGCCTTTGAAGGTCTTAATGCAAAAATCTTGACATGGGTTTTTCATAGAATGTGGAGGTTAGTGTCCTCTTGTGCACCATACAATTTTTTTTTTAAATGATCGAGAATTGAAAAAGTTATGGAAGAAACACTAACGGTGTGTTTCACGAGTTAAGGAAGTAGGACAGAAAAGAAATTGAAAGAAAATAGGAAAAATTAATATTTCAAAATAAAAGTTACATATTTGGAATTTGCAGAAAAAATGCTATTTGTGTCTAAGATTTCGTCAAAAATGACTATGTGTAGCATATTGTAACAAGTGGCTAAGCACAGGCTTCTCCAGAAACTGGAAGAAATACCCAATTAGCTTTGGTTTGTCATTAACATTGCACAGGTTTGGAATTACCGAAGCAAACTCCAAAGCATACACATAGGATTATTGTTGACATGCGAGCAAACTCCAAATTAAAAAATATTGCCGCGCTTTTAGATGTACATAACGCGCACGCGTTATATAACTACATAACGTGTACGCGTTATATAGTTCCAGAACGCGCTCGCGTTATGTAAATCATAAAATACATGTTTAATACTGGAGAAAGAAGGGGTGTGGAAGACTTAAGGGAATTTTTGTTTAATATTTGAGAAGGGGTGGGGAAGGGTCAATGGAATCTATGGTTAATATTTAACAGGGGTGGGAAAGGGTCAAGGGCTTCGAAGGATATTGGAAGCTTGAGTGGGGAGAGATGAAGGGAATGAGAACATGATGGGCTACAGGGGTTGAAGGGAAGTGGAGCTTGAGAGTACTATTAGGAGTAGCATAGGTTCTGAAGAGGTATAAGGTTAGAAGTTGAAAGTGAGACTTGAGTGACAAGGGGGAATGGATGGAGGCAAGGGGGATGTGAGAGAGAAATAAAGAATACAAGAGGGGAGGAGACATAGAGCGAGTGAGGGAGAGGGACAATGAGGAGGAATGGATTTAGAGGGAGTGAGAGATAGATGGGGATATAACGAAATAAAGAGATAGGAAGGGAGGGATAGAAAGTGTTGGTGGGAGACATGCAGGGAGTGGTGGGTGGAGAGAGAGAGAGAGAGAGAGAGAGAGAGAATATGAGAGGAGGGGGAAGGGACATAAAGTGTGTGAGAGAGAGGGAGTGATGGAGATATTGGGATAGGTTGAGGGAAAGATAAAATGAGGGAGGGATAGAAGGTGAGAGAGAGACAGGCGATGAGAGAGGGAGGGAGAGAAGGTAGGGTGAGGGATGGAGGGAGAAAGGTGGAGATAAATATGGATGGAGGGGGGATGGGTTTGAGAATGGAAAGGGACATAATGTGTGTGTGTGTGTGTGTGTGTGTGTGTGTTTGAGAGAGAGAGAGAGATTGATGGTTAGGGAGAGAGAGACTAGAGGGATTTGTGAGCAACAAAGAAAGTGGGAGGTTGTGTGTGTGTGTGTGTGTGTGTGTGATAGGGAAGGAGGAATCAGTGGGGTGGAAGGGACGAAGATGGTGTAAGGGAGAGAAAGCGACATAGAGGGAGGGAGGTAAAGGGAGTGAGGGACATAACCAGGGACAGATCTAGATAAAGAGATAGGGAGAGAGGGATACAAGGTGAGATAGACAGGGCAGGCGGGAGGGATAAAGGCACATAGGGTTTTTGATTACGGGATAATGAAGGGAGAGAGTTCTATAGGGACTTGGATATTTGCGAATATATACATAAGGTGGATACCCTCCTCGTCATCATCTTCATCACCATTACCATATTCATCATCATCACCATCATCATCATCATCAACATATTCATCATCACTGTCATCTCTAGGTTCCTCATCAACATCTCCATCATCATCATCTTCTTCATCCTTATCATCTTCATCATCATTTTCATCACCATCACCATCATCATGAACATCTTCGTCACCATAAACATCTTCGTCACCATAAACATCTTCATCATCATTGTCATCTCCCCCTTCCCCATCAACATCTCCATCATCATCATCTTCATCATCATCATCATCATCTTCATCGCCGGCACCATCATCATCAACATCTTCATCATCATCACCATCATCATCATCATCAACAACATCTTCATCATCATTTTCATCTCTAGGTTCTCCATAAACATCTCCATCATCATCATATTCTTCATCATCATCATCTTCATGACCATCATCGTCATCATCAACATCTTCATCATCATCACCATCATCATCATCATCATATTCCTCATCAAATCAACATCTCCATCATCATCATCATCATCTTCTGAACATCATCATGATCATCATCTAAACATCACCATCACCATCATCATCAACATATTCATCATCATCACCATCACCATCATCATCAAAATCTTCATCGTCATCACCATCACCATCACCATCACCATCACCATCTTCATCATCATTATCATCTCTAGGTTCCCCATCAACATCAACATCTCCATCATCATCATCATCTTCTTCATCATCATCATCTTCATCACCATCATCATCATCATCAACATCTTCATCATCATCACCATCATCATCATCATCTTCCTTGAATCAGATCAACATCTCCATCATGTCACCATCATCTTCTTCTTCTTCTTCTTCTTCTTCTGAACATCACCATCACCATCATCATCAACATCTTCATCATCATTACCATCACCATCATCATTAACATCTTCATCGTCATCGCCATCATCATTATCATCATCATTGGCATTTGTAGGTTCCTCATCATCATCTTCTCCATCATCATCATCTTCATCACCATCATCATCAACATCAACATCTTCATCGTCATCACCATAGTCATCATCTTCGTCATCATCAGATCAACATCTCCATCATCATCATCTTCTTCATCATCTTCACCATCATCATCATCATCATCATCATCATCATCTTCATTGCCATCTCCATCATCTTCAACATCTCCATCATCATCACCATCACCTTCATGACCATAAACATCTTCATCATCATTGTCATCTCCCCCTTCCTCATCAACATCTCCATCATCATCATCTTCTTCATCATCTTCACCATCATCATCATCATCATCATCGCCATCTCCATCATCTTCAACATCTCCATCATCACCATCACCATCATCATCATCTTCATGACCATAAACATCTTCATCATCATTGTCATCTCCCCCTTCCTCGTCAACATCTCCATCATCATCATCTTCATCATCATCATCATCACCACCATCTGAACATCACCATCACCATCATCATCAACATCTTCATCATCATCACCATCAGCATCATCATCAAAATCTTCATCGTCATCACCATCACCATCACCATTACCATCACCATCACCATCTTCATCATCATTGTCATCTCTAGGTTCCCCATCAACACAACATCTCCATCATCATCATCTTCATTATCATCATCATCTTCATCACCATCATCATCATCATCATCAACAACATCTTCATCATCATCACCATCATCATCATCATCTTCCTCATCAGATCAACATCTCCATCATGTCACCATTATCTTCATCATCATCCGAACATCACCATCACCATCATCATCAACATCTTCATCATCATTACCAGCACCATCATCATCGACATCTTCATCGCCATCACCATCATCATTGGCATCTGTAGGTTCCTCATCAACATCTCCATCATCATCATCTTCATCACCATCATCATCATCATCATCATTGGCATCTGTAGGTTCCTCATCAACATATCCATCATCGTCATCTTCTCCATCATCATCACCATCATGATCTTCTGAACATCATCATGATCATCATCTAAACATCACCATCACCATCATCGTCAACATCTTCATCATCATCACCATCAACATCATCATCAAAATCTTCATCGTCATCACCATCACCATCACCATCACCATCACCATCACCATCACCATCTTCATCATCATTGTCATCTCTAGGTTCCCCATCAACACAACATCTCCATCATCATCATCTTCTTCATCTTCATCATCTTCATTACCATCATCATCATCATCAACATCTTCATCATCATCACCATCATCATCATCATCTTCCTCATCAGATCAACATCTCCATCATGTCACCATTATCATCATCATCATCATCATCATCATCCAAAAATCACCATCACCATCATCATCAACATCTTCATCATCATTACCAGCACCATCATCATCGACATCTTCATCGTCATCACCATCATCATTGGCATCTGTAGGTTCCTCATCAACATCTCCACCATCATCATCTTCATCACCATCATCATCATCATCATTGGCATCTGTAGGTTCCTCATCAACATATCCATCATCATCATCTTCTCCATCATCATCACCATCATCACCATCATGATCTTCTGAACATCATCATGATCATCATCTAAACATCACCATCACCATCATCATCAACATCTTCATCATCATCAAAATCTTCATCGTCATCACCATCACCATCACCATCACCATCACCATCTTCATCATCATTGTCATCTCTAGGTTCCCCATCAACACAACATCTCCATCATCATCATCTTCTTCATCATCATCATCAACATCTTCATCATCATCACCATCATCATCATCATCATCTTCCTCATCAGATCAACATCTCTATCATGTCACCATCATCTTCATCATCATCATCATCATCATCATCATCATCCGAACATCACCATCACCATCATCATCATCATCACCATCATCTTCATCAACATCATCATCTTTATCATCTTCCTCTGCATCATGATCATCTTCATTGTCATCACCCTCCTCCTCATCATCATCTTTATCATCTTCATCTGCATCATGATCATCTTCATTGTCATCACCCTCCTCCTCATCATCATCTTGTGCACTTACGCACTTAGGGATTAATGTTTAGAAGTGGGTCTAAAGGCCGTTATGGAGGAGGGGCTCTAGGAACAAGGTAAGATAGAGAGGGCAGGGGGGAGGGATAAAGGCGTAGAGGGTTAGTGATTAAGGGAGAAGAAGGGAGAGAGTGTTATAGGGAGGGATAATGACGAAGATAAAGAGAAGGTGGAGAGATGGAGAGTGGGGTATGCTTGACAATGTATGTAACCATATAAAATATTTGTTTTCTTTTGATTTTGTTCATTTCCCTAGCCGTGCACCTAACCTATTTATTGTGCTTGACAATATCGTGTACACGTTTTTACACTTCATATCGCGCACGCGTTTTTGCTTTATATAACGCGTGCACGTTTTGTAACTCTATAAACAGTGGATTGTCCCTGTTCGAGAGCAACTTCACTCTCTCCGAGCCAAAACAACACTCCCGTTATTTTTCGAACAACATGAGCCCGCCATTGGAAATTCTCACATTCTACACCATCTCCATCATTATTTTTTTTATGCAGGTGCAACATTGAGGACATCTTTCATGGTTGCTCAGTGTGGTGTTGAGTTATATGGCCATATTTGAAGAAGATAATCAGCAAGCTTGAAGAATCTCCAATTGAATAACACCAAAGATAAGGTCTTTGAAAGATTCATTTTGCCTATATTTGAGGAGCACACAAGATAAGATATCAAGCTTCAAGACCATTTCATGGTGATGGTGGATATACACAAGTGTACAAGAGAATCAAAGAGCCCAAACAATTTATGATTTAACTTCCATTTGCTTATTATTGAAGAGCTTGTAATTGAGGAGCAACAAAAACAAACTATATTGAATTGATCATTGTGGTGATGGGGAATGCACGTAACCGAATAAGCAAATCAACAAGGAAGAAGAGACCTCAAGAAGTCATTGAAGAAGAGAAAGAAAAGAAAAGAATATACATGATGAATCGGAGCCTTTCTTTGGAAACTAATCCAAATCCAATTGTAGAAGATACCACGGTTCATCCTATTAATCCACGACAAGAGGGACCTTCAATTTCCACAATAGTTGTTGAACAAGCACCCCATGGAAGTAATCAAGAAGCAAAACGTAGGTGCTCATTAGGGTATGTTTCAATTCCTACTTCAACTCAAAGTGATAAGTTACCATCTCAAGATGAAGCTCATGAAGAAACACAAAATTTGCTATCCGGATGTGGTTATAGAAGCGATGAATTCAGAGAGGCGTTGGACATTTTTCCTACTGTTGAAGAAGAGAATGTTATCTAGACCATCAATGAGGATGTTGGACTTCCACAAGAGGATGTTGGAATTCCACAGACCATCGATGAGGATTTTGGACTTCCACCATCCAACTACCAGGAAGAGAATGAAGGACACCAAGCTACTACTGAAACGCCAGAGCGTCTTGGTGATGCGCTACATGGTACAATTCCAACCCCCTTACCTCCATTAGCAAGCACACGTCGAAGAACTCCGAAGCGTATACAATTTGATGAAAGTCTCATCAATTCCATTAAAGGTATGCTATCTAAATGTCGTATTGCTTATCAAACTCAACAGATACTTGATAAATATTTTGTTTCTAAATGTGATGGAGATAAATGTAGATTATTTTTATCATTGTTAAAATCTAGGAGCATGAATGTTGTTAGGAAAAAGTTAGGGATAAAGATGATAAAGAATTATGAACCATGAAGCTAGTTGATGGTTTCCACGTCATGACATGAAGCTAGTTGATGCAGTAAAGGGACTAGTGCATAGTTTTTGGCATGATCACACAAGGCCTTCTTCAAACTGAAAGGATGTACTAAAAATGAGAAGGGGTTCAAAGGATCGTGAACCACATATTAAACATCTTCTTGATATGACACAAACAGAACTTTATGAGAAATTTAGGATTGAGCATAGACAATTGAACTTGGGGCAAAGATCTTTTGAGAAATGTAAGCCATAGTATGTTAGAATAAATACTCTTCGTAACACTTGTTGTTGTAGATACCATGTAGAATATGAATATTACTATGAAACATTTTTGTACATTCGTCGTGTGTTGCATACTAACCATGTGCAGGATTGCTCCATGACAATACCACCAAAAGTTCATCAAGAGAATTCATTCATAGCATCATGTGAAATAGGCCCGAGGGGCAAACATACTATGCAAAATCTTGTTTGGATGGAACATGCTCCAACTATGCTGGAATGGCATTATTGAGCCAATGTATGCACGAGAATGGAGACAGTGAATTTGTAAAAATGGTTACAGACATGAAAAGTTTCAAATATATCAACTATGAAATAGTCCCAGGGAAAGAAAGCAGAAAAATACAATTGGTGACATCTCAGGTATGCATTTATATCTATAAAATTATGTTGTAACAGTTACATTTCAATACTTACTTACAAAAAAAACTGACATTGAGATCATTTTGTGTCACCAGGTACAAGTTAGTGACTTCATCAAGGAATTTATTGAAAAGACACATCAATATGTTTAGCATGTCCACGTGGAACGATGGCAGGATGAGAAGTTTATAATATGCAGAGATACATTTCCCCTTGGTACTATACTTTCAGTTGTTGATTTTGCCGAGAACTACACTCTGCAACCTTAAAATGAGATCCAAAGTCAGTATTATCACTCTGAGCAGGTTTCCTTGATGGTCTATATCACATATAGGCATGGCCCAAATAGCACTGAAGAGCAAAGAGAAATTCTGAAGGAATATCACTTCTACATAAGTGATGATAGGTGCCACGACTTCCACTATGTACGTCATTGCTTCATCATGTTCTATGATCACTTGAAGGGAAGGAACATACAGATGGATCGACACTGGATTTGGTCTGATGGGTGTGCTGGTCAGTTCAAAAATGCACGCATATTTCAGTGGTTGTGTTCATTGCATAAAAACTACAAAGTGCCACATATGTGGAACTATTTTGAGACTGGGCATGGTAAAGGAGAGCATGATGGAGTCGGAGCATGTGTCAAAACAGCCCTACGAAGAGAGGAATCGAAAGTATCTACCGAATCTACTATTCTAAATGCTCAATCTACAGTCAGGTGGTGCATGTCAGTAATGGGAGAGGAATCAACTATGTGAGTAGAATCCACAAGAAAGAGACATGTGGAGAGATTTTTTGGGGAGGTGGTAGACATAGATTGTTCACATGCATGGGAATGCAAGACTGTGCCTAGGACTCGTGGCTTTCATTCGGTTCAAAGCTCTGATAACCCAGTATTTGAAATTTGGACCAGAAAACTCGCTTGTTTTTGCCCACCTTGTTGTGATGGTGACTGGGATGGGTGTGAATCATTGGATTGGGTTTATGGATGGGATCGCATATCACTTCCACTTGATCAGCATGCAATTGTTGAGTTAACTCCGTTGGAAGAAGACCAATCATCTATTTCTGCATATTTTGATCATGTCTCAGACCTTGTACAACCCGGTATGATGCATTTCCTTAACATTTTTTGTTTGTTTACGTAGTCTTCAAATGCACATTAATGGCCTTGTATCGCATGAAAAATATTTGATCATATACCTACAATCATATAATGCAGGGCACATATACGTAGTGGTTGCCTCAAAAGATATTGAATGCGGTGGTGATTACTGGTTGGAACGATGTATAGATGGAAAGCAAACCCTCATTATGTCCATGACTGACGATGAAAACAACGACTTCCCAACTGGGTCTATGGTTGTTAAAGGTAAATACTTGACACGGGACAGCAATGCAAGAAAGAAGGGTGGATATGTTTACAGGGATTACAAACCAGGTGCAAGTGTGTATCACTTTACTAACTTAATCATTGGCACAAACCTCCAGGTACGAACAATGCCTAGCCGAAATACATCGAAGGTATGCTACTTTTTACCGGATACAGAGCACGAGAGACTAATGGAGACCATCAGTATAAGAGATGATCCGGAGGGCTTGGTTGTATGATAATAGGTGGGATCTAGCATGATGAGGTATATTACATACTTTTAATACTATACTATTTATACTATTTGTAATTGAATATTGATATATGCTCAATTTTCACATGTATGTTTCATATGAATATGTCGATTTTGTGTTCTTGATATGCCAAATTTACGTTTACGTTGTTTATAAATATGCCAAAAGTTCTCTTGTATGTCAAGTTTATGAATATGCCATTTTTTACATATGATCAGTAAACCCTAAAATTATATTATGTTCATCATGTTGGTTATTGGCTTCACCCAACAAAATTAATTCAATTCATGCTCACTATATTAAACAATACACTTATATTAAATTTAATTCATGTCTTGTTAAATATTTCATAATGAATTAGCTATTTGAGAGCACCACCTTAGACCAAGCCATCATCAGCAGCATCTTCATCATCATCATCATCATGAAAATCTTCATCATGTACCTGCAAAACCCTAGTTTCCAAGATGGACCTCCAAGGTGGCACCTGCGCCACCGAACTGGAGGCGAGGGGCACCCCTAGTACTATCCGGACGTCCTGAATCCAACAGAGTCGACGGTTTGTTGATCCGAGCCATGGTTGTCATTCTATGGCTCGTTCCGTGTCGCATCCAAAAGGCCTTCAGGGACACTTGCTGGATACCTGTCGGGGGCATAGAACTCCAACCGTGCAACAAAACTGGGTTTCAGGGAGTCCTGCAGGTGTGTCTAGGCAAGTTCGGGATGGGAACACTAGCCATACCTGCTCGGTGGATGATTTTCCAAAGTTGACTCCCGTGTGCAAAAATTGCACACTCCCACACTGAGCAAAACCCTAGTTTCCAAGATGGACCTGCAAGGTGACACATGGGCCACCGGACTAGAGGGGAGGGGTACCCCTAGCACTATCCCGGCGTGTTGAATCCAACAGAGTCGACGGTTCATCGATCCGAGCCACGGTCGTCATTCTATGGCTCGTTCCGTCTCACATTCAAAAGGCCTTCAGGGACACTTGCTGGATACCTATTGGGGGCATAGAACTCCAACTGTGCAACAAAACTGGGTTTCGGGGAGTCCTGCAGGTGTGTCTAGGAAGGTTCGGGCTAGGAACACTAGCCATACTCGCCCGGTGGAAGATTTTCCAAAGTTCACCCCCGTGTGCAAAAATTGCACACTCCCACACTGAGCAAAACCCTAGTTTTCAAGATGGACCTGCAAGGTGACACATGGGCCACCGGGCCAGAGGGGAGGGGCACCCCTGGCACTATCCCGGTGTGCTGAATCCAACGGAGTCGATGGTTCATCGATCCAAGCCACAGTCTTCATTCTATGGCTCGTCCTGTCTCGCTACCAGAAGGCCTTCAGGGACACCTGCTAGATACCTATCAGGGGCATAGAACTCCAACCGTGCAACAAAATCGGGTTCCGGGGAGTCCTACAGGTGTGTCTTGGCAGGTTCGGGCTGGGAGCACTAGCCATACCCGCCCGGTGGATGATTTTCCAAAGTTGACCCCCGTGTGCAAAAATTGCACACTCCCACACTGAGCAAAACCCTAGTTTCCAAGATGGACCTGCAAGGTTACACATGGGCCACCAGGCTGGAGGGGAGGGGCACCCTTGGCACTATCCTAGTGTGTTGAATCCAACGAAGTCAACGTTTCATTGATCCGAGCCACAGTCTTCATTCTATGGCTCGTCCCGTCTCGCTGCCAGAAAGCCTTCAGGGACACATGTTGGATACCTGCCAGGGGCATAGAACTCCAACCGTGCAATAAAACCGGGTTCCGGGGAGTCCTGTAGGTGTGTCTATGTAGGTTCGGGCTGGGAACACTAGCCATACCCTCCTGGTGGATGATTTTCCAAAGTTGACCCACATGTGCAAAAATTGCACACTCCCACACTGAGGAAAACCCTAGTTTACGAAATGAATGCACAATGAAGCCACTGGGCCATGGGGAGACGAGGGAGAGGGCCCCTTAGAGGTAATCGCACACCAGGAGACCAACGGAGTCGATGGTTCGTCGATCCGACGTCCGGTTTCCAAGTTATGTCGAGTTGCAAGTTGCATGAAAATGTCGTTCAGGGACACTTAGTGAATTTCCATCCAGGAGCCAAAAAGCAAACGAAGCAGCAAGATTGCGTGTCATTGGCTCCTGCAAGTGTGTGTGGGAAATGCCTACGTGGGAACAATGCCAACACTGGCTCGGGGGAGGGTTTTGTAGATTTGACCCACCAATGCGAGATTACATGAAATGAAACTAAGCAAAACCCTAGTTTACGAAATGAATGCACAATGAAGGCACTAGGCCATGGGGAGATGAGGGAGAGGCCCCCCTAGAGGTAATCGCACGCCAGGAGACCAACGGAGTCGACGGTTCGTCGGTCCAACATCCGGTTTCCGAGTTATGTCGAGTTTCAAGTCGCATGAAAATGTCGTTCAGGGACACTTGGTGAATTTTCATCCGGGAGCCAAAAAGCAAACGGAGCAGGAAGATTGCGTGATGTTGGCTCCTGCAAGTGTGTGTGGGCAATGCCGATGTGGGAACACTGCTAACACTGGATCGGGGGAGGGTTTTGCAGAGTTGACCCACCAATGCGAGATTGCATGCAATAAAACTGAGCAAAACCCTAGTTTACTAAATGAATGCACAATGAAGCCACTGGGCCATGGGGAGACGAGGGAGAGGGCACCCTAGAGGTAATCGCACGCTAGGAGACCAACGAAGTCGACGGTTCATCGGTCCGACATCTGGTTTCCGAGTTATTTTGAGTTGCAAGTCACATGAAAATGTCGTTCAGGGACACTTGGTGAATTTCCACTCGGAAGCCAAAAAGCAAACGGAGCAGCAAGATTGCGTGTCATTGGCTCCTGCGGGTGTGTGTGGGCAATGCCGATGTGGGAACACTACCAGCACTGGCTCGGGGGAGGGTTTTACAGAGTTGACCCACCAATGCGAGATTGCATGCAATAAAACTGAACAAAACCCTATTTTACGAAATGAATGCACAATGAAGCCACTAGGCCATGGGGAGACGAGGGAGAGGGCCCGCTAGAGGTAATTGCACACTAGGAGACCAACGGAGTCGACGATTCGTTGGTCCGACATCTGGTTTTTGAGTTATGTCGAGTTGCAAGTCGCATGAAAATGCCGTTCAGGGACACTTGGTGAATTTTTTCCCAGGATCCAACAAGCAGACGGAGCAGCAAGATTGCGTGTCGTTGGCTCTTGCGGGTGTGTGTGGGCAATGCCGATGTGGGAACACTGCCAACACTGGCTCAAGGGAGGGTTTTCCAGAGTTGACCCACCAATGTGAGATTGCATGCAATAAAACTGAGCAAAACCCTAGTTTACGAAATGAATGCACAATGAAGCCACTGGGCCATGGGGAGACAAGGGAGAGGGCCCCCTAGAGGTAATCACACGCCAGGAGAACAATGGAGTCAATGGTTCATCGATTCGACGTCCGATTTTTGAGTTATGTCGAGTTTTAAGTTGCATGAAAATGTCGTTCAGGGACACTTGGTGAATTTCCGTCCAGGAGCCAAAAAGCAAACGGAGCAGCAAGATTGCGTGTCGTTGGCTCTTGCAAGTGTGTGTGGGCAATGTCGATGTGGGAACACTGCCAACACTGGCTCGGGGGAGGGTTTTGTAGAGTTGACCCACCAATGCGAGATTGCATGCAATAAAACTGAGCAAAACCCTAGTTTACGAAATGAATGCACAATGAAGCCACTGGGCCATGGGGAGACGAGGGAGAGAGCCCCCTAGAGATAATCGCACACCAGGAGACCAACAGAGTCGATGGTTCGTTGGTTCGACGTCCGGTTTTCGAGTTATGTTGAGTTGAAAGTCGCATAAAAATGTCGTTCAGGAACACTTGGTGAATTTCCGTCCGGGAACCAAAAAGAAAACGAAGCAGGAAGATTGCGTGCCGTTGGCTCCTGCAAGTGTGTGTGGGAAATGCCGACGTGGGAACACTGCCAACACTGGCTCGGGGGAGGGTTTTGCATAGTTGACCCACCAATGCGAGATTGCATGTAATAAAACTAAGCAAAACCCTAGTTTACGAAATGAATGCACAATGAAGCCAATGGGCCATGGGGAGACAAGGGAGAGGGCCCCCTAGAGGTAATCACACGCCAGGAGACCAATATAGTCGACGGTTCATCGGTCCGACGTCCGGTTTTCGAGTTATGTCGAGTTGCAAGTCGCATGAAAATGTCGTTCAGGGACACTTGGTGAATTTCTGCTCAGGAGCCAAAAAGCAAATGGAGCAACAAGATTGTGTGCCGTTGGCTCCTGCAAGTGTGTGTGGGCAATGCTGACATGGGAACATTGCCAACACTAGCTTGGGGGAGGGTTTTGCAGAGTTGACCCACCAATGTGATATTGCATGCAATGAAACTGAGCAAAACCCTAGTTTATGAAATGAATGCATAATGAAGCCACGACGCCATGGGGAGACGAGGGAGAGGGCCCCCTAGAGGTAATCGCACGCCAGGAGACCAACGGAGTCAATGGTTCGTCGGTTCGACGTCCGATTTCTGAGTTATGTCGAGTTGCAAGTCGCATGAAAATGTCGTTTAGGGACACTTGGTGAATTTCCGCCCGAGAGCCAAAAAGCAAACAGAGCAGCAAGATTGCGTGCCGTTGGCTCCTGCGGGTGTGTGTGGGAAATGCCGACATGGGAACACTGCCAACACTGGCTCGTGGGAGGGTTTTGCAGAGTTGACCCACCAATCCGAGATTGCATGCAATGAAACTGAGAAAAACCCTAGTTTACGAAATGAATGCACAATGAAGCTACGAGGCCATGGGGAGACGAGGGAGAGGCCCCCCTAGAGGTAATCGCACACCAGGAGACCAACGGAGTCGATGGTTCGTCGGTCCAACTTCCGGTTTCTAGGCTATGTCGAGCTGCAAGTCGCATGAAAATGTTGTTTAAGGACAAGAGACACAACATTTTATCCCGGGAATCCCTCATGGGGAAGAAAACCTAGCAAACTTTCTTAGAATAATTATATGTTTAGAAATCAAGTACAATGAAACCATGAACAAACCCTAACCCTGAAGGGTTTTACCACATGAAAAAACCTTAATGACACATGACAACAAGAGTACTTATCTACATGAAGATGACCTCCAAGCCATAAGGATAACAAAGCATATCCTTCCCAACCAACATTAGAAGGCACTTTATTTCTCGAATCCCGAGGCAACGTTTGTTCCTTTCACCAATGTTGCTTTGAGCACTTATATGTAGTTACTCATATGTAGTGTTGAATCTAATTGTACAATCAAATATTGGGTGTTGATGAAATGTGTAGCATGTATTGCACTTAGTTTTATTAAATTACACTTGAACATTGACTTAACTTGTAATTTAATCATCCAAACTCACAAATTTTAATTACACCTATCCAATTAGTGTGCATGAGTGAGTTCGTTGAAACCTTGAAAAACATTGTATTGCATTTAGTTTGATTAAATTACGAGCAAGAACTTTGACATAACTTGTAATGATCATCCAAAATCACAAATTTTAATTAGATACCAATTAGTGCACGCATGTAGTGAGTTCGTTGAAACCTTTAAATATAATAGTTTGTTCTTTTGACATAGCGCATTCATGAGTAATAGATAATCCACACAAATCAACACATTAGATTGACACAAGAACACGTGGAAACTGAAGAACAAATACAAAGTGAAATGTATCATTCATTTATAAGTGAAATGTCAATGTGCATGTCTCCAAAAGTACATGTATCCAAAAGTACATATATATCCAAAAGTGCATGTCTCCAAAAGTACATGTATCCAAAAGTACATATATATCCAAAAGTACATATATCCAATGAAGTCAATGTACATGTCTCCAAAAGTACATGCACAATGAAGTCAATGCACATGTCTCCAAAAGTGAATGTATCGAAAAGTACATATATATACAAAAGTATCCAAAAGCATGTGTCCAAAACTATCCAAAACTATCAAAGCCACATGTACATGTATCCAAATGTACATATATCCCATAAGACACATCAAAACTCAAGCTTCCTCTTGTTCTTTCCTGATGTTGATCCTCTAGGCCATCTCTAGGATTAGTGTGCGTCTCTGGATCCTGCAAATTAAATATCAATTGTTAAATTCAACTAACTATGTACACTAATACATTAGCTCAACAATTATCAACTGGTGCATGGAAAGTGCATGAAACACTTGGTCATTGAAGGACATCTCACCTCAAATAACAAAGGAGATTGTGTTGCTTGTGTAGCATATGGAGCCATTGGTTGAACATCCAGGATGGTCGAACTAGGGGGGCAAGGAACTGCTCCTGCTAGTGGTGGCTACAATGAAAAAATGTTGAAATAGTTAGAAATGCATGAATAAACAATAGACAACAATAATAAACTATGTAAAGATAATGTTGAAATAGTTACATACCTGTGTGTGATCAGTTGCCATTGCAGATGCGGCACTGACTGCTGCATCAACCATCGATGCGAGGTTTTCAGTAGACAACTCAGGTTCCTGATGCAATAAACATGCAATTCAAACATTAACAAAAATGATTTATGCACTGGATTTCAAGTTAAACAACAAATATCATCGAAGGATATACATTACCATGGTGTGAGTAAGCCCATGGTCGTGGGCAGCTGGAGTCTTTCTAGGAGTAGAACGCCTCACATACACACGACCCTTGTTCACGAATGGCCTGGCGGGAGATACAAATCTAGGCAATGGTCTAGATTTCTTGGATGGTGCCTACAGTCAACAAGTGTTCATGTAGTTAGACATGCATGATTCAACAAACAAGCATGTATTCAAAAAATGTCATTTTTAATTGTTTACCTGGAGCCCAGATGTTTCATCGGATGGTACAACCATGGGTGCTACCTCCACATTACCTTGCCCCAGTGAAGGATCTTCCATCTGCAAGTTTAATAATTGTAAATATCAGACTGTAGATAGCATTAGTGAACTAAAATGTAAAGTATGTGGAAATTAACAAATTAACAAGTATTAAAAAACTGAAATTTTAAAATGTTTACCTCGGTGTGAGATACGGCAATAGGTGTTATATAAGATGGACCTGCCAAATGGATAACATCATGCCCCCCTATAGAGTCTGGAACATCCGGCTCTGGGGTGTCGTTGCCGGCATAAAGCATCAACTGCAAGTTCACAAAATTAATATATTAGCTCAAACTATATATATGTGTACAAAGACGAAAATAAATGAAGAATTTATTACAATTAACCATCAACATACCTCTCTCAAAAACCCACTGAAGGCAACATCTAAGGCAAGACCATAGAAGGGACGACCACATGATGTGCACTCATGAGTATCAGTACTAGGATGGGGATGTGTCGATGGTGCTGCACTAGTGGATGGTCCTGCATGGTGACGAGCTGGTGTATGTACCACACCAGGGACAGATGTCCCTTCCTCACCCATATGCTGAACCATAGTGCCATGGCGAACAACCGCCCATGCCAAACTCAAAAATGCATCACGTGTCTATGGAATAATACGATGTGTAGGTGGGACATCTGGCCTATGCAACTGCCTGCAAGGTGCAGGGATAGGGCGATCCTGGTCTCGAATCCTCGCATTGGGTCGGTTTTGGGACATCCCCCACCGATCCCCTGAAACTGCAAGATGTCAAAATAGTTTACGTGTTTATGTAACACGAACTTTGCATACATCTTTCGAAAGAAATACAAGGGAATTTCCCTGTTGTTGTGTGGTGGCATATCAAAAACCATGTACCATCTGTCCATCCAGTTATCAACAAATGGTTGAAACGTGCACCACTCAATGGAGATATGAGGCTTGTTTGAATTTGGGATTTCCCCCGTCCGAGGGTCCCTAAACAATGCAAATATGATCTCTTTGGATATTTTCAACTTTTTTATTGCATTGTAGTCTAGCCCATCAGCATATTGTTGTCTTTTTCTTTCTCTATATGATGTAATATCATGTAGTACATTGCTAGACTATGAAATGGTGTCAACAATTGCACCCAATGTTGATGCAAGCGAGTGGCGAATCCTATCACCACCATTAAAAGCTGCACTAATGCCCCTCAGGTGGGAAAACTCAATCAATATCTCGGCATTGGTGTCCATAGCCACAACTGCAATAAAGAAATCAATACACAAATCATTAGAAACATATACATGGTATATAATGACGTCTCTTCAAAATTGAAAATGTATTAAATCAAACTCAAGCAAGCAATTTAATGGCATTCACTTACATACATTTAAAACTTAAAATTAAAAATTTAACAATTAAAAAGTAAGTTTCGTTCAACTTCTTTCTAGAAGTTAAGGCACTTCTTAACCCTCATTGGTGACTTTTCCATGCAAACTTGGGTTTAAACTTCTTAGAATTTAGGAGTGTTATTTTGACATGTTTTGGCCTTTACGTCCCTTGTAGAAAACAATATTTCCATCAACTTCATACGCTAACATTAAATTTATTGATTTCAACATATTATGCCTTGTGGTTGGAGGGGAGGACAAAGTGGCATGGAATGAAATGGATATGTATGAGTTTGTCTTGCCAATATGATTACATATGTACTTGAGATGACTATCAATGATTAAGATGTGGAATAATCAACTAGAGATTGTGACTAGAATAACAATAACAACAATGTCAACTTCTCAAAACAGAGACAATTTCTCTCTACAAAATCGATCTTTACATTGTATGGCAAGTTCAAAAAATTTAATAAAAAACATAGTGATTTTCTATATGAAGTCTTTCAGTTGAATCGGCGGTCCCTGAGCGTTGAGTAGATTGATCGAGCGTGTGGATAGGGCAGGCCCGAGAGACAGTTTGTTAATGTGTTTTGGCATTTAGTCAAGGGTGCCTAACTAAGAGGCAATGTATAGCTACATACACTTCTGATGAAATTTTGATTATGTTCATGGACAAATGATTGTGATGAAATTTTGATTATGTTCATGGACAAATGATTGTGATGAAATTTTGAGAAACCAAGTTACTAATTTTTTTTGCATTTTTTAAAATTCACGCTTGTGCATGCATTTCATCTTGTTATGGCCATTACCAAGGAAAATTATTTAATTAGTATCATGGGAAATGGCCTTTGAGGGTTGGAAATTTGGGTTTCATGTGGATGGATACATTGTAGAAAGGGAGGAGTTCTATTTTTTTCAATTTTTGGTTGGATTAGGAATTTTTGAGTTTTTGAAAAGGGATTCATTTTAATTATTCACTCATCTTGGTTGAGGGAGATGTGAATTTAATTAGAGATTGGGTTATTCCCAATTTTATAAATATTACAAAACTAGGTTGTTTTAAACAATAAAAAAATAGTAATTTAGGTTAAGAAATGGCAAAAAAATGGTATGGGTGAATGAATTACCTGATTAGATGACAATCCACTGGTGAATTTGCCTCCCCTCCAGCTAAATCGAGCTCCACCGATACTCCAAGGCACACAAACCGTCCTCGTCCAACCTCTATTTCGCGTTTCTGATGCGTGAAGAGTGTCGTGGGTGGTCGAGACTGTGTTTTTAAATTGATTTTAGATTTCAATAACGCGTACGCGTTTTGTAGTTCTATAACGTGTACGCGTTATGGTTACCTATCCTACATGTCAAGTGACATGTCAGGCTCGGGTTTTACCATGGCAAGTGCTAAGTATCAGAAATGCGTTATGTTTTTATGTATTAGGAACGAGTTTTGAAAAAGTAGGATTGCATGTAAAGTGACCCTCATCTTCTCGCGCACACCGAGTAATATTTTTAATTTAAAATGTGAATCCTAAATACACTAGATTGAGGGGGAAAGCATACACTTGTTTTATCATATTAATATGATCTTACTCACTATTGGAAACAGAGGATAATGTAGATATGTACCAAAACTAGATTGTGCATTGTAGTGTGAGAATATTAAGCCTATACTTGTAGAGATTTTGTTGTTTCATGGTTAGTTTTGTTTTTCAAGTACCTCTACCACTTCTATCAAGTGTTCTTGCCCCTAAGAATCTTTTTGTGTTCGTACTTACTTGACATCAAGGACTTGTTCCTATAGCTAATCATCTTAATGCCTTTTTGTCAAAATGTCCAATAGTCACTTAAAGTAATATATCGTATCCAACACAGATAATCTAAAACAAACCCTAGCTTAATGACATCACAGCATCTACATTTGATCTATATATCTAGTGTTCTTATAAAAAACTTATTAACAATTTGGCAGCAACATCGCCACCTCGTGGATCCGGTTTACAATATGGTTGTAGCATCTTTGGGCTTGCGAAAGAGTAGAACTTATGACTTCAAGCAATACTTTATTAAACCCAGGTCTCCCTGTTTAAAAAACCACCCTATACTTTTTAAAATCAAATTCATTTACCGAGTGCAAATTGAGGATTATCAGGTGCATTACCACTATGGAAAAATGACAAAAGGATAATGAAAAACACCCCACATGGAGTTCACTTATGACCTCGAGCAACCCTTTATAAACAATTAGGCCTTTAAATAAATACTATTTTTTATTGAACCCTACCTGCCACTAATATCACTAAAGCCATTACATGTACGCTTCCAATGATCTAAGATTCTCAAACTGCTTCTCATATCTATCCTTATGGAAATCCAATAAAAATGCCAATCCTTTTAGGCCTTTAGCACTCAATCGACCTCCAAATAAGGTAAGGTGAAAGCATATGTATATGATACATCCATAAATTAATCCTTGGTTGTCCCCCTTGACACTATCAACCCATTTACATAACATTTCTCTGTCAATCCCTCTTTGATAGTCAAACATTACACCCTAGTTTAATGCTTCAGCACTTGCTAGTTACCAGCATGTCCACAGTCTTGTACACCCCAGCATCATTAACAATGAACAGGGCCCACCGGTTGCCGTCGAGAGAGACTTAACTTTGTTCGAGCCTCTGGCTCTACCCCCGATTTTCCGACTCCCCCCTCTGGCGATGACAACCTTCGACCCTCCTCAGATCAATGCGGGTCCCCACGATGCCAAGATTATGACAGAATCCACTCACGAATCACAGTCCAGGCATCAGTGGCCGCCGGCCTATCCCCGTCACCTCCATGCACTAACTGCATGCCAACCACCTCAATGTATATGGATGGAGCCAAAATTTGAAACCACTCCCCTCGTTCCTATGCTAACTTTGCACCACTTTGCGCACTTCCTCTACACCCAACAACTCCCGCTCCTGATCCTCCTACATTCAGAAGGCTCTCCCTATTAAACAGGTAAGGCTCTCCCTATTAAACAGGTAAAAACTATCATTGCACATGAAACATAGTTTATTTTTTATTTTCCCTTCCAGTTCCTTTTGAGTAATACTTTCATGGTTTCAGGATGAATACCACTTCTTTACTACCTCACTTTCACAAAAAGGCCCTTCCAAGTTCATCGCTTATATTGCACCTTCAATTTCAATTCCGTCTTGGTCTCTGCAGTGACATTGATTGACCAAATATCGCCTGTTAACATAATTTTTACAACGTCATGTTAACAATATTAGTGTGATTAGGTTCTGCGAAAGCTTAAGAGTAAAGCAAAGAAAAAAGAAAGAACCAGGGGTGAAATGGATAGCACACAAAATTCAGTTTAAAATTGGGAATCCTAGTAATATTTTTAATAAATAAAATTCTTTCATTGCTTGATTTAAAATATATGATTTTTAATAAACAAAACTCCAACAACGAGCTCAATGGTTGACTGTTTATATTTGTAGCAGCTTGACCTCTCCAGCAACGAGCTCCATGGTTGACTGTTTATATTTGCAGCAGCTTGACCTCTCTAAGAATGAGCTCAATCCCCATGGAGATCAATAGACTAACCAATCTCACCAATATCTACCCACATAACAATAGCTTGACAGGAAGCATACCTACCACCATTTACAACTTGACCAATTTGCTAACTCTCTCTCTGTATCACAATCTCCTTACTGGTGAACTTCCTGCAGAAATGGGTCAACTTCAGCAGATGCAGATCCTGTATCTGTATGAAAATTAGCTTGGTGGCACTATTCCTATTGAGATCGGAGATTTTTCAAGTTTGTCTGAAGTTGATTTTTATGAAAATCAATTCTCAGGGAGCATACCAATTACTATTGGGAGGTTAACAAATCTAAGTTTTTTACATCTAAGACAAAATGAACTAGATAGTCAAATTCCCCCTAGTCTAGTGGGGTGTACAAACCTAATTCTTTACAATAATTCCCTGGAGGGACCTCTTACTCACGAGCTCTCAAGGTGCAAGAACTTAACAAGAGTAAATCTCTCCCACAACAGATTGAATGGAAGCATGATTCCTCTATGCTCATCTAACTCACACATAACATTGGATTTGATAAACAATAACTTTGAAGGAGAAATACCTCCTCAGCTTGGCAATTCTCCAAATTTAGAGCGTCTTAGACTGAGCCAAAATCGTTTTGGTGGTAGCATTCCTTCAGAGCTTAGCAAGATTATAGAGCTTGTATTACTAGATTTATCATTCAATGATCTCACAGGCATTATACCTGCAATTCTAGCTAATTGTAAGAATTTGGCTCATCTTGATCTAAACAACAATCAACTTTTAGGTCCAATTCCCTTATGGATTGGAAATTTGCGGGAGCTGAGAGACCTAAAACTCTCATTCAATTTCTTCAGTGGTGCTATTCCTCCAGAGCTATTCAATTGCACCAATTTACTCACTTTTTATTTTGACAACAATCAATTATCAGGCGCCTTACCATCACAGGTAGGACAATTGGTTGCTCTCAATGTTATGGACATGCAGAACAAAAGGCTTTTGGGAACAATTCCCATTTCAATAAAAGGCTGTCAAGAACTTTATGAAGTCTGGCTTTCACATAATTCTTTCACAGGAAAGATTCCCATGGAGATTGGAATGCTTACAAATCTACAAAGCATTTTGGACTTGAGCACTACATAAGAATTCTTGCATCCTTGGCCATGCAGCTTCAATATAAGAATTCTTGTACTCCACCTTTTTCACCAAGGTAATTTCTTGTGTCCGACTTAGAGCTGCAATTAAACGAGAACATGTGATAGGAGAAAAACGATAAAGTGAAATGCCAACATATAGCTTTATACAATTCAAAACCCAAAAACTTCAATGCAATACACATTTTTGAATCTTACCAAATCCATCAACCAACAGAATATACTCATATGTAAGGTCCATACAAAGATATGGCAAATTATCTTTCTCCACATTTTTAAAAAAATTTCCTGCATCTTCATAACTAGCTTCACAAGCCTTTTTGGCTGCTTCCTCAAAATCTACAGGCTTTACCTTTGCCACTAGCACACTTTGATATATAAAACTAGCCTAGAGTAAACAGGCACAAGACATAATCGAAATAAAACTTGCCATATGCATTATAGATCAAAAGAATAGATTTTTACAGGCATCCTAGATGAGTAGTAGCTTAACTAAGTTTTAAAAGTGGAAGATTTAGAAGGATTTTTTTACCTCTGCATCTCTGTCAAAGAAAAAAGACGTTGCAAACATATGAAGTGTACTTTATGAGGTATCATCAGCTCCAGTAGGTGTTGATTATACCTTGTATTTAGATCCACCATAATTATACGAATCTGCAAAATACATATATTTCCCTATGAAGAACTCTCCAAACACTGGTAAATATCTTTTATTATAAAAATTTCAATTTTATGACAAGTGGAATTAGCAACATCGTTGTTAAGTACCTGCCTCTTTTAGATGAAATTAATATGGTCACACAGAAGTCTTAAATTATCACCAGGAGCAAACTTTGGTTAAATTAGTTTAAAGCATTGTTGTTTATATTGCTTATTGGTTACTTCTTATCTTTTTCTTTGAATGTCCTTATATTTACAACTAGATTTGAATGAAAGAAAATATATTCAATATGCTAGAGACCTAGTTATGTTACTCTTTATGTGTAAACAATAAAAATGTTGTACAATTGTATTATAAGTACTAGTTGAAAGCCAAAAGATGCAATGATTTGACTTTTCAGATCTAACACTCTATGTGTTAAGAGAAAGAGTAATAGACCATAGCATTATATTGCTTGATCTGCACCTTTAATATGTATTCTCCACATAGTTATTACAGAAATGAAATAATAAATGAAGCATTTAAATTATATAAGCATGAATAAAAATCAATTATAAGCTGATATTATTTTATATGAAGTTAAAAAAAATTCATAGTGAAATTGTGGTTGCCTTGACACTTCCAAATCAAATGTTAACTAATGGAATTAGTGACAATTAAGGTATCGCCCTCTACTCGCATCCCACTGTTATTAGCTCTGTTTTGGATGAAGAATTCGATATCTTTACTGCCACCAATTGTCCATCAGGAAGAGATCCTCTGTACACTTGACTGTAGCCTCCTCTTCCTATAAAATTCCCTACAAGAACAAGGATGTCACATAACTAAAGTGGGTTTGCAAGATTAATAAACACTTTAAAGGGATATTTTCCATTCAAAGCAAAAGCACAGAAATGAAAAACTAGAAATGTTGTCTGCTAGGAAACCCAGCTTCTGTAGAGAATGCCTGAATTGGTTCTACCTCATTTGAAGACAAAGCTTCATGTTCATAGTTGCAAACCTTATGCGTAATCTGTTCTTTCAATTATCCTATTTTTTTGTTGCAATTATCCTAGCTTTGTTGATTTTTTCATACAAAGCTAACATACTTTGATTTTGTGTATCAAAGGAGAATAAACATTACCTTTTGTCTTCTTATCTCAAGTTTTTGCTCATTTTTTGTAGGCTTCAATAAAAAATGGGCAGGAAGAACACATGGGAAACTTTAATGAGCTTAGAGTTGCAAGATCCCAAAGACATAACCATCTTTTCTGGTAAAGATCTTGTTTGGTCCAAAATACATCGAAAGAATGGAATTGATGGAGTTGCCAAAATCCCATTGCATCGAGTCCCCCACTTTATTAAAGGGGAGGAAATTGATCGTGATGCTCCTTGTACTTTCTATCGTAGCCAAAACAAATCCCTAGGAAAGAGGGATACTACAGCCTTGAGATATGAAGTGTAAGTATTTCAAAATTTAATTGTTTGGATGTTAGCAATCATAGTACATTTATCACCTGCCATATGTATTAACATTTGGTGATATTTTATGCAGATATAATTGTTCATATGGCCCAACTGATAAAATGGGAGACAAACCAGCTAAATAAAGGGTCAATTCATTTATGAAAAAAAGGTGCTGCCAATGCCATTTCATTGTTAAGGTCATGGTGAAAGATCCCGAGATAGAAATACTAACTTATAACATGTACGAGCATGAAGACACGAGAGGATGGTCTTGTCATGGAAAGCATGATTCTTCGGGTGAGCCTAGATCCATGCATAAGCCAAGGTTTTAAAGGGACATCGTTTCTTATGTAGAAAGTTGCTTTTCTTGGGATGTGTCAATTGATTCGGTGTGTAAAATGCACATCAAGAAACATGTTGACATGGATGCGGTAGATCGGGATAGAGATTTCTTCTTGAAGAGGAAAGATGTCGTAAACATATACAATCGCTTGAGCAAGGGAAAGTATCTGTTGCACCAAAAAGACAAGATGAGTGTGAATCTTTGGCACTAAAAACATAAAGATGATATTTTTTTCTATCAAAATCCCAATGGTAGATATGTCTCATTTATAATGGGAATCCAAACAAAGTGGATGATAGAGACAATGGTGAAGCTATCTCATAATAGCTTAATAGCAAATAGATTCTACATTCAATACCAATAAATATGGGGTAAGCGTGATGTCAATGATTGATTTAGCATGATCATTTTAGTTGTAGCCATTCAATGATATTGATTATTTAAGTTTGACTGCAATATGTTCTATGGATATGGCAGTATCAACTATATACACTTATCGCATTCGATGAGCAGCAAAGTGGGGTACCATTTGCGTGGGTTGTATCATCCAGGAATACAACACAAGATATTTCAGTATGGTTGGATCAACTCATGCAGAGGTGTTACCAAGCTCGTGCAGATTGGAAAGTAAATGCCTTCATGGTAGACGACACGTTGGCTGAAATAGAAGCCCTGAGGTAATTCCAATCTTGTTATTTTGCAATGTAACTTGTACTTATTTATTGAATGTCACATTTAAACACATTACATCTGGCAAGAGGATCACATGTTGCAAATTTCTCTTATGTGTTTGGCATGTACAAAGGGCATGGTCAAAAAACGCGAACTGGTTGGCCAAAACTGAAGAAAGAGCGAGTGAAATGTTGAAAGACTTGGGCCATATCATGAAATATTGTTCCAATGAAGATGTCAATGATGCAATTGATGCCTTTTTCAACAAATATGCTGATGAGGAAAAGTTCTTAGACTATTTCCGCAAGAATTGGGTTTCAGGTGACAAACTTTGTGAGTGTACATACTCTTCCTTGTATCTTTTGTTTTTGTATATCATAAAGATGGGATATATGCACTAATTTAGTTTTTTACTTGTAGGGATGTGGGTAAAAGGTTGTCGAGATTTTTCGCACGCAAATCAAGAGACCAATAATGCAGTGGAGTCATACCACTGCTTTTTGAAGACAAAGTTTTTTTTTGATAGAAGGAAGAAGTGTTCCCGTAGAATGGACTGGTTGTTGTATGTACTCCTCATAAATGTTGAACCATTTTATCGATTCAAAGAAATTTTGAAAAAAGAAGGTTATTTGAACAACTATAAGAAAGAGAAGCAACTTGAATCATAAACTGACAGAGCCAAAATGATTTCATATAGTGACTGCTACTCTCATGAGAGCTTATCTCATGCATATTGGGTGAGGAGTCAAACCACTCCTAGCAAGCGGTACCTTGTCACTTCGTATCGCCCAAATTTTATGACGTGTACTTGCCCATAGTCTATCCATGGAAATTTTTGCAAGCACACTATAAAAGTTGATTGGTTGTATTTCTCCTTGAGGGATTCAGATACGTTAATTGGATAATGATGCAACACCTTCTTCATGCAATGCTCCTCCTGAGATAAGTATGGATGAACCAAGCCCTGATGTGGATTCTAAAAACACTATTATGGCTACTAACAATGTTTTTAATGATGTTGATGCACTACAATTAGCTAGACAGGAGTTGTTTGGTTATTTTCAGTTGATTCAAAACAGTCGTCTTGTCTCTTTGAGCAAAACTGAACAAATGATTTGTCTTGTTAAAGCAATGTTGGATGAGGCCAACAATCTTTCTCTTTTGGATAATGACTTCACCCTTGGATTGGGTGAATATGAGTCCTCTTTGAAGAGAAAGAAGAGTTTTGTTAACCCTAGAAAGAAAAACAAAGGAAGAAAACAAAATAGCGGCTTGGATATCGATCTAAATGTTCATGCATCAGAATATGAACCATATTAGTTTCAGTACCTCAAGAAGCGGGGGCGTACTCAATCCAAAAAAGAATCCTCTATTGACCTAGGTGAGTTTCATAGAATAGGACAATGCATGTGCTTAAAATAGTGTACTTAGATGGCCTCTATTCTTTAACTTACGGTGTATGCATATTTACAGAAGCCACTTCTATGGATCATTCAATCGAAGGACTTGTCCAGCTGCAACATCATTCCAGCGGGATTATTGCACCATCAAACTAATTGTCAAGGAAATCTAATTGTCACGGGGTATGTTTTCAACCTCATTACAAGTGTAGTTTCAGGCTGAGTAAGAAACAACACATAGTATCACTCTCTTACACTAAATCGGAGTATAGACTGACAATGATTGCAACTTGTGTGGCAATTTGGTAGAGATTGAGACTAGTTTATTTGCAAGTTACAGAAGCTAATCTTACTAAACTTCACTGTGATAATCAAGGTGACTGAAGTTGGCAAAGGATCTTGTTTTCCACATGGGAACAAAGCATGTGGAAGTGCATCGCCACTACATTTGACAACTGGTGGAGAATGAAGGAATAGATCTGTAATACTCTGCATATTAGCAACAAACTGTAGACATATTCACCAGACCTATTGGTCTAGATAAGTTTGTGTATTTTAGAGATAAGCTTCATGTAATTTCAAATATGACTACCAAGGGAGGGTGATAAAGTTATAGAGTTAATACTAAATAGTCATACTTAGTACTTTTGGAGTTTAGGTTGGAATGTACTTATGTAATCACAATTTATTACAACTTTAAATTTATTAGTAATTTAATTATTTTTGAATTTTAGGAACATGAATATATCTGTTCATATGGTTCACTCTCAATATGCTGGCTTATTTTTCTGCTATTGTGTATGCAAATTCAAATAATGAATTCATTATTAGTTAGTGTGAAGTTTAAAATGGTGCATTGAGGTCGATTAGATTGATGATCATGTATGCATTTCATTAGACAGGCTTGCCTCACTTCAAACTTGAAGTTCAAAGCTACTGTGATATGTCAGTCTTGCATGCCTTTGGCTGAAAGTTTTCCCTGCCTGTTTGAACTTTGATCATTCCTTGCATGCCTTTGCTTGAAAGTTGTCCCTGCCTGTTTGAAAGGAAAACATTTGAGGAGCAACTCATCAAAAATTGCCTAATTCAGTGTTCATGGACTGCTGATGCAAATCAAAGTCATAATGGACTTTTGTAAAAATATTGGCCTCAAGTGGTTGGCAATTTTTCTTTGCATGGAAGAAAGTTATAGTATAGCTTATGATTTTTGAACTTTTGAGCAACTTCTTAGAACTTCTCAGTTAGAGTCAAATCATGGTATTACAATCAATTATTGTGAAGCTTGAAGATTCCAGTCGTACCACTGAAGTCACTTAAGGAAGCTCAGGATGTAATGGTCAATGAGAATGGATATTCTTGCTGTTTTTTTTGTCTCTATGCAGACCAAAACAAAAATATGTTAAGACCTTTAAATTTTAGAACCACTATTACTGCTGAATAATATTACAAAAATCCACATCTTTTCTAAGTTCGAAAATGGTCATCATATGAGGACATGACAATGCTTAAGAGGCATTCCATCCAGAGTATGAACCTTGGTGGAGATGGAATTTCCCTGTTGCAAATATCAATGAATCTAAATCAGCACAGCTCAGAATATGGAAAATATTTCATTGGATTTTCAAGATGGAACCCTTTCTTCCTTCACCTGATAGAGCTTTTATTGATTGCTTTATTGATTTTTCCTTTTGGTGAATCTGAGTTTGCCTCCAAAATGAAAAATCCTATGACGAAAAAATCGTTCAATGGAATGGGGGACTACAACGTTTAATGTACAAAAGGTATATTTATAAAAGTTGTAATAAAAAATAATAAATGTACACGTTGCAGAAGTTGAATCAGGCAATGAGAAATTTAGGACACATTGATAGTAATGTAGGTGAGGGTTTACAGCTTACATAATTGAGCATACCCTGAAGGTCAGGAGTCCCTGATGAGTGCAGATGGATGTCGTGGTACTGTTTCCAAGTCATCCCCATAACGCTGTTTCCTACAAGAAATGGCGAACAAGTACCTATCTAACACAGGTTTTTGTTACTTGAATTTGAACAAGTTTACTGCAGATTTGTTTCAATATTATTAAAATCTAATATTGGACTTTTGTCATTACAAATGACTTTCTTGTTTATTTCTTATACTTGGACACTATAGTCACTAAACTGTGTTACATTTATTGTGCTTGCGCACACCAAAAAAGAAAAAAACTTGTGAATTTAAGATGTTGACTTGCAGACTTGCCAATTTCAAGTGAGCATAGTTTTGGTTTTATGGAGGATATGGTTTTTGACAGATTGGTTCATTTCCTCTTCGACCAAACCCAAATTTTCATCTTTTAAAGTTTTCTTCGTCCTTCTCAAACTCTTCAATTTCTCCCTGGACATCCTTAAAAGGTTTTCTGGGAAAAAAAATTTCACTTCGTAATGCATTCCGTTGTGTCTTTTGCGTACACACCCCCTACAACCTCTCCAATGAGGTTTTCTAGGCTAATTCTTTACAACCTCTCCAATGTGGTTTTCTAGGCTAATCCTTTACAACCTCTCCAATGTGGTTTTCACTTTGTAATGCCGATATAAAATTCAATACATCTCAACTATATAAAAGGTACAATACATCTCATCCACACTAAATTATAGTGATTCATACCGAAGTTTGAACTCAACAAAATTGTAAAATCCAACAGAATCGTAAAATCTAGTATATTGTGAAGTCATTTATTCATCTCTCTCAACTATACTAACTTGTAGAGTCATTCATACTGAGTTGTAAAGTTTGCTATTAAGCTGTAAAAGTTGTAAAATGCAATATGTTGTTGGACATTCTTACTTTATACTACATCTCCCATCTATATTTAGCTTTTCCCATTCCATTTGACCTATATAACCTGTACAGAGTGGAATTATAAAAACAAATTACAAAATGAAACATTCTATCGATCAATCCATAGGACCCATATAATGATCGTAATTAAAAACCTCCTCCTACCTCTTTCATGCAACTAAATGCAGCTCTCATCCTCTAGAATGAGCTAGTTAGTAGCCAAGAGATGAGCACTCATTCTCTATATGGTGTTAGGCCATTTCCCCTACCTCTTTCGATCTGGATTGGCCTTCAACTCTTGCATCTATAATGCAATAAAATTCATCCTAAATAAGCACCCAAACCAAACAAAAAAAGGCAAGAGATACTTGAACAATCTCCTGACAGTATACATGTATCCTCCTTGAACACCCTGCCTTCACTTGTATCGCAGCACTGAGTACAATATTTATATATTACATTTATTTTCTACTTTGTTACAAATTGAAAAGTCACATATAAATATAGCTTACAGCTTGCAATGGCATCAAATCAGAAATGATTTTTTATTATTATATTTAAAGAAAGATCAATAATGCACGACAATTCCCAAAAAAAAATCCAAAGATTATAAACATTGTACTAATTAAACCAACCAATGGGTTTACTTGCATCTAGCCTCTAGCACAAATGGAAGTGATTGGTATTATATATAGATAAATATAAGAATTTATGACAAGTGCAGACTGGCAGAGTGTTCAAGAAATCTATGAAAATATAAAAAATTCCAGGCATACCTCTGCAACCAGCATGACAGTCTCTAGCAGTTCATTCACATTTTGTCCACTAAATTACAAAATGAAACATTCTATGGATCAATCCATAGGACCCATATAATGATCGTAATTAAAAACCTCCTCCTACCTCTTTCATGCAAATAAAAAATAGTAATTACAAAATGAGTGCAATTACAAAGTAATAATTAGAAAAATAATCCCTTAAGATTACGTTTAGATTACTTTTAAAATGTTAAAATCTATTCTTAATTACTTTTAAAATGTTAAAATCTTATTTTTAATTTATAATATTAGTAAAATTCCAAAAATATGTGATTTGATTTTCTTCAAAAACCTAATATAAAAGTTCAATTTATAATGACAAGATACCTAATATCATGTATATCATTACATTGTTTATCGAACAGCCACCTTTCTCACTAAATGTAAAATGTAAAGGTATTTCCTTTATAAAAAATCTTGTATATCATTACATTGTTTACTGAAAAAGCCACCTTCCCCACTAAATGTAAAATGTAAAGGTATTTCCTTTATAAAAAATTTATCTACATAGGAACTGTACAAAACAACTACTAAATGACGAGGTACTTAAACAACTTGGCAAGTATCTAAGGCATCACAACACTAGATTTAGATTGCAATAAGTGAGGAAAGGGAGTTGTAGGAGGCAGATCTATAGTTGCTTTAGGGGTTGGACTATGCAAGTATTTTGGGCAACCGACAATTTTTTTTTTTTTATTTGTACATATGCAATAGGGTATATTCTATGTTGTTGCACAGTGTAAAAATAACACAAAATCAATTAGCATCTACTTACAAATGAGTTACATATGAGTTTGAAACTTGAAACAAAATGTAGAAATCAAAATATTGTGTATGACTTATGTGTAGGATCGTTTTTGGTCCAAAGAGGCCTTTGGCAATATTATAATTTTGTTGGAAGCTTACAATGATATGAGTTATGGTGCCTCTCTACAAGCCATTTTTTTTATTTTATAAAAGTATAACTTACATGATAAATATAAATGAAAGTTATTTTTATTGCTAAGCTGTGGTAAAATTAGAAGTTGAAGTGATTAGAGTAAACCCTTTGCTTAAAAAAATGTTGAAAAAGGACCAGAGTATTTTTAATATTTTTACAAATTTCATCCTCACTATGATGCATATTCATGTGAAGAGGATATACAAGAAGCAAAAAAGGCAGAGTCTCTTCCACGAAGCTCTTCCTCTTTATGAGGAATCTTCTAATAAGAAGAATATATTGGTTAAACAGGGAATATGAGCCACTGAAGGATATCATAAGCAGTTGTGGTGAAAAAAGAGTTTCAAATTCATAGTAACTTTCTCTCCAAAGCCACAGCCAACATAACACACCTATGTGGATAATATTTCACATTTCACTGTTCCTATTATCTTGGTTGAACCATACTTGGACCCTTCTAACCCTATTGATCATTTTCAGCAGAGTACAGTGAAATGAGTCCATTGAGTTCATAAAAAAACCTCTTCTCCAAGATTCTATCCATTTGAGTGCATGCAAATGATTTATCTAGCAAAGGATGAAAGCAACGTAGAAAGAAGAAGACACATAGTTGAGCTCCTCTTTGGTGCTCGGACAAAGCACCTCAACGAGAAGGGAATATTGTGTACCTAAGCACAAACATTTCTATTATGCAAATAAGTTTATGTACATGAACAATTTTGCATTTAAGCTCGTAGTTTTTGTAACAATTTGTATTCCTTGATATAAGTAGGGGTCTTCTCCTTCAATTGTAATCATCATTCAATGACATATTATTTATTAGTTGAGTTCCATTTTAGAGATAGCTTCCTCTATCTTTTAGTAATTATAGAAGCATTGCAACTTAGGCATGCTTGTGCCCCTGGCCTAAGCACAATAATCTTGTGAGAAATTTCTAAAACTCTTAAAGCTAGGAAAAAGACTCCAAGCTTCACGATTAACATTGAACTCAACAAAAAACAAAAATCGATGGAGACTAAAACCAAAAAACAAATATTGACAAACAAATCCTAGGAACATTAAAAAATACAAAAACATCAAATATAATATTTTTGCTTAGAACTCCTTATTCCATAAACAAAAGGACACTTGTCCAAAGATTGGATCATCCAAAGTGACCCAACTCAGAAGGTCATTGATGACTTAAGATACAAGATACAAAACCATTGGGACAAAAAGGGTGCTAAGTTATAAACCACAGCATTGCATCATACATCGGACAGCCTTGTATCATCACAACCAACCCAAACATCTAGACAAAATATCCCATGCTAACACAGATATTTGGTTATGGGCTTACAATTCTATAATCATAAGGAAACTTGCAGAGGCACAAACAAGATGGTGGCTCAAATACAACAAGACCATCCTCTTACACCATGGGATGAACCACAATAAGATCAAGATGAAATTAACTTGAATCTAGAAAAAAATCCCACATTAACAAAGCTTTGCAAAAATCCACTTAAAACTTGAACTAGTATTTACTAAACTTGTATGTTATTCATGCTTTTTAAGTTGATATATGTATACTAATTCTAGATTCAAATTTGAGATGAGAAAGCATAAAAATGAATGATCAAATCAATGCTCAAGACTTCCCAAGCTCAAATTGAAAATTGGCTTAGTATGGTTGTAGAAAATTTCCTTAAGATGAAAAATTCAGACCAGCAAACAAGGATCTACTACAACAAATTTATTTCAGCTCAAAGGATGTTTAAAGGAGAGGTATTGGATGCCAAATTGGGGTAGATCCTTAAAATTCTATTTTTCTTGCAAAGTTTCGAGGGTTATGACAGCAGACTTGATTCCTAGAAAAATCCAGCAAGAAAAGAGGGTCAAGGACCATGAAATGAAGAGCTTGAATTTTATTTCTTGTTGGTTGCAAGCAAAGACAATCCCAGATCTACTAGAATAGAATTTAAAGGAGTTTGAAATGAATTTTTTATTGCTAGAAAATTTGTGACTAGTGCCTAGGGCTGAAGTTGGGAAAATGGGGTCAATCAAGGCTATTTGAAAAAAAAAACAAATTTGAAAGTATATTAGCATGTCACAAATCACTAATGAGGTAATCCAACCCCCTCAATACCAACATAAAACTATGTTGTCAAATATATGTTTTCACCATTTCTATTGGATCTCCAACCAGTAAGGTTAAATTATTTCCATGTATACATACACAATGAAACATTTGAAAATAAACATCAAGAGAATCATTTTCTTGTGTAACTTGAAGACAAGATTGAAGACTTCTTAGATAAAATGGAACTTTCCATTGAAGAAAATAAGAGAATACTTTCAGTATATGTGGTAACCAAAAATAGTCAAAAATAACTCCGTAAATATATACTCAATATTTTTTGTGCCACGAAGTTTAGACAAAAGACAAAAGACGCCGTAGCCACCACCATTCTATACAAGGCATTCTTGAACTTGTCACGTAGACATGACACCCCATCCATTACATGGTGGCCCAATCACACGCACTATAGTATTGGGTTCTTCTTTATAGAAAGTCCCACACCATGAGGGACACCAAAACAATTATAACAAAAAAACATACGCATAACAAAGATGTGTAACAACGTCCATCAATAAATGTTGAAAGAACATATGTTGATGCCATTTCAGTTTTCACACCTTTGCCTAGACTTGAGATTGCCCCACACAACAGACCACTGGATATTCTCTTAATATATGAATGGTGATCTATCGTAAAGAAATGAAATTGAGCGACAATGGCTCTTGCTTCTCTATGAAGTGGTTTTAGATTGCATTTTCTAGCTTGGTTCTCTCCCTTCATCTGGTTACAAAGAAGTTCTGAGTTGGTGAAGACACAAATGTTGTTAGCGCCATAGCTTTTGGTTTTTTTTAGCCCTTCAATAAGGGAAACATAGTATGCTTCGTTGTTAGTTGTCCTTCCACATATTTCTCTCCTTTTTTGGAAAACCTTATTTGAAGCATTATCCTTCAAGACATATTCATTGTTTCCTTGTCCTGGGTTGGGGTAACAGGACACTTGAATACAAAGCGTCCATGTCTGCGCCATCCTGTTTGTACGAATGAGATACATAAACAAAAACAAAAACAATTAATTTTTTTTCTTATGAGATGTCAATGGAACAATAAAACTACATGCTTTAAAAAAGTAACAATTGAGATGAAAGTAACAATAATCATTGTTAATCATTCTTGACAACAAAACACCACTTTATGTCGATAAACACTATCATACTTTCCCAAATTTTCATGTATAACAAAATAATACTTGTACAATATCATACTTTCCCTTAACTAGTAGTGCAAGAAGAGTTCATAGAACTTCTTGATTTTGTGTGATGGAGTGTATATCTATTTTGATAGCTTTCTGTAATGGCATCTTTTACCTTTTTGTTTATTGTACTGCAGCAAAAAATAGTGGTTGAAAAGAAGGAAGTTTATAAACCCTAAATGACTACGGGAAGGAATGCATATCACACACTTTCTATCAATCTATCACTAACTGTCTATCAATCTGTGCTCCCCTCATAGCATTATCCATCCTCGTTCTCACTATTTTCAAAGGTATCATCTGCTTTTTTTTCACTGTTTACTCTACAGTTATGGTTGTCTTCTAATATATATTCATCTCACACTTTTTTTCTCAATTATAGTCATTTGTTAACTCCCTCTTCAGCTCAACCTAATTTTTGTTCCATAAGCTTATTGACTGAAATAAATGACTGATAATTCAAGGTCAAGTATATACTGGTTTTGATAAATGACTGATAGTTTGTTTCCTTTTCTGCAAAAGAATGTTGTTGTTGTGTCTCAGTTTAGTGATTTGGAATATATGTCCATATTTTCCTTGCTGGAACTGGAACTTGCAGGGTTGCAACAATGTTTTTAACCACATTTTATTTGTTTGTCAAAAATAACATTTTCGTGAAAGCTATGTTGGATCTTAGTCATTGCTCTCAAAATTTAATTAATTTATTTCTTGACATATCATCAATTACAACTTTTATAGGATAAATCTTATGATCCAGTTTGGGCACATAAAATGATATAAACTATTCTAGAAACCCCAACTACCAGTGCCATGCAAAGCAACCCTATCACGTCCCCACTTTGACCCTTGTAATATTTTGGGTTATAATGTAAATATTGTATGCATATTATTTATGGTTCCTAGCATGGAGCTCAAGGCCAAGGCCGCGCTAGTGAACACTCGACCTTGAAGAGGAAAGTATGTTGGTATTATTTAACCCATGTGCTAGTGAGCCATGGGAATTGTGAATATGCATTTTAATATAAATACCCACAACTAGCTATGCAATGCAACAAGAGATGGGGGCATGATATTACAAGGAATTGGGAGGGAACTATTCAAACCCTTGAGCCAATGAAGTCAAGCCAAGTGTCAATGAGAGAACCCATCAACCATCAACTACCCATGTTGACTTTGGTGCCCAATCATTCATTTCTCCCAAGAGTTGGGTGAAGTAGTTAATGCCTTGGGGATTGGGGAGGTATGGCTGTCCAAATTCGAGTATGGGCAAGCCATCCTCATAGAAAATTGTGTTTCTCCTTCTTGGGAAAGAAAACACCCATGAATTGCCTTCCCAAGCCATTATTCATAACCAGACTTCACTCTCTCACGTTTTTGGAGCTTGCTGGGCATTTCTCTCATGGAGTGCACTGTAAATTCACTGGTTTTCAAGCTGAGAAGGGCATTTTTGTGATGGTTGGACTGTGGGGAAAGAAGAGAATCCATTGGGAAGCTCAACAGATAAGTTTGATAGCTTGTTGTTTCCTTATTTTTGTGAAATCGTTTTTGAATTTCCAGAATTGGTTTTCATTATGGAAAAATTGTTTTCGTGAACCCAGTAGTTATCTCCAACCTCAGAAATCGTTTTTGAATGTTTCCATCAATTGGGTGACTGTGTATGTGCCATTTTCGGGTGTCAACCTGTCATGGTTTTGCCCAAAAATTGTGTTGGTTCCCTGTTGCCAGTGAATGACTGTGTGAAGGTCGTTTTGGCCCTTGAATGCCCAAGCCTTTTCCCTCTCACGCAGTCTGAGCTAGCTGGGGCTTTTCCCATCACGTTTTTCATCTATCTCCTGCATTTTCCATGCCTGGGAACTCATTTTGGTATTGCACAATGGATGGGAGGAAGGGAGACACAAATTTGGGGTTTATGGAGGCCATTTTTGTCCCTTGAGTGCCCACAACGTTTTCTAGAAATGGTTTTGCTCTCGCGGGGTGATTCCCCAATTGCCATTTCGTTTTTGGTTGCCCAACGTTTTTCCTCATACCCAGCACTTGGGATTTTGTTGTTATGTGTATCCATGCTCAGTTTTGAGTTGCTGTGTGTTAAGAAATGTCGGGGTTGAGATGAGTATCCATTTCTTTGGGTTGTGATGAGCTTGAGAGTTCCCTTTTCCTTGTAGATATCATGCCTAGCTCGGGGGTGGTCTCTGAGTGTTGAAATAATACAGGCTGGGCAGAGACCTACGGTTGGGAGGAACGTTGCAGCAACATAGCTAGTTGTTTGGGGCCATTTCACCATAAAGATAAGTGTCTTTCTATCTATGCATTTACCTCTGCAATGTTTAGATTGATGACTGTTTTTGATATGTTGTATGCATATAAATATGTATGTGGATGAGTTTTTAATTACGTTGTGCATAATTGTTTAAATGGCATCTGCACACTCTTAATTTTATTGCTGTGAAGTTAATGATTTGGTGAAGCTTATGAAAAGCCCCATAGATTGGCATCATGTTCCCTCCCTTGCCTTGGATGGATGGGTGGGTATGTGATAGAATGGTATCAGAGCCCATGGTTACAACACTGAGGCTATTGGGCCAACATCCACACAACAGATTAGGAAAATATGATTTTGTGTGTTGTGCATGGGGCATGTTGTTATGTGTTGGTTGTTGTTTGTTGCTAATTGTTGTGCATATGAGATAACGCGTCATGTGCTTGAGGCCTTGATTAATTATGACTCCTTGTCCCTTGGATGTCCATGATGCTTTGAATGCATGAAATTGAATGTTGGGCATGGCTGGTATGAGTTTTTGTGTGTTAATTTCATGATTGAAAGCCTGAACAGTTGGTTGTTACAGCCCCATATCTTAATGATGTTTGTTAATTACAATGAACCAACATTTATGTGGTTGATTGATGGTTTTCAAAAGCGAGGAAAGCTTGCGAATTATGCCCTTATGCACATGATATTTCCTTGCCCATGCTTGTTGGGTGCTTGAAGATTGATTGTGAATCCATTGGTTGGATTGTTGAATTTGAAATGAAAAGAAAATCCCTTTTCAGAGGTGCAAGTTATTGGCATCCTTTCACTGTTCTGCTATATGCAAACTAGGAACTATAAGTAGCTCACCTCTGCAAGGAAACGAAGGACATATTTCAAGAAGAAAACTCTGACTGTCTTTGAAAATTTTGCAAAAAATTTTCTAACTATTTTTCTGAGTTTTCTGCTAAAGTTGCGGCAGCAAAAGTTAAGCTAACTTTTTGCGTGCGCGACAGCGAAAGTTAAGCTAACTTTCTGTGCGCTCGGCGGTGAAAGTTAGGCTAACTTTCTACGCGCGTGGCTGTGAAAGTTAGACTAATTTTCTGCGTCATGCGCGCGGCGGCGGCATTTTACGATTGGGAGTGGTGCAACAACGACGATTTTAAGGCCAACTTATGCGCCATAGTCAAGGAAAATATCACCAAGACTTGCGATGGACGGGTCGCAAACAGTCGGCAAAAATATCGTTAGAAGCTGCGCCGCAGCGCGAGGATTAATTTTAAACCTTGCGATGGTTTGGGATAAACGGTGTAGCGGCATTATTAATCATAGCGCTTGCGATCGCGGTGGGGAAATTATCACTAGGACTTACGCCCAAAAGATGCGCCAACGACCAAGTGAACAGGATCGTGAATGTAGTGGCGATTTTTTTCTAGCTATGTCCTACGCGTGTAGTGGCAGTCTTAGTGTTAAACTTTGCGCCAAAGGCGGCCAAAATAATGCTAGGCAATTGTGCCAAAGGCGGCCAAAATAAGACTAAGACAGGCACCATGGTTGGGCCGAAGTGAGCTCTTGAAGACTTGCGCCACGAGAGGCCAATTTAGGATTTAATATTGCGCAGCAGGCGGCCATTAAAGACCTTGGAAACCTGCCCAAAAGCGCGTAGATCAAAGTTGACTCAAGCGCCAAAAGCGGCAAGAATAGAGTTAAAACTTGCGCCGAAGAGGCAGAGTTAGGTTTGCGATTTGCGCCGAAGACGGCAGTCTTATGATCAAAACTTGCGCCGAAGGCGGGAGATTTATGGTTAAAACTTGCGCTAAAGGCGGAGGACTTATGGTTAAAACTTGCGCCGAAGGCTAAAGGTGACTTTGCCTTACAAAATTTTCAGAAAACTTCTTTGGGAAACAAGTGTTAAAGTTTTGCCGGATTTAGAGCAGGATAAGCTTCAAAAGAAAAAGAAAGAAAAATCAATACAAAAGTGTAGGAGGAGGGGCCCCAATATTTTTCAAAATTTTGGGGGGATGTTGCAGCAACAACACCTTGGTAAGAGGCCAACGGATCAGGTAACATCAAGCGATGTTAGTAACAACCATGCAGGTAATGGTTATTTGTGCTTAATTGCATGAATGTTGCAGGAGGATTTGGTGAGATCCCTTCAACTATGTTTTGAACTATGATGATTTGGTATGCATATGGTATTGAGTGCCCAAATGGGACTGTTAACCTACCAACTATGGTGAGGTATGGGTAAGTGAAGGAAATGATTCTTACACCCTATAATTGCTTAGAAATCTCAATGCATTCATATGAAATTATGTCATGCCATGACGGTTGTGAGTTTAACAACTAAAGCACGTGATGACTTATGGTCCTGTGGTAGTGTATGCCATATGAGACAAGTATGGTTAGGCCATAATATGTTGGAATGCATAACATTCATGGATTAATGCAAGGTTGCATTGGTGGGTTATGCATTAAGTGAATGTACATCAAAATATTATGTAAATGTTGTGGATGTGCATGCATATGTGCAGGTGCACATGTTGAAATGCATTGTGTGAATGCATGGTTGTAAGGTAGATAGATAGATATATATATATATGTGTGTGTGTGTGTGTGTGTGTGTGTTTCAATGCAGTTAGATAATAGATGAAATGGTGAACTATTGTTAGTACTGAGACCATTCCATGAGCTGCTGTGAATGCAGGAGAATGATTGCGTGAAGAAGGTAGACATGTGATGGGCTACCAGAGTGCTCTGTTGGAGGGATAGAATTGCATGGAATGTGAAGTAATGAGTATTTACAGTTTATTTAAATTGCATGGATAATGTGACTGTGTCTTGCAATTTTATTGTGACAATGATGCATAAATAGGAATGTATATATTTCATTGCATTTCAAATGTTAACAGTTCAAGGTGTTTGAATTATTGAGTGTCATAATTTTGATATCACTTCAGTGACTGTTGTGGCAATGAAAGGATTATATGCATAGATACTCACAACATGATTGGCTTATTGAAGTTTCAGTTTTCAGGTGGAAAAGTCTTACGTATGGAAATGAGGATAAGTCCATAGTAAAGACCGAGATCTACCATGTATAGAAGCCAAAGGTTATGAGAAGGTTCTCATGGTTGTAACTCATGCATGAAACAAATCGGAAAAATTGTCTGATTCAAGTTTATGAGAATAATCTCATGGTTGCAAATCTAATTCCTATAAGAAAACGGATTTACAAATTTCAGATTTGAGATTTTGCTAAATGATTGCTAATGATTGTTTGGCTTATATAAAATTGTGTCAGGAGGACATGTTGTAGGTGGATGTTCATGTATGGTAACAAGGGTGAAACCATAATGGACAGAGTGATACCACTTACGAGAGCCAAACAATATGAGGATCGCCTCATTGCTGAGCAAATCAATTTCTATAGTAAACTGAATTGCAAATTCATATTGAATTTAATTATTAATGTTATTGATTGGTTATGGAACAATCATATTTGAAGTTTATTGTTAAATGTTGCTGACTGTTTGGCTATTTGATAAGTGTGCTAGGATGACACATTGCAGGAAGACCATGTATGATGGCCTGCAGAAGCCAAACTAGATGGGAAGGATCCCATGCTTTGGAAATGGGTTTCGGGTGAAACACCATTGTAAATTTTGATAACACCTCAGCTGCACTGCATGTGAGTGAGATGGTAAAACTATGCCAAGAAGGCATGTGTGGGTTATGGAACGTGAAAAATTGGGGTGGCAAACCAAAGGACTGTTGACTCAGAGAAGGGATCCCCCATTCTTCGCAAATGAAGAAAGGATACATCTGATAAATGGATGAGTATTCCATGACCCAAACTAAGAATATACATGTTTGGTTATTAGATTTAAAATGCAGAGCATGTTTTATTATTATTCCATACTGCTTGAGTATGATTAGGGCCTACATGGCGCACATCAGAAAGGGGGTGCACACCTTTTCTAGTGCTGGGTCATGATAGGATTTTCAATATTGACTACACCCTAAGGGAATGGACGCATTCTTGGTGTTTCAATACTTGATAGTGAATGTTATGAAATATGATTACAATTTTAGAGTAGCAATACTGATGAGCCTGCTTATCCTTCTTGTGCTATCAGCTTACACAGATGCACTTTGGTGTTGCACATAAGAGGCAAAGTTAAGAAGGGTGCTCGAGAGGACTGTATGGGAAGTGGTAACCTTTCTATGCTCACACTGAAGGACACTAGAAGAGATGGATGGGCCCGAGGATCTATGTAACAGGAAAAGGGGCATCATCCTTGTGTAGTGTGAGTAGGGTATTGTGGGGCCATGCTAGCCTGGAGTCAAGTAAGTCACCTATGGATTTCCTGGAGGGAACCACTGGTTGCATAAGAGAAGGAGCCACGTAATCATATTATGTTGTTCTTATTGCCTGATAAACCCAGTCGGTGTACTGGCTTGGCAATGGCCATTTTATGACTGATAAACCCGGCCGGTGTACTGGCTTGGCATTGGATATGTGGATGTTGTGGTGAATGGTTGTTGGATGCCTGACAAACCCAGTCGGTGTATTGGCTTGGCATTGGTTATTTGCATGTTGTGGAGGTATTGGTGAAGGGTGTTATTTCCTGACAAAACCATTCGGAGAACTGGCTTGGAAATGGTCGTTGTATGCTTGATAAACCCAGTCAGCGTGCTGGCTTAGCATACTGACTTTTGAAATGCTTGATAAACCTAATCTGTGTACTGGCTTAGCATACTGACTTTTGAAATGCTTGATAAACCTAGTCGGCGTACTGGCTTAGCATACTGATTTTAGGGATGCCTGATAAACCCAGTCGACATACTGGCTTGGCATTGCCTATTCGGATGATGTTGTGGAGCAGCATGTTTGCTGGCTAAGCATCCACCCCACAGGTGATCCAAGGCTTGTAAAGCAGAGAAGGAAACCTGTGGAGTAGCAAGGAAATGCACAATACAGATAAGTATTCAATTTCATTTATTTCTTGCTTGTAATAATGAAGATTTCAGGTATAAGTTTTCTAACAGCTAGGATGATACACTATTGGAAACCTTGGTCATTGCAGGAAGCAAGGAACCTGAAAGAACTATGAAATTCTTGGTAAACCAGAGAGTAACTGGTTGGGCGCTAAAATTCTTGGTAAATCCAGAGAGCAACTGATGCTCAATAAATTCAGAGAATAGTTGGTGGGAGCATTAACCACTTGATGTTGTGGAGCAACCAGTGTGCTAGCCAAACATTCTATAATTAATTGATAAAACCACTCGGCGTACTGGCCTGGCATTGCCATTCGGATGATTGTGGAGTAGCCTGCATGCTAGCCCAACATTCGTTATTGTATCCACGAGAAATCCAATGCTTGTAAAGCAAAGAGGGAGCATGTGGAATAAAGTGAAGACACCCAATGCAAATAAGTATTTGGTTACATTGCATCTTCTTGCTTATGAAATACGTGTGTATATGATTTGTTTATGATTTCTTAAACCCTTGTTTGGAGACAAACCCTATGGAAATAAACTAAACATATGAATTGACTCAATGTTTGAGTGTAGGTATTGCTGGAAGTAAGAACTATGAAAGCATCTGGAGGATGCATGTGGACATATGCCTATCCCAAAGAGCTCAGTATGAGCAGTAATGAAAGATGGTGCTAGTGGACATGTGTGGGTCCTAGCAGCCAAAGGTCCTGTAGGCAACAATGGGAAGGACTCCCACATTGAAAATCCTTAAACAGACCTTAGACACTAAGTGTCATAGCCAAGAACAGGCAAGTCAAGCATTCACATTGAAGCGAAAGAGGCTTAGGAGCATGAAACCAGAGTTGTGGTGTGGCTCCGGATTGGAACAAGACTAAGAGGGGGAAACTCTTACTCTTCTCTTTCCTTTTCGATTGACGCATTTCAGAAACAAAGGATTGTTGAATGCATGTTGTGACAAGAAGTTGATTGTGTTTAATTGCTTGAAATAAATTGTGAATGCTGAGCTAGTTAATTTCCTGTGAAAATATGAACATGAATGAGTTCATGTGTATATTGGGAAAGCATGAAATGTGTGGAAGTCTCATGAGTAAAGCATGGACGTTCCATGTCAATTGGGAAAATAATTGACTAATCTTAATATTATGTTATGCTTGTCCTAACAGGAATTTCCATGATGAGTCTCACAGGTGAGAAATTGAAAGCCATTGGTTGCAGCTAGTACTAGCCAAGTGTTGTTAGTGAGAAAAGTGAGAGCTAGCATGCACCGTGATCATGGTAGCAGACCAAAAGCTGTTTGTTTTGGCTGGAAGTCTACCTCAGATAGTTTCCAGGACAACGAGAAAGATGGCACCCATGAAATTCCAGACTTGTAGATTAGCTGGAAGGTAAATAAAGGGAAGGGATTGTTGTGGAGCATTGCCCACCTGCAGAGCTGGAAGATTAAAGCCAGCAGGAGAAGCTTGTGGAAGCCAAAGTGATTGTTCTTCAAGGTTCAAAGTAAAAAGATGAAATGCAGGACAGACCTGCCATATTTTGTGAATTTTGGTCATGTATAAAGCATGTATGTATTCCTAAGTAATTGGAACACCGAGGACGGTGTTATTCCAAGGGGAGGGGATTATCACGTCCCCACTTTGACCCTTGTAATATTTTGGGTTATAATGTAAATATTGTATGCATATTATGTATGGTTCCTAGCGTGGAGCTCAAGGCCAAGGCCCCGCTAGTGAACACTCGACCTTGAAGAGAAAAGTATGTTGGTATTATTTAACCCATGTGCTAGTGAGCCATGGGAATTGTGAATATGCATTTTAATATAAATACCCACAACTAGCTATGCAATGCAACAAGAGATGGGGGCATGATATTACAAGGAATTGGGAGGAAAATATTCAAACACTTGAGCCAATGAAGTCAAGCCAAGTGTCAATGAGAGAACCCATCAACCATCAACTACCCATGTTGACTTTGGTTCCCAATCATTCATTTCTCCCAAGAGTTGGGTGAAGTAGTTAATGCCTTGGGGATTAGGGAGGTATGGCTATCCAAATTCGAGTATGGGCAAGCCATCCTCATGGAAAATCGTGTTTCTCCTTCTTGGGAAAGAAAACACCCACGAATTTCCTTTCCAAGCCATTATTCATGACCAGACTTCACTCTCTCACGTTTTTGGATCTTGCTGGGCGTTTCTCTCATGGAGTACGCTGTAAATTCACTAGTTTTCAAGCTGAGAAGGGCGTTTTTGTGATGGCTGGACTGTGGGGAAAGAAGAGAATCCATTGGGAAGCTCAATAGATAAGTTTGATAGCTTGTTGTTTCCTTATTGTTGTGAAATCATTTTTGAATTTCCAGAATTGGTTTTCATTATGGAAAAATCGTTTCCGTGAACTCAGTAGTTATCTCCAACCTCAGAAATCGTTTTTGAATGTTTCCATCAATTGGGTGACTGTGTATGTGCCATTTTCGGGTGCCAACCTGTCACGGTTTTGCCCAAAAATCGTGTTGGTTCCCTGCTGCCAGTTAATGACTGTGTGAAGGTCGTTTTGGCCCTTGAATGCCAAGCCTTTTCCCTCTCACACAGCTTGAGCTAGCTGGGGCTTTTCCCACCACGTTTTTCATCTATCTCCTACATTTTCCATGCCTAGGAACTCGTTTTGGTATTGCACAATGGCTGGGAGGAAGGGAGCCACGAATTTGGGGTTTATGGAGGCCGTTTTTGTCCCTTGAGTGCCCACAACGTTTTCTGGAAATGGTTTTGCTCTCCCAGGGTGATTCCCCAATTTCCATTTCATTATTGGTTGCCCAACGTTTTTCCTCATACCCAGCACTTGGGATTTTGCTATTATGTGTATCCATGCTCAGTTTTGAGTTGCTGTGTGTTAAGAAATGTCGGGGTTGAGATGGGTATCCATTGCTTTGGGCTGTGATGAGCTTGAGAGTCCCCTTTTCCTTGTAGATATCATGCCCAACTCGTGGGTGGTCTCTGAGTGCTGAAATAATACAACCTGGGCAGAGACCTACGGTTTGGGAGGAACATTGCAGCAACATAGCTAGTTGTTTGGGGCCATTTCACCATAAAGATAAGTGGCTTGTTGTCTATGCATTTACCTCTGCAATGTTTAGATTGATGATTGTTTTTGATATGCTGTATGCATATAAAATATGTGTGTGGATGAGTTTTTAATTCTGCTATGCATAATTGTTTAAATGGCATCTGCACACTCTTAATTTTATTGCTGTGAAGTTAATGACTTGGGGGAGCTTATGAAAATCCCCATAGATTGTCATCATGTTCCCTCCCTTGCCTTGGATGGATGGGTGGGTATGTGACAAACCCCATCTTGCAAAGGCATCATCCAACTGTAATTAAGCTGCAACATCACATCTGAAAGTTGTTGAGCATCCACAGCCATGTAATTTACAATATGTCCAACGCCATGAGCTTGCCTTGCAGAACTAGACAATATTAAACCCTTTTTATATAAAGTCGTGATCAGAGTATACCTTATCAACATCCCCAACTTCTGACACTGAAAGTTATACTGATGAGAACAAAGAACCTCAATGGATTTTGCTTAAAGTAGTATCAATACAAGCACATAGCCCTCATAAGGAAATCTCTGATCTCCATATGTAAAATCAATAAATTTTTGTATCAAAACTAGGCCAATATACATCACACACAATTTTGCAATGGCCAGAAACGCAGTAAGTGCAAGATTTGGCCAAAAGCATCGAAGCAATGTAAGGCGTATAGGGTGTTGATGTTCCACTATGTTATTAGGCCAGTTTGATTTCAAAACCTCAAACCTATATAATTACATTGTCACCCCTAACACTTATGCCTTAAAGATCATATAGATTATAACCCTTAGCTCCTGTAATTGTAACAATTAACCCTTTATAAATTAAAGCATAGCCATTAACCCTTATAACCATTTAATAATGAACGTCAACACATATAACCCCTAACCACTATAAAATTACCTTAAGCACATATATAATGAAACTGATCTTATTGGTACATTTTACTTTGTACAGAAACCTTATTTTGGTATTGGTTCATATCCCACTATTCCTCGTAAAATTGCTAGCCCCTTGGCTGAGAACCTTGAGAGCATGGCACACAGTGTTTTTCTACTCTACAAGTTCGGTTATTGGGATTTCTGCTAATTTATGGAAATTGGGATAACAGTTTCAGAGTTATATCTTTGAATGATGGGCACATGGTTCAAATCATAAGGCAGCACAAAGACCTGGTCAGCTGTGTTTCAGCCCACACATCAATTACAAAACACTTCGTTTCAACTGAATTTGATTTATGTGAGAAGGTTTCTATTGAATGGAATGTTGAATTCACTATAAGCTCCTTTCTTCTACAATTATTTAAGCATTTTTCCATTTTCCAAAGCTATGATACTAAGTCTTCAAACTTCAAAGTACCAAAACCACATAAAGGTGCAAAAAGAAAACACTTACCAAGCTATTCGAGTTCTGCACAAGAAGTCTACTAAATTGTTGGTGGCCTTTGCTTGCTTCGACAGAGTTGGAGTTCGAGCTTGGAGAGAGGCGGAGTTGCTGCTGGTTATGCTACTATGGCTTATGTCTCTGGATTTGGCTTATGTCTCTGTTGGTTTATGTCTCTGTTGGATTTTCCTCTACGGGGTAAACTATAGAGACTGGTTCAAAGCGAACAACTGGAACTCGATCAGCCACCAGTGAATCTGCTCGATCTCCAATAGGATCAGTTGCTTCCTTAATCAGAACTCATTGGTTGTCCATGTTCAAGCTTGAAGAGAGCTGGATACAGGGGATCCCATCTACGTTCAAGCTTGAAGAGAAGCAGGGGAAACAGGCGGAGTATCAGTTCTCGTTCATCGGATGTAGGGGAGGCAGGGGATTGATCAATGGAAGACTTGACTGTAGGAGGAGGGTTCTCCCTCGCTCGACGTTCAAAATCCCATGCATTAACTGCAGGGTTCTCCCTCGCTCGAGGAAATCGGACTGTGATTTGTTCTCATATCCTGTCAGAATGTGGCGTTGTGGGGATCCGCAGTGATCTGAGGAGGGTCGGAGGTTGCCGTCGCTGGAGGGGGAATTCAGACGACCGTTGGGGGGTAGAGCCAGAGGGAGAGGGGACGATGTTAAGTCTCTCTCGACGGAACCCAGTGGGCCCTGGGTGCATATCGTCGAGAGAATAGCCCACTTCATTAACAACGAACCTCAACAAACCGACTTCCACTGTGTGTGTCTCGATTTCAACTACAATTCAAGCCTGATAGAAATGAGTCAGATGTTGATTTAATGCTACATTGAACTCACATAAAATCTTCACTTCTACCTACTTATAGTCCAAACTGCCGCTTTTTGCTTACATTCTTATAATTAAGTGGGTTCTTATTTTTAATACTTGTACTCACTGATGTTGATTTTTTTCTCAACGGTTTTGATTTATTGTTTTCTAAGTAATCATTTTATTATGTGAGTTTTTTTTCTTACATTATTATGATGTAGTTTTCTTAATATGTTATTTTATTGTTTTCTAACATGAATGGATTATTGTTTGTCAATGGATAATTTTAATTGTTTTTAAATTTTGCATTGATTGATTAATTTATTATATTTATTGATAGGATATTATATATTAATGTACTTAATCTCCATCAATGCATTTTAAAATATTCATGTCTTAATATCCATCAATGCATTTTAAAATATTCATGTCTTAATGTTTAATAAATCTTCTAAATTTAAGTTATTTTCAATGATTTTGAAGTTTTAGATGGATTACAGGTTTACTACGGTTGGAACCTTCCTACTTTGAAAGAAAATTTGAGATTTTGGTTTAAAAGGTATGCACATCACAAAACTCTATATTTTTTTTATTATGTGGGGTATTTGGAAGACCAACAATGCTTTGTTATTTGAAAATATCTCTCAAAATTCTTTTGTTGTGGGACTTAAAATTTTGAGATATTATAAGGAATTTTATATACCTTCAATTTTAAAAAAACCTCATATTCTTTAGGAACTTGAAATGGTGGAAGGTATTACTTATGGCTATTTTGATGGTGCATCCGATGAGAATCTATGTGGTGGAGGTATGGTACTAAAATTCGTTGAATACCATTTCTTTCTGATGAGGATGGGATGTGGTTATGGTTTGAATACTAGAGCTGAGTTATTAACTCTATGGGGGCTTTTAAAGTTTGCTATATTGAAGGACTTTTTGTCAGTTAGGGTTTATGGTGACTTAAAGGTCATTGTGGATTGGGAAGTAGGTATCTCTTCTTTATAGGTTTCTATCCTAGATCATTGGTGTTGCAAGACCAGTCAATTGATGAACTATTTTAACAGTATTTCAATCAAACACAGGTTTAGAGAGCTAAACTCATTGGGAGACAATTTATCCAAGGAAGTTGTTGGGATGATTGACAGGATATTATTTTTTGAAGAGTTTAAGGATTTTCTCTCTACAATTTAGGCACTTTATCTTTCTATTAACTTTCGTTTTTAGCTTAGTACCAGTTTTGTTCTGTTACAAAAATTTGGATTTGATTACTAAGCTTATAGACAAGTTTCATTTTTGGATTGTAAAGTTTTGTAATTTCTATCTAATAGTTTATATCCTGGATAGTCTAGACCTTTATGAGAAGGATTTTTTACTGTGTAAAGACTATTATAACTTTGATTTTCCTTGAATATCAAGTTACAGAATTTTTTTCTTGTTGAAAAATTCAATCACGTTTCTTTTAATTTTTAATTTTCATTACACCGATAGGCGTTTATATTTTAGAATTTGGGGTGGACTAGCACCTATGATTTTCCTAGATTGTAGGAGGATGAGACAAGTGTACTATCTAGATTTCTTTTATGGTCATTGTACCAAATTTGAAATAAACTATTATAGAAAAAAGAATATAAAAAAAACTTGTATCTTATGCATGGATTACTGGTAGCAGATGCATGGATAACAGACAATTGTGGCAGAAAACCCATTTAACCAGAAGAAGGCGGGTGATAATAGGTACATGAGTCATAGACAATGGGTGATTACAACTACACAGGGAGAACAAGTAATCGATAACATGTTAGTGGCACTTAACTTGTGCCTTATCGGTGTTCACTGGCCACAAGTTAAGTGGCTATGCTACTTTAAAATTTGGGGTGGACTAGCACCTATGATTTTCTTAGATTGCAGGAGGATGAGGCAAGTGTACTGTCCAGATTGATTTTAAGGTCATCGTTCCAAATTCTAAATAAACAATTATAATAAAAAAAAGAATATAAAAGATAACTTGTAGCTGGTGCATGGATGATGCGTAGTTGATGCATGGATAACGAGCAACTTGTGGTAGACAACCCATTTAACTAGAAGAAGGCGGGTGATAATAGGTAGATGAGACATAGACAATGCATGATTACAACTACGCATGGAGAGCAAGTAATAGATAATGTGTTCATGGCAATTAACTTGGGACCTATGGTGTTCACTAGCCAGAAGTTAAGTGGATGAGCTATTATTTATTGGTTATATTTTATTGTTTTATAATTTGTATTTCATAATAATTTCTTAAATATTTAAATATAATTTAAATCTAAATTCATAATTAAATTGATTCACTTTTCTATTTTAATTATATTTAATTTAATTTGGTGTAAACTAAATGATCGACGATTTGCACCCACTTTTTGGAAAAAATTTCCATCCAAAATCCAGCAGATATCGTTGGAATTGCAATTGTAGGTTGTTGGAATTGCATAAACAGGGTTCCCTAGGGGTAATCAAGAGCGTTGAATCCATAATTGCAATAAAAAGCAATTTGAACAATGATAATCACGATTTCAACAATAAATTGTGTCGCTGGATTTCGACAAAAAATGTTGGAAAGGTGCAAATCATATTTCGTTTAGCTTACTCCATTTATTTTATAATAGTATTTATAAATTATGATAAGCTTGGATAAATGTTAAATTTTTGTTTTAAGTGTTAAATATTGATACACTTTTTAATGTTTACTGAATGTGTTGGTTGTGGAGCCAAATCTTCAAGTCTCATAGATGATGATTCAGCCGTGTTTGAACCCTAGGTTTGGTTATGATCCTGGCACGATCCCCAAGGGGTCCAGAGGAGTTTTCACCAACAATTTTCGGGCCCATGGTTTTGGGTAACCCATGGTATTTTCCCATTGTATTTTCCTTATAAAAGAAAGACATCGTAACACAACTAGGGTTGATGTATTGGGTATTATGCATTGTAAAGATCTGTGAGATCGAGAAGAGAGACCGTGAGTCAGTGAAGATGAAGTGCAGCGGTTGTGCTGCAGGTTGTATCCCTTCACTTTGCTGGACGGTATAATAATAAGGATTGGAAACTTCAGTGTGGACGTATCCCATCTTGGGTGAACCACGATATATCTATGTCTCTCTTGTAATGTGTATGTGTGATTATATTTGCATTTTTTTTATTGTTATTTCTCTGCGATCATGTTTTTCTAACAATTGGTATCAAAGCCAAAGGTCTATTTGGTAGATAAACCCGCAAGAAGCTAGGGTTTCTGGTTCGAGTGGGAGCAATGGCAGAAGAAGGAAAGTTTAAGGTCGAGAAGTTTAACGGCCAAAACTTTCAGTTATGGAAGATGCAAATGGAGGACTATCTGTACCAGAAAGATCTATTCCTATCGTTGGGAGGAAGAGCAAAGCAGCCGGCGGCTATGAAGGACGAAGAATGGGAGGTTCTTGATTGAAAGGCACTGGGGACAATACGGCTGTCCATGGATTCGTCAGTGGCTTTCAATATCTCAAAAGAAACGACAACGGAGGGTTTGATGAGCGCATTGAGTAAGCTATATGAAAAACCCTCGGCCTCCAACAAGGAATTTATAATGAAACATTTATTTAATATGAAGATGTCTGGAGGTGGATCTGTTACTGATCATTTAAATGATTTTAATACGGTTACAAATAAACTAAGTTCTGTAAGTGTGAACTTTGATGATGAGGTTAGGGATCTTCTAATCTTGTGTTCATTGCCAAAAAGTTGGAATGGATTGGTCATGGCTGTAAGTAACTCTTTCTCTAGTTCAAACACCTTGAAATTTGATGATGTTATTGGTGTTATTCTTAGCGAGGAAATGCGAAGAAAAAGCACAGGTGAGACATCAGGTAATGCGTTGACCATGGAGATCAGGGGAAGAAAAAAGGAGAGGGGAAAGAGCCAAGGTAATCGTGGCAAGTCTAAAACGAGCAGATCCAAGTCCAGACCAGGAAAAATAGAGTGTTGGAACTGTGGAAAGAAAGGATATCTGAAGAAAGACCGCAGATCTCTAAAGAAGAAAGGAGATGGACAACAAGAAACTATCCAGGAAGCAAATGTAGCAGGTGATGTGTTACAAGATGCTTTGATTCTTGCTTTAGATAATACAAGTGATTATTGGGTAGTGGATTTAGGGGCTTCATGTCATGCTAGACCCCATAGGAAATATTTTCATGATTATGTTGTAGGCGATTTGGACATGTTTTATTGGGTGATGATGAGCCATGTAAAATTGTTGGAATGGGTAAGGTATGGATAAAATTTAAGAATGGAAGTGATTGGTTGTTGAAAGATGTTAGGCATATTCCTGCTATGAAAAGAAATCTGATCTCAACAGGGTAGTTGGGAGATGGCGGCTGTCTATCTACGTTCAGAGAAAAGTGGTGGAAGATCACTAAAGGATCAATGGTGGTAGCAAAAGGAGATAGGGTAGGTACGTTGTATTTATGTCCTCATAATACTGACCATTCTATCTATTTAGCTTCCACAGGAACAGATACAGCATTGTGGCATCATAGACTTGGCCACATGAGTGAGAAGGGGATGCAGATTCTCCACTCAAGGAAGTTGCTGCCAGATTTGAAGCAGGTAAGTTTGGAATTCTGTGAGAACTGTGTTTATGGAAAACATAAGAGAGTCAAATTTCTCAGGGTTGGGAAACAAAAGAAGAATGAAAAGTTAGAGCTTGTGCATATAGATGTATGGGGACCGGCTCAGGTACAATATCTTGGTGGCTCTCATTATTATGTTACATTTATTGATGATGCAACTAGGAAAACTTGGGTTTATTGCATTAGACAAAAATCTGATGTGTTTGCTAATTTTAAGAAGTGGAAAGCTTTGGTTGAGAATGAGATAGGAAAAAGGTTGAAGTGTCTCAGATCTGATAATGGAGGTGAGTATTGTGGCAAGGAGTTTGATAGTTACTGTTCATACCATGAGATTCGTAGAGAGAAGACAGTCCCAGGAACACCACAAGAAAATGGTGTGTCTGAAAGGATGAACAGAATGATCATGGAGCGTGCAAGGTGTTTGAGATTGCATGCAGGGTTTCCCTTACAGTTTTGGGCGGATGCTATAAATACTGATGTTTATTTAATAAACAGAGGACCTTCAAGTGCTTTGGATGGTGGTATTCCAGAGGAGGCATGGACAGGTAAAAAGGTAAACTAATCATTTCTGAGAACGTTTGGTTGTGAAGCATTTGTCCATATTGATAAAGATAATAGAACAAAGATTGACGCTAAATCTAAGAAATGTACCTTTATTGGATATGGGGTTGATGATTTTGGTTATCGCTTATGGGATTATGAAAATAACAAAATCATTAGGAGTAGAGATGTGATATTCAATGAAAAGGTCAAGTATAAAGATCAGTTGCAGGGAAAGAAACAGGAAAAGGAAAACACAGAGTACACAGTACTTGATGAAATTAAAGAAAATGAAGTTCCAAAGGTGCCAAAAAATCAAGAACAGCAGCAAGTGCCTGAAACTCCTGCAACTACAAGAAGATCTACCAGTTTAAGTAGACTCCCTAAACGATACTCTCCTTCAATGTATTTTTCATTGATGATTGATGCTGGTGAACCAGAGTGTTATGAAGAAGCAATGCAGGTGGAAACTAGAAAGAAGTGGGAGCAAGGCATGAATGAGGAGATGGACTCATTGGTAGGAAACTAGACTTGCGATTTGGTTCAATTGCCTGCTGGTAAAAGAGCACTGCAAAACAAATGGATTTACAGGTTGAAGGAAGAAAAAGGAGGTAAGAAGCAGTACAAGGCCAGACTTGTTGTAAAGGGGTTTGCACAGAAGAAAGGTATAGATTTTGATGAAATATTTTCTCCTATTGTTAAGATGACTTCAAATAGGACTATCTTAAGTCTAGTGGCAGTGGAAGATTTGCATCTTGAACAGTTAGATGTAAAAACAACCTTTCTCCATGGGGATTTGGAGGAAGAGATATATATGCAGCAACCACAAGGGTATGATGTCAAAGGTAAAGAGAACTTGGTATGCAGGTTGAAAAAGAGTTTGTATGGATTGAAGCAAGCTCCAAGGCAGTGGTATTTAAAAATTGGCAGGTTTATGACAGAACAAGGTTATAGCATATGTCATTCTGACCACTGTGTTTATTTCAAGAAACTAGACAATGAAAGATATATTATCTTGTTATTCTATGTGGATGACATGCTTGTTGCATGGTCTAACATGCAGGATATAAATGTACTCAAAAGGAAGCTAGATAATTCATTTGCAATGAAGGATTTGGTTGCTACAAAGTAAATCATTGGTATGAGAATAACGAGAGATAGGAAAAATCACAAATTGACATTGTCTCAGAGTGAGTACATACAAAAGGTGTTGGAGAGGTTCAAAATGCATAATGAAAAACCAGTTAGTACACCTTTGGCCAGCCATTTTAGTCTAAGTAAGGAAATGTGTCCCAAGACACAGGAAGAGACATATTAAATGTCCAATATTCCCTATCAATCAGCAGTTGGCAGCTTGATGTATGCCATGGTGTGCACAAGACCAGATATTGCACAAGTAGTGGGAGTTGTGAGCAGATATATGAACAATCCAGGTAAAGAACATTGGAAGGAAGTACAGTGGATTTTCAGGTATTTGAGAGGTACTACCACTCAGGCATTATGTTTTGGAGGTTCAGACACTGTTCTACAGGGATATGTTGATGCAGATATGGCATGTGATAAGGATAGCAAGAGGAGCACCACAGGGTATGTGTTTACTGTAAGTGGAACAATAGTAAGTTGGATTTCAAAACTGCAGAAGGTTGTTGCACTTTCAACAATGGAAGCAGAGTATGTTGATGTTACAAAGGCTAGTAAAGAGATGATTTGGTTGTAGAGGTTTATGGAGGAATTGGGTAAGAAGTAGAAGGATAGCAGGTTGTATAGTGACAGCCAGAGTGTCGTTCATCTTGCAAAGAACTCAGCATTCCATTCCAGGACTAAACATATACAGCTCAAGTACCATTTCATATGCTCTGTTATGGAAGATGAACTGTTGAAGCTAGAAAATATACATACTAGCCAGAATCCTGCAGACATGTTCACGAAGGTAGTGACCAGAGAGAAACTGAGTTCTTGCTTTGTTTTAGTTGGCCTTCTAGCATGAAAGTGAAGACGAGAAATTGGCCAAGTCCAAGTGCAGCAACGGTGGAGTTGTTGTGATCAGTCTCCAAGTGGGATATTGTTGGTTGTGGAACTAGATCTTCCAGTCTCATAGATGATGATTCAGACGTGTTTGAACCCCAAGTTTGGTTATGATCCCGACATGAACCCAACAATTTTCAGACCCGTGGTTTTGTGTAACCCGTGGTATTTTTCCATTGTATTTCCCTCATAAAAGAAAGACATTGTAACACGGCTAGGGTTGATGTATTAGGTATTATGCATTGTAAATATCTGTGAGATCGAGAAGAGATACTGTGAGACAGTGAAGAGGAAGTGCAGCGGCTGTGCTGCAAGTTGTATCCCTTCACTTTGTTGGACCGTATAATAATAAGGACTAGCAACTTCAGTGTGGACGTAGCCCATCTTGGGTGAACCACGATATATCTGTGTCTCTCTTGTAATGTGTATGTGTGATTATATTTGCATTTATGTTTATTGTTATTGCTCTGCGATTCTATTTTTCTAACAGAATGTATTTATTTATAATGATTGATTTGACAAAGTTGTTCTTTTAAATATAGTTAATTGTTTTAAATTGATAAATATAAAAATATTAATTGATAAAAGATGTAAATAATATCAATATATTTATGAGGTGGCGTGTAGGGGATTATTTACAATTATGATAAGAATTAAGAATTTGTATTTGAATGGGGTTTAGGCATAGTAAACAATAAGATAGAAGCTTTTGCTTTGTATCAAGGTCTTAAATTTATAGACACCAACATAATCAAGAACATTATAGGAATTGGAGATTGTTATTGTTATAAAGTTCATGGTATGTACAATTAAACCCTCTCACAACATTTTCACAAGAATTATTGAAAGAACTAAGAGTAAAGAAAAATGCTTCAAAAGAAATGTTTTATTTTAAAGACAAATAATAGTCAAGTCAATGAACTAGCCCTCATGCCTAGATTGCACAACCGTAAAAATTGGGCTACATAACCATGAAAAAAAATCAAATTTATCATCTACCTCATTCCGAGTTATCATTTTTGAAATATTTGGGATTGTTTAAAGATTCATGAAATCAGTAGAAACATAGTATTAAAGAAAGGATACATAAGGGAATGAGATGAAAATATAGCTTCAAGAAAAATGTTATCAGGTTTCTTCTTCTTTAACATGCAGTTCACCACCAGCAGTGGATACCTGAACACTTGAATGGACCTTACACCTTTTTCAATGGCTAACTAGAGCGAGAGACGAAGGGCCGAAAAATATGCATAGTGTTTGGGGCACTCTCCAAGACCTGCTGCGAAGGAAGAGTACTGAGAGTCCAAAAAATTAACAACACTGCCTACACTGCCTCTGTCTAGATTCCTTGAAGCCGCACCATCAAAAAATAACCATGCTTTGGTTCTGTCAATCTCTTTGATAGGCACCGGTCTAATCCGCTCAAATTTCGTGATCTTTGGTAAAATATCCATAAGAGCTAAGCTTATGTAGCCCATTAATTCAAGATCCAAATAAACCTCTTCAAAAACAGCTCTATTCCGAGCATACGAAATAGACCATAAGAAAATGACAAGAAGGGCAACGAAGTTTATAAAGGATGGATTATCGATCCACAGCTTGAGGGCCTCGGAAACATTAAAACCATACTAGTTGAGATTACAACCTTTAAGAGAAGAATTGTGTACCCATAGCTTGACAGACAAAGAATAAGAAATAAAAAGATGCTCTATGGATTCTTCTTGCTCGAAGCACAATGGACAACGACTTGGTCCTATACAGTATCGATGCTTCATGAATTCCTACCCGGGAATAGTATGAGGCAAATCTAGACACACGAAACACTTCATTTTGAGTGGACAATGAATAGACCAAATATATTGTTTCCACCATGGAGGGGGAGGGTGTTCTTTCGTATCCCTGAGATCCTTATATCCATACCTAAGAGAGTGGGAAATTCCAATTGGATTTAAGATCCACAAAAATTCATCCTTGTACTCGATAAACACAATATGAGAGCATTTAAGATCTGTTATAAAGAGGTCCCATAATACTTGATCTTCATCCTGAAAGGCAAAGGCATCTGCTGACAACCAGTAGGGCCTGTGATTAAAAACCATTGGTCCTGAATTAATTTGATTCAAATATCTGAAGCCTGAATCGTTTAGCTTCCTTACCTTATGAACACAGAGTTTGTAAACCTGGGAGGAGCCTATCCAAGGGTCTTGACAAACTCTTAATTTCCTGCCATTACCTGTTTTCCACACAATATCCTTTCCAATAAGATCAAAATATTTAACCATAGACTGCCAAGAGGGGGACATCTCTCGTTCCAAATTATCTATGGATCGAATCCATTCCACCACTGAAAGTGGTTTGATATATTTGTTGATAATGACTCGATCCCATAGACTTACTTCCTTTTATGACCCTCCAAATATCCTTCACGATTACAGCTTTAGAAAACTATCTCGGATGCTTTAAGCCCCAACCCCCTAGAGATTTTTTAAGGGATATCTTCTCCCATGAAATTCATGCAAAGGACCTGTCCTCTTTAGATTTTTTCCAGAGAAACTGGTAGGATAGCTTCCTGATATTCTCAATAACACCTGCTAGAACTTGAGCCATAGATCACCATTAGACTGGCAGACCCTCCAGAACTAATTTATGCAGGATAAATATCCCACCACGGATTAACCACTTATTACACCAAATGTGCAGCTTAGATTCAACTCTTCCAATCAACCATGCCCATTCACGGGGGGAATAGTTGTTGGGATTAAGGACAAAGCCCAAGTAACTTATCCCTTCAGAGAACACCTCCATAGGAAAATCGAAAAACAGGGGGAGCTTCCTCGGATAGATTGAAATAAATAACAGTATATTTTTTGAGGTTAATGGACATGCCCTTTTCTAGAGTGTAATATCCCTAATTTGAAGGTTTACATAATTTGGCCAATTTTCGAACCTTGGACTAGTGAAACCCCAACCTGTCCCAAATGATCCCAAATGGTTTTGAATTATGTATGGAGGGACTTAGGAGGATATAGTACACATTAATACACCTATCATATATCCAGACAACTGATATATCCATCCATGGTCTGCAACTTGCAAGGGCAGAAGTTTCAGGACAAGACTAGTTAATTTGAGAAGTGGAATCCCCCCTAGGTCTTCCATTTGATGCTCTTTCAAACACTGTACTAACTTCACTAATTATGGGTTTGAGCCTTGGCTCTATTATAGAACATTAGGAAAAATATATTTGCATCATTAGATTTGGTTTTAGGGTCGAATAGGTATCCTAATGAACAATAGCTTCTAGAGTATAGTATTCGGGGTGAAATTGGTGGGAAAGGAGTCTCGAATTTAATCATAAACCATAGTAACACTTCAGAGGTATGCAAAAATAATTTGGGACATCAAAGTGAATTCATATGTATCTCATAACATGATAAATATCTCAGCAAAATCTGATATAAAACAGGTACTACATCTTTCCAAAATCACTATGCAAATGCTATGGGGAAAATGGCTCGAATCTCTTTCTTGATTGTAAATATCACTTGAAATACATAGTGTTTCGAGCTGTGGCTCTCATGATATGATTATTACAGATATATATATAAGCCAATATTTCCATGAATTCCAAATAACAATCCTCTACTAACTATATGCAACAACAAGTGTGCCCTTGCACATTTACATGACATTGAGAGAAAGATAGTTGAAGAAGCTTACATAGAGAAGAATGAGAGAATATGAACTCGAACTCAATTTGGGTTTGAACCTACATCAAAAAATATCCATGAAGCTCTATTGAGAGGTGTGAATGGCATCTCCATCAACCAAATTGGATGGGAATCTTGCACCCTCGAAATTGGTTCTAAGGAAGGGAGGATGAGCTTCCACCGTGCAAGGACAAGCTTGAAGCTCTCCAAAATTGCAAGATGCAAATGAAAAATGACCAAAAGCTTCTCCATTTTGACTTGGCCTCCTTTTAATAACTTTATTTGACTCATTTACCTCCTTATAACTCAAATTAACTTCTAACTACTCATGAAATTCAAATTAGTTGGAGTTATGACCCTTCATTGGCCCCACATGACACTTGGCTCATCTTTTGTCTCCAACTCCTCCATGAATTCGAATTGGGGAATCCTTTGGATTCTTTGGATATGTGTAAATCCTCTCATGCACCATCTTGGTCTATTTTTATCTCTTACATTGTCATAGGTGCCATAGAATTTGTCATAAGTGTCATAGGTGTCATAAAGTCTGTCATAAGTGTCATAATGCTTGTCATAGTTGTCATAGAATCTGTCATTTCCTATTTTTAGCCCTATGAATCTTCCTCTTCCTTCATGAATATTACCTCTTCCCTTCCAACTCGAATTTGGGGATGGCTCCATGTTTAAAGGAGGACTATTCTCTCATGTGGACCCCACATGTCCACTTATGAGCCCCCAAGTCCAACTAGGACCTAAGGTCACTTCATTTTGGAGCATTTAACACTTATTCTATAATTTATTGGCCTATTTTTCCACCATCAATTTAGGATATTGAATTTTCATGAGAAACTCTAGACCTTGGGGTTAAATGCTAATATTTTAATCCTTCCATATAACCCTTAGGAATTGGGTAGCCCGACTTAATTATTTATTTGAAAACCATTTAATTGGGGACATGATAGTCCTCCCCACCCAAGATTTCTTGTCCTAAAGCAATTTCAAACATGGATGTTGAAGAATCTGCTTTCTTTCCAAAACTTTGCTTCCAAAAATTTCCTTCCAAATCTGTAAGTAGTGGCACTCATGTACTCTTTCATATTTTGGAAACCCTTTCTGAAATTTCAACCCTTTTTCTCACTATATAATTCTTTGAAGTTTCCATCGAGTTTACCAACTTTGAGTCTTCAATATTCCATGAAAAGTTTAGAGAGGAACCACCATGCTTGCGATTGCACTACTCTGATTACAATCACCTTCTCAAGTGGTGACTCAAACCAATAGCAAGTTACATTTCTAACTAATTGATAACTTTTTGCACTAACTTAGGCATATATACCTTACCCAAGCATATACATTGTCACATAAATTTACCTTTGAAACTTGGTTCAAACATCCTTCAAAAATATAGTTACCCCTTGAAATACACAAGTTCAAACATCCAATATAGTTACACCTTAAAAGACCCAAACTTATAGAGATAATTTTCAAATTTAAAACATAGCTAAAATCTATCATAATTTATTATAAGTCAAATAATAAATTGATATATATATATATATATATATATAAAACAAGCTACATCTCCAACTAATTGATAAGATAGTTACCAGATTGAAAGAATAGTTAAAATTTATCATAATCTATTATAAATCAAATTAAAAGAATAACTAAAATATATTATAAATCAAAATAATAAAGTAATAAATCTTGTTAAATAAAAAATCCAAACCAAACTTTAAATTAATTCACTAAAGTATCACACCCACTCTTGATCTCATCAATTGTAGGTAGTTGCAAACGTGGTTTCAACCATTCCTAATGTACGGTAGTATGGAAGAAAGGTGGAATCATATTTACATTTTTATTTTATTTTTATATATCATGGTACATGCATGTATTTCCACAAAACACACAAAGGATTATTATTTGGACACATGAGGTAAAGGTATCTTTGAATTATCAAAATATTAGGTGTTCTTAAGTTGATACATGGCAAGGAAGCCTTTACATGTGGATCTCAATTTTTTCCTTCTTATTAACTTGTACATATGTTGTGTTCCTAGAAATGATTTAAACATTTCGCATTATATTTCATGTTCAATTTGTGTGAAAAATATGGTATATGATGGTGATTTCATTGTATATTTATTTTAATTTTATATAACACATATGGTGTACCATGGTGAAATCACCTTCTACTGCTTAGAAGTATAAACATGACACTAACCTCAACCTATGTCTAATATGTCTTTCATATCATATGCTTTGTCTAAAATATCCACTATGTTTGAAGATTTGTTCAAGAATTTGAAAATTGAATTTGAATTTTAAATGTGAAATTTGAAAGAGAATTAGAATTAGAAATTGAAATTTGATGCAGAGAGTCCTGAAGAGAGAGCTTCATTGCTTCGTGCTCTGCGAAGCACGAGAGGATATGACGTCGCCCAAAAGGGTGGCCATCGGCAGCGCTCCCGTTCACCGAGGAGTGATGCCAAGCTGGGGTCGGATGCCACTGGTGGCGGCAGCAGGAGAGATAGTGTGTCGGTTCATCCTGACGCATACATGTGGATCCCCAAGCGGAGGATGTGCAACAAGACACGAGTGCATCAGGTGCATATTTTTTGTTAGCACATTTTTAGTAAATTTTTAGTATATAATGCATTGAATTTCAGTTGCAAGTTATAATATATATTTTTAGTAACATTTGTGTTTTGGTTTGGATCGCAGGTGCCCCATTAGGGGGATCGTACGATGATGAGGTCGCACGGTTCACTCTCGTTGATATCACTTCCCAGCGAGAGTGGGTGAGCTCATGTGTGTGCACATTGAGGGAGGATTCTCCCACACAGTGATCTTTATCCATGATGTTATCAGCAGTTGATGAGATGTTGGCCCTCTACAAGAGGGTAGGACCTCTCAGTGACATTTGGCGTCATTCATGCCAGAGGAGGAGACAGGATGTCATTGGGATCCACAAATGGGAGGATGTCAAAGTCACCATAAGAGGGCATGACATCAAGGGTACTTTGTTCGACATCCCTCCTGACCGCCCTTCCGGTTAACCACTTAGACTCAGGGAGTTTAAGTTGGAGGCCGCTGCACCACATCTATATGATAGATTCGTCGGAGCGTGGGGTATGTTCCCCCACCATGAGCAGGTCCCATTGTACTTTGCAAAACATGTCTATGTAGAGTTTATTTTAGACATGCACCTAGATTACACCAGCACAAGGTTCCCGTTCTATGGGGCTAGTAGGGGATGCTCCTACCAATGCCCTAGAGCTCGGAGAGACCCTGCCTTCGTGCCACCCGCTCTGAGGTTGGTACCGTTTCCAGACAGGACGGCTATCAGGTCGGGGGATGTGGCACAATAATCCTAGCTTGCTGCAAATTCTATACAAGACCTTGCAGAGTCGTTGTTCACTGCCATGGGTAGTGTTGTTGTTGTTGTGCATGGAGAGGCATCTAGACCACCCCCTCCACCTACAGAGCCAGAGATAGAGTATGTCCCTAGTGACACACTCAGGAGATTCGATGGAGAGGACCTACTGCGGTATGTTGATTCAACCCGAGATGCATACTTTCAGTTGTATCATAGATGCGTCGCTATGCGACAGGTATACTTGTGTACAATTATGTATATATGTTCTTCATGTTACATCATATTAATGTCGCAAATTGAATGGTCAATAATACTTAAGGGAATTGAATTCTATTGATCCATGCAAGGGACCCCATTCATGGATCAACTCTTTGTTAGCGAGCCATCGGTTGGTCCGTCCGCTCGTCCCCACCCGCAGACGACAGTAGTCGAGGTAAGTTATAATTTATGTTCCAATTTAATTTGTGTTTGAATATTATTTTATGTTTTAGATCTTAACTTCAAATGAATTTCAAATTGTACAGGGCAAAGGAAATGGGGTGGATCCTGATTATGGACATGAGGACCGTGAAGATCCTCACGAGCCGGGTTCAGACACAAATGTGAGTTTTAATTTATGTTCCAATTCATGTTATTTAGTCACATTTAGTAATTGATTTTTGTACTTTATGTTTCAATTTTTTATGGATAACTTTTAAATTATGTTAAATAGTTTTAATTTTTAATAAATCTAACTTATTACATGTAATGGCATATTACACAAGCATCGCTACGGGCGGGTGTCAATGCTGCAATGGATTTCACATATGGTTGGGATGCAGCTCAAATACATGGTCCTGATGAAGGGCCATCTACTCGTATTCCTACCCAGATCCTGGATATCACCTTTGACACAATGGATATGGAGGAATTCCTTCAGGGTTTAGCATCTTAGAGACAGCGTCGAGCTACTACACACGAGGGCAATCAGAGGGACAATCAAGGGCCTCATGGGGGTAGTGGCCAATGAGTTGATGATCTATACATTTCCATGTTTTGGATATTTTCATATTTTATATATTTTTATGTTTTGGATAATCTATGTATACGTTTTCATGTTTTGGATATGGATTTCTATCATTTATACATGGACTTTTATCATATATGGACTTTGGATATGGACTTTTAGATATTTTGTATATTTTATCATATTGATGTCTTCATGTGTATTTTGTATATGATTTGAAATCGATTGTTTTTTATATTAGATCTGGATATAGTTATTACAGTTACAAATTTATGTTTTGTCGTTTCAAATGCAAAATTAATGTGTAGTTACAATTTAGTTCAATTTAAAATGCATATTTCGACTACATTATAGAACATCTTCCAAAATTTAGAATTGAATACATACATTATGTTTTAAGATTGAAATTACAATTCCAATTCAATTACAATGTAAAATTTCAAATTTAAGGTGTAATTTCAATTCCAATTCAATTCCAATTTAAAAGCTCGTTTTCAACTACATTACAATTGCATAAATGAAATCAAAATGTAAAATTAGAATACATTTGAAATTAAAAATTGAAATTGCAATTACATTATGTTGTCTACACATTGCAATTCAATTACAATTTACACATTCCAATTCAATTACAATTTAAAATTAAAATCTCAAATTTAATGTGTAATTTCAATTGTACATTACAATTGCATTTGAAATAAAAAAATTTAAATTAGAATACATTGTACAATCTAAAGTTTAAATTTTACAATTTTACATTGTATAGATGTATTTTAAATGAACTCAATTGTATTTGAAATCAAAATTCAATATTAAAATACATTTGAAATTGAGAATATGTACTTGAGGTGTAATTTTTTTTAAGTTTCTCTTATGTCTAGTTATTATAAAATTTGATATTATTCATATTTTTAATTACTTTATGTTGGAGTTGGTTAAACATTCTATATTTTGAAATTTCTTTTATCATTTTTGTATCGACCATAAAAATCACCACTTTTCAATATTCAAATTGCATTTTTAATTGTAGAAATGGATTCAATATCCTCAAAAACCCTTGGGCACCATATTATGTAATTAGAACAACCTATATTGTATAATATTTATATTTATTTAAATTGATTATTAAAAATAAACTATAATAATTAGCTGAAAAATAAATGTATATTTCACATCTTTATATTGTTTTAATATGCTTTAAATTAAACGTAAAATGATATATTTTAATGTGTGGTTGCATCTTTTCATAATAATAATGTGATTGAAATATGTAATAAAATATGTAGTTTATATTTCTACAAGTTTAATTTTTTTTGCCACTCAAAATTAGTTCATTGGATCGAGTGCTAACAAAAATATTGCCAAATATTTTATGCTTGGAAATTTAACAATTAGTAAGATTTCTACACTTAAACAAAAATGGATCCATACAATTTTCACTCCTAATATTTTATGTTAAAAAATACGATAATTGTCTTCCTTGAATGTTTGTTCATAACTATTACTCATACATATACTATATTCATGATATGCACAATAACCTCAAAACATACAAAGATTTGTCTTCAAATCAAATTATTTAATAAATTTGTTGATTAATCTATGTTGCTTCCATGTTTACATTAATTTTCCAATGAATGTTTATCCATAACTATAAAACCACACAAATTTTTATATCGTTAAAATCAATCAGTAATTATATTTATTGACTAGGTCACAACTCTTTTAATGATTGTATTGGCAATCCATACTAGGTCACAACTCTTTTAATGATTGTATTGGCAATCCATACTAGGTCACAACTCTTTTAATGATTGTGTTGGTGATCCATGTTGCCTCCCATGTCTACAAACTTGGTAAGATGGCAACAGAGAAGCACGATCCTAATATGCAATGCTATTTGATGAGTTCACGAAACTAAGTAAACTAAAAAAAGCCTTGAAGATATTTTGTAGAATTAAATGGCAATAGCATTTAAGTTAAATGTTGGTGTTTACAATAAATGGTTTAGGGTTTTATTGAATGAAGGAAAATCAGACAAAGCTTAGAATCTCTTCCAAGGCATGGTGGATGGAGGCCAAAACATTGATGATGTGGCATACAATGTACTAGTGTAGGAGTTTGGTAATGAAGGGAGCTTTGAGAGGTCTAAAAAAAAATTCATAATTTTTTAGGGAAAGGGCAATCTCATTAAGGAGCTTGAGGCACAACTTGGTGGGAAACGACAACAACTAAATTCGATTGTTGAAGTGAAGCCAATAATGGAAGCTTTTGAGGCCAAGGTCATTGTAGTAGTGTATATTAGTCCTATACATTTTGAGATATGATTGCAATGAGAACCTAATGTAACCACTAGTGATTATGACCCAAAAAATGGAAAGAACTATGTCATGTCCATGGATTGATGTGGAGGGGACTGCCACCAACACCCATGCTTCTTGTATTTTTGTTTGAATACCTACATACATTAGAGTCAATTTATAAATAAAGCCCAATAATGCAATCTCCATGTTAGATTGCTAGCCACAAAATCCACGATAAAACTATTGGAACACGCAATGTTCAAGACAAATACACCACAAATAAGATAAGCATGAGATAATTTTCATTACGGATATGTACATATTTTCCATGTTATTATTATGTTTATGTTTCAACTTTCATTATTATGCATGTCTATCAAAAACAAAGGCATGTACAAGTTGTGTTTTGGTTTGATAATTGAGGTTTTTTTACGCAAGTAAGGCCATATAATACTAACTAATTTCTCTCAAAGAGGTTCCATGCCTATGCGTGCAAAACTGCATGATAAAGATGGTTTTTGATGCATGTAATCCAAAAATTGAGAAGGTTTAATGGTTAGAAATTATAGTGAATGTTTGTGAGTTGTGCCAACAATGGGTACTGTTTGCATGAAAATATATTCAAAGATTATGTGTAAGTTCCCTTTAGTTGAATTGTACCCTCTATCTCCTATGTTATATTCCATGTAGCACTAAGTGCAATATTTTTATTAAATGGAATGAGGAGAGGCAAAAAAAATTGGTCCTAACTTTGATATCTTCTTGATAACAAAACTAATTGATTATTGTTGAATGAAACATTTTTTCAATACATTGGTATTTTATAATATTTTTATATAATTGATAATGAAATACAATGTAATTGATGAGGAAATACAATGAATGGATTATAATGTATAAAATTTTGCAAATTTGAAATCAAAATTTAAAATTAGAATACATTGTACAATTCAAAATTTAAATTTTACAATTCCACATTGTATAGATGTTTTTAAATTCTCAATTACATTGCAACTGTATTTGAAATCAAAATTTAAAATTAGAATGTACATACAAGTGTATTCACATTGGAGCAGCATGACCCAAATTTCATAAAAGCCTCCTATCTAGTATTTGTATGCTTGACATTAAAGCATATACAAAAATACATTTATAAAACAACCTCCAAAAAAATATTACACAAGACAACATGAAAACTATGCCAATGATGCAAGTGGCATACACGTAACTCATTCATCTGGCCAATGGGTTATAGGAATGCAAGTCTCCATAATACGATCATGGCCAGCTTCTGTCATCTTCCATCTCTTTGGCTCACCTCTCTTCACCTTGATTTCTGTTAGATGTATCCGAGCTACCACCGCCAAATGACTGTATTGACATGATATATATTCAGGCATAAAATCTCTGTAAATAATATGAGTACGTTGTTTTTTCACTTTTTCAAAAAAGTGTCCCATTAGAACCATGTCTCCAGTCTGGTATGTGAAGTCCCCATCTTGGTAGGGTCACAGCAACCTACTCTTTATTTGTGTGCACCGCATCAAATAGTATGCGACATTTTCTTGGTTGTGGGGGGTGCAATGACAACAAATACATCTCCTGCAAGATACATTACAAATATTATTCAAATGTCCTACGTGCATTTCTACAACATTTGTATATGTGTAATATATAATGAACTAATTAACTTAATGAAGACTCTTGTACCTTCCCTAACCATATCAGAAACTCGATCATGATCTAATGAGACCATCGCCTCTTCAGTGTGCATCTATTTCCATGTTGGAATTAGATGTGGGCCCTTTGGATTAAGAGAGACATATTTCCCTGGTTTCACATATACATCATTTTCACAGTGATCAAGCCCGCATCCATTTGCATCAATGCAAAAATTGCAAAAACAAGCATACTTCCTTGTTTCAATGGAAAATAGGTCACCCATGTCTTTACTTCGAACAAAATTTAATTCCCTCGTATCAATGATGGTCTCACAATACCACGGCATGGATCTATTAACATCTCCACGGGCAACATCCCAAAAGAACCTGCATGGAATTCAGTTTGTCATATGTAAATTCCTATCGAGTATGTGTTCTTTTGGAAATGATGATATTAAATGTTATTAGCTTATTAATTGAGTTTGGAGTTTATTATCTGCACACCGGCCTTGCTTGTTCGCGACCTTGATGTCCCAAATGACGTGTGCATCAATCAACTACTTCAGTCGAGCATTTGACTCGGATTGCACCATGACTCATCTGGTACCTCTAAAGTGCTCGTTCACACATGCACCTGTGCCATCATGTTCACTCTTTCCATGCCCTGTCTCAAAAAAGCTCCACGTGTGTCGAATTCCTGTCTATTTGTAAAGGCGACTCAACCAATAAAATGAGCATGCCAATTTGAATTTCCCTGCACACCCATCTGACCAAATCCAGTGTTCAGTAAATGATACTCCTCTCTGCCTGAATGAATCATAAATCAACCCAAAGCAGTGTTGAACGAACAATGTGTCATGCTCACGATCATCACTAACATAAAAATGGTACTCCTTGATCAGTTCACGTGACTGAGGAGTGCTATCCCTACCATCAATGTTTTCCTGAGCATGTCTGTACAATACATGTATGAAGATAGACACCTGGTCGGAGTGATAGTACTCACTCTGTATCTCTCTCTGAGGAGCAAAGGTGTAGTTCTCCGCAAAGTCTACCACTGATAATATTGTGCTCAACTCAAATACGTCACGAGAATGTTTGAATTCTAAAGCTTGCCACCTGGACCTATGGGAGTGCTTTATGTATTTATAAATCTAACTTTGAAACTTCTCCATGAAATCTGAAACAGGAATCTCATCATCGAGCAAGTCGATCCTCTTGGATGGCACAGATGAAGAAGATGTTGGATTCATGGTGACGTACTCGTACCTCTTCCACCTAACGGTGATATCTGACAATCCATGGTGTGTTGGATCGATAGGAAAGTTCCTATGGAACAATGTCAAATCACCGCATTCATGGCATTTTCTCCCACCTACACACCTCTTATTGAAAAACACGTGTTCAGGATTCCTGTTGCATAGTATCATACAAATAAAATCTCGCACTGTGTGAGGAGCTAGTACACCGTTCCAGTGCCTTTTGCAAAAATCCAGAAATGTGTCATAGTATAGTTGAAATTCAACATGGTACTGGCAACAAGAAGTTCCGCGAATCGTATTCGGCCTAATATACAACGGTTTCAATTTATTGAACATGCTAAATGATATTTGAACACCAGGATTGTTTTCTTGGAATTCCTCGTAAAGTGCAACTCCCATCATCTCCATCACATGCTTACAGTGCTCCTGATAAATGACTCTGGATAAACATTGTCGCAGGACATGCTTTCGATCTAGAATAGCACGAGAATGGCTATCCCAAAACTCTATCACCTTCTCTCTAATGACTGCTACCATCCTGCCTCAATAGGGTTCCCTACAAATAAGAGCCCAACAAGCAGCTTCATCATTTTCATCTATCCAGACCCTGAATTTAGTATATTTGAACAATGTTCTTTTTGAAACATTGAGCAATGATGCCATTGTTGATACCATTCGATTTCTTGAGGTGCTTTGTGCCACAACAGCCATTGTAATTACCCTACAAACAACTCGAGTATCATTGTTTCTTGATTTTCCAAACGAAGATAATGTAGTTCTTACATTTTCTATTGCATTCTCGCATGTCTTTTTTGTTTTAACATCTTGAAAACCCAACAAATTTGTGGCACGTTTCAATTTTTTGTGTTTTATTAACCCATGTAGGATTTGAGCTTGTGCCATCATTGAATGTTGTTCAAAATATGACTTGATTATGTTATTGATATGCTCTCTAACTCTTCGGCCAGGGATCGAGTTCCCAATCTCTTCTTGTGCAGAAACAACTGCACAATCCTCTAGAAAATTTCCACCCCTTCCAACCCCACTGCAACTCCTAATAATACTTTCAATGTGAAAGGGAAAGGTGTCATGTGATGGCTGATCAGGATCATGAGGGGGCACAGGGACATGTGATTCTTGATCACCACAATGTGATGTCTGACCATAATCTCTCCCTACATAACATGTAAATTAACAAATTGAAAATTGGTTACTTGATAGTTGTGCATTGAACTTTAAAATTGCTAGTAACTTGAAATTTGATGTGGAAATTGAAAATTTAAAAAATTTAAAATTGCATGTGAATTGAAATTTCCAACTAATACATTTAACTTAAAAATTGTTCTAAGTAAAAATTGAAATTGCTAGTAACTTGAAATTTGAAATTGCTCAAGTAACTTGAAATTGCTAGTAACTTGAAATTTGAAATTGCTCAAGTAACTTGAAATTGATAACTAAATTAAACTTCAGAATTGTTCTAAAAATAAAATTTGAAATTGCTTGTAACTTGAAATTGGTAGTAACTTGTACATTTAACTTTAAAATTGCTAGTAACTTGAAAATCAAGTATATATATTTAACTCAAGATAATTATTAATAACTTGATAAAAATTCTTGTGGGCATAAAAATTAATATCATTTATAATCATCACATTATATAACTGTGGGCAAATTTTCTTTATGCAGTTTATGTCCATTTTATTTTTTCATTACAAAAAAAATTATTTTAACTTTATGGTATAAAATAAATAAATAAATATTTAAAATACAAGTTGCAAATCACCACAAAGAATAAATGATTGCAACACTTCTACCCTAGAATTTTAAGGACAACATCATGCATCTCATGTTGTATATACATGAAATAAAATTTTAAGATTGGTTTTTTACCCAAGGTAACATACCTATTATACTTTAAATGTGGGGAAGAAAACATTGATTTAGAGATGAATACGATATTTAATTAAAAACATTGTAGTGATAAGAATATAATAAAATATTAGCTTAGGGGTTCAATTCTTCATGGTAAAAGTTCCTATTAGTTAGAGTTTCTTTGTTCTATTTTGGTATTTTTTATTTAAATTGCAATTTTAATTTTAAGAAATTGTAACTTTGGCAATTACAAATTCAACAATCAAAAGATTGAGCATAAATTGCAATTTTGACAACTACCAAGTCACAATTTCAAGTTTCAACAAGCATGTGGTTGATAATAAATTCATATTTTTTGTAAGAAATTTAGACAAATACATATTGAAATTTAAGGAATTTTTTTAATTCAAATTGATATTTCAACTTGAATTCCAATTTTGACATTCCAACAATTATGACAATTAAAAATTTGACAATTCCAACAAATATATCATTGAGGAGAAATTCATAATTTTAATGCAAAATAACATTTTCATTAGTTGATGATATCGCAATTTCAACAATAAAAAATTATAGAAATTGTAATTTTTATCATAAATTGCAATTTAAGGATTTTTAATCAATAATGCTTCACATATCAATGCAAGGTTACAAACATTGCAAATAATTATTTTCAATTTGTCCTAACAACATATATGATTCTAATCATTAATCTTATCATGGTGATATGTCATGCTATGTAAATAAAAGTACATGTGATAGATAGAATTTTTTAAAGTAAACATTATAATTAAATAGCTCTTTGAACATTCATTTGTATTCAAATATTCATTACTATGAAAATATTGCCAACCACCATAACTATGAAAATATTCATTTGTTTGTTTTCAAATTGAATAAATTCTAACTAATACATAACTATCACAACATGTTCATTTCAAAATATTCATTCATTTGTTTTGAAATTGAATTTTCTAACAAAACAAGAATTGAAATTACATTTAACTTGAAATTGAATTTTCTAACAAAACAAGAATTGAAATTACATTTAACTTGAAATTGTTAGTAACTTAAAAAATTGCAATTAGTTAAATATGTACAATTTAACTTGAAAATAGTGTCCAAGTGTACATTTAATTTGAAAATTGTTAGTAAAGTTTAGAAATTTGAAAATAGTTAATATGTAAATATATTTTAACTTGAAAATAGAATCTAAGTGTACATTTCATTTGAAAATTGTTGGACAATAAAATTGAAAATTGTTAGCAACTTTGAAATCATTTGAAAATTGTTAAAGCAACTTTGAAACATAATTTGAAAATTGTTAGCAATTTTGAAATAATTTGAAAATAGTTAAAAATATGTACATGTATTAACATGAAAATATAATCTAAAGTTATATGTTTCATTTGAAAATTGTTCCAATTTAATATTTGTTGGCCACTTGAAAATTGTTAATTTAACATAAAAATTGTTGCAAACTTTGGAATTTAAATAACAAATGGATGAAATAAATAAGAATATCATTAAAAATAAATATGAAACAAATTAAATTATGAAATTTAGTTAAATTTATTGGAAAATTGTTACTAATTTTGTAAATTATGTAGCATGATATTTAAATTATGATAGCATGTAATTCAATAATTTACCTTGGTTGTCCTCCATTGGAATTTGTTGCACCAAATGTGCATCTTCTTCTTCTCTCAACCTTGCTCTTTGTTGTCTCATTCATTCTCTATTCTTCTCACGCTCTTCATTGTCATTATGTTGTCTAGCATGTTTTCTTTGTTTTTTTTTATTCCCCATCAATCTACAATGAAAACAAACAAATTTTTTTTCAAATTGTTATAACAAACAACAATATGTTAATATGAAATCTTGAAATATGCCTACAAATAAATCTTACATGTCTAATGAGCTCTAATTCAACAACATGAAAATGACAAAGCTCTAATTCAACAAGATCAAAAAGACAAAGCTCTAATGGAAAAAAAAACAACTAGCAATGAGTTAAAGTATTGTTTTTAATTAATTGTTTGCTGCTTATATACGAGTTGGTTGATGTTTTTACAAGGGAAGGGTAGTTGGCAACATTAATTGTTTTCAACTCCTTTCGTGGGTTCGCCCGGGTTTGTTTATATATATTTTTTTACACAGACCAACCCTTGATCGAGCATATTTTAGAAGACCTCGATCGAGGGCTTGAACATACCTCGATCGAGGTCTTGTTAAACCCTCGATCGAGGTATTTTAAATATCTCGATCGAGCAAATAGCTCGATCGAGAGCTTAAAAAACAGGCCGAGAGCCCTTTTCACTGCAGAATTAAAGTTTTGTCTGCCTTCCACAGAGTTAAAACATGTCATTAAATGCTCATTAATGATTGAACTTGATACCATTGGATTCGTCAACGAATCCTCTATCCAGATACATAAAAGTTACGAATTTTTATCTTCATATGTCTTTTGTTTTTAAATTTCTACTAAAACTTGTCGTAAAAAACACTGCCGACAACTTCGATTGAGCTCAAAGATAAATCCACAAAATTCAAAATACACATCCAAAAAAATTGAAAAAATACACAAGCCGTAGATAAACGCGTCCTCTTTAAAATGTATTTTTAGTTTTTCAAATTATGTAAAAAATCAAAAGATTTCGTGCACACACACATGTGCGCAAAATGAGACTTAAATATTCATTGGTCATTTTTCGAGAAAAAATAAAAGAAAAATATGTAAGCCCTAGTGCATTCTGTCTAGATCATGTTCACATATTTCATTTTTTAAAATTATTACTTTAACATTAAATTATTGTGCAGACACACAAACTACTTGTTAATTGCTCTTCAAATTTTTAAGTACACACGTTTCATTAAATGAAAATTCGACACAATATATGACATTGGTATATTTCAAAAAAAATATCATTGGAAAGCCAACATAATTCTCTACATTTCGTTTTTCAACTACATGTCAAAATTCATGAGGCAAGTATGAGTTTCGAGGGCTTCAATTTAATACATGGGTAAAATTTTTGTTTTTCACCATCATATTTGGCCAAAAAGAGTTACCCATCTTCATGGAATCACCCTCATACAGAATTCACCAAATATTTTGTTGATTATGGAAGACTAGGATAAATAGCTATCAGGATAGTTTGAAGACAGAACATATATATATTTTCAAGATCCCATAGGCTAAAAAATGTATATTCTGATTTCAAACTTTGAAATATCAAAGATAAATATTTTTTCCTTGGAAAACAAAAACCATTGATAACACAACATCAATATATCATGTGATGCAGCCTTGCAGGATCAATAGATAATATTACAAGGCTACAAAATCAGAGTGCACAGTTAGGACTGAATCACTAACAATCTCAGCAAGCACACAAAGAAGACTATTTGGATTTCCCCAGATTCAGATTTATATTTACTTATAGAAACTTCAAATTACAAAGTTCAAACATTTCACCGTAGATATTACACCACAGATCTCTCATACAGAATTCACCATATTTATGACAGGTATAATGTTTACATCTCCAAATGGGTTGCACCAGTCCTCATCCCCAATCCATAACAATGATGGACAGGATCCAATTGGTGTGAATCCCATGAAAAGTGCACCTGCACACGAGGCTGTAGGCTATTATACAAATACCGAAATCTAAATGTTGGTCCCACTCTCCATTTTCCAACAGGTTGACTATCATTGCTTGAGCCTAAAGATAGCTGATATCTATCAAGAAAGGTTGACCATGTATAGAAAACAGCCTCCTTAAGATTCGCATAGCCTTCTATGGTGAACTCTAGTGATTTGTTTTTCTTCACAATCCCAGGAGGTATGGCATGCATTGCAATAAGCTCAAAAGTAACCATGAAACTTTCATCTGAACAAGGAATTTCCACAAAAGATTCACTACGTATCATGTTACGAGACCTTATGTGGTTGAAAACTTTGTAGGAAAGAAGATCCAAAAATTGTGACGATGGATTCGATGTGGCTGCAATATTCGAATACATGATGGTAATGCATTGTGAGTTCCATATCTTGTAGAGGCAGCTAATCTGGAAGTCACAACTTTATCATCACCCTTTGTTGCAAGAAGTTGGAAAGTGGTGTGCTTATCATCATTCATAGAAATAAAACGACAAAAAAAAGAGTCTCCCTTTCGAGTGCTCTTGCCCCACCTTTTGATAGAGCTCACAGTAAAGAAAACATCAACAATGCCTGCAATAAAAATAAAAATAACATTAGTTACTATAAAGATAACATTAGTTGCACAACTGGGTGAATGTGGGAGAGGTATTTATATCAGATTCCTAGGCAATCAGATTTTTGTGTTTGGTTAGGTTGTGGCAGAGGATCAAACACTAGAGTTGAACTGATAGCCAGCTAGGCTTTACTATTCTTTGGTAACTTTAAAAGGATCATATTACTTTAGGTTTGTGGAGATTCAAAATGCATCTTTGACTAGTTGGCAGGGAAATCAATGTTACAGGTTACAAATCTGGATCAGTGGAAACAAAGATTACCAAATGTTGGGAGTAATTTTTAGTATTTATCTTTTTGTCATATTCACAAGGAACTAAACACACAGGAATATTTGCTATCAAAGAAAACTATTGGTCTAGAAGAGGGTACACTTTATTTCAAGGAATTTCTGGATTCCACATTAGTGGATAAAGGTTCTATCCATTGTAATTAGTATATAGTCATTTGTGCATTAGATACTATCTGAAGACTTTTACATATGTGCACTCTACCCAGTTTAGTACATTTCCAGCTTTTAATATTTTTTTGTCTCAATCAATAAGGCATAGTGATCAATATGTACTGATGATTTGATGTGGAATTTGTTCTATCCAGTAGAACATACAACTAATTACTGTTACAAAGAGTCTCTACAAAGTCTAGTTGGTAGTTTTATTTGGAACTTATGCACCTTATGTTTTCTGTAATTTTTCTTTGATTCATAAACATGAATAGAAAGAAACTGGGTTTTTTTTCTGGGCGAAAAAAATTGTGATATAAACTGAAAAATATGAATTAAAATAAGTACGGATATACTCACCATCAATGATTTCAGTTGATATCAATAAGCCTTGTTTTGTATAGAACACCTCATGTGGATGTAAATTCACACCTTCGGGAATATGGTGGCCTCTACCAATAACATCCAACTCACGTTAAAAAATTCTTACCCAACAGAATGTTCCACCAGTAGAAACATCTACTAAACAATTCAACACTTCCATAGGATATGGAATTTTCAATGACTCTTCTTCGGAAATACTAGGCAAATTTTCATAATAAATACGGACATACATGTCTTCCTTTATGGTAAAATCAAATGGATTTGTGATGTGCACCAAAATCCCATCCATTTGAATGAATTTCTTTCTTCCAATCTTGATAAAACGATCATCTCCCAATAAGGGTGTCACATCTGACCTAGATCCCATGTAAAACCCTCGATTGACGACTGCAGTGGAACGATATTCATATGACCGTGAAGATAACTGTGATTTTATTTCAGATAATGAAGGATGGTGCATCATAAGTTTTCCACTATCATCTGCATACACCATTAGAACGGGCAAAACATCATCTATACTACGTGTCCATGTGCCACTAGTATCAATAGTGTAAAGAATTGGATCATTCTCAGAAGGATCCAAGTTTGTCAACTCTACATTTCCTGTATGGGACTCATCAATAACTTTGCAGATAATGATCTCTTCTAAACCACTTTCTTCTTTCAGAAGGGCAACAATATCGAAGTTTGGAGCTTTTCCCCTAACACATTGCATAAATGAGCGACAACGGAGTTGATAAGGTATTTGGATATTGTTAAGCTGGACCTGAGCATCATTACCGCTAGACTCTATTTCATCATCACTCCAACAATCATTTTTAACAATTTTACATAATTGTCGTGACTTCCTTCGTTATTTAGATAATTGTTGCTTCATTTGTCGTTGTTTTTCTCGTATAGCATCCTCTTCTGCAAGTATTCGGAATGCATATTCCACAACTTCTGGAGGCAACGGCTTCCATTCTTTATGTGGCAATGGGTTAGGGTCTGTACTGAACATGATTAAATTTATGAAAATTTATAATCTGCAATCATGACAAGATGCCCAAAGGGGCCACACAGGTTACACAGGGGATCTCTGAATTGGAAATAAACAATGAAAAAAACAATCTAGCTCTATAGGCACAATATAAATGCTACACTAACCTTTGGTAAGAACCATTAATTTATTTTCTCCTTGTAACCAAGGTTATGGCGTTGCATACACAACAACATAAAATCTTCTGAGTCCTATAATATTTCTGCATCAAAAAAATAGGGTTAAAATTGATTACTGTGCATAAACAGTATCTGGTAAATAACTGTTATAGCCAGACTGGTTAGAAAAAAAATGTGCAATGGAAATTAGAAAAGGAATGTTACAAACCTTATAAAAATATAAAAATGAAGAATCTCAAATAGAAATACAAATGATAGTGGCAAACTTATCCTGCACCATCGTACATTGTCTTTGGTCAGAAAATTTCGATGCAAGCTGATCTGGTTTGATCTGGAATCACATCCCGTATGATCTGAAATTGTACAACATAAATTAAAAAATAAATGATACAAGCCTTATAAAAATATATAAATCAAAAAATGGATTTTCAGCAGTCACATTCATTAAACGAATCCCAAACAGAAATACAACCATATCTGAATAAAAATAAAAATAAAAATAAAAAACATTATACCCTTTGTTCAGAAAATTTCCATGCAATCCGAATTGGTTTGATCTGGAATCGCGTCCGATCTGATTTGATCAGTGATTATTTTTATGTAGGGGATCCACCAACCTATGGTTCACAGGGTTATCTTGCTAGTTTTTCTCAAGAAGGGACTTGGTTTGTTCACAGGGTTATCCTACAGGGCTTGTGAGTGAGGTCAAGCATGGCAGATGGCCTAGTTTGATCAGAGATTCTGGGTAAAATCAAAATGGGTCAAAAAATCCACTGATGGAGGTTCTGGGTAAAATCGAAATGGGTCAAAAAATCCGCTGATGGAGGTTCTGGGTAAAATCGAAATGGGTCAAAAAATCTGCTGATGGAGGTTCTGGGTAAAATCGAAATGGGGCAAAACATCCGCTGATGGAGGTTCTGGGTAAAATCGAAATGGGGCAAAACATCTACTGATGGAGGTTCTGGGTAAAATCGAAATGGGCGGTCAAAAAATCCGCTGATGGTTACTACTACGCATGAAAAATTCAAAATTTTTACCTAACTGCACATCATTATCTGTGCAAAATCGTTAACCACACCAGTTTACCTCACATGGGTCCGCATGCAGTCGGAAAAGATTTCTGATAGAATTCATTTAAGTGATTAACTACTCTAGTTACATTTTAATTAACTTCTAATCCATTCCTTATTTAGGATACATTTCGGGGGTGGTAGTTTGTTATGGATTTATATTATAATTTTTTACTTTTCAATTTCATTTTAATTATTTTCCAAAACTATTACAAAGATATTTAGAGTGGAATTTCCTTGGCTTCCATCTACACTTTAATTTCATTTCAACTAATGATACCCCACTTAATCGTCTTTCTTCTACCTTGACCAACCATGGAGAACAAATCCACATAGATTGAGTGATCAAGGGAGAGACTAAAGGTATCGACTGGATAGTAAATAATCCTTAACAGTGGTGATGGTATGCACTCTTTCTAGAGAGTGATGAAGTCCCTAAGCTACATAGAAATCGAAGGGGGTTCCTTTTGGGTGGCTAATTAGAATGTAACATTTCCCAGAAAGGCCCTGAATATATAGAACCAAAAATGATGGAGCAAGCAAGACTCACCAATTAATAGCCTTGGAGAGATTGGAAAGGACAGGAAATTGGAAAGCCATAGTCTTTCATCGCCTTTGACCTCTTTCCAGTCCATCATGATCCCATAAGCCTTCGGAGTGCTTGTGTACTAATGCCTACACCAACAGGAAATATTTATGACTAGAACCAAAGCTTGCATAACCCAAACTTCCATCACAACTATCATGTAATACACCCATATATATTCGTTAGTATTCACTAGTACAAAATAAGAAATTAATGACTAAAATTCGACTATAAACGACTATTTTTGAGTCGGTGATTAATAGTATCCGATTTCCACTATCTTATCTCTAGTTGTATTTCACTAGTCATTAATTGGTTGACTTATTAGTCATTGATAATCACTGATTAAGTCATTGATTTAGTCATTGATACTTACTGATTTAGTCACTGATTTAGTCATTGATTGTCACAATTAATGACCAAATATATGACTAAATAAACTACTAGATAATAACATTTTAATGACTAAGCTAAATATGACTAAACGTTAGTCGTGCTATAAGATACTGGAAATTAGCTACTAATAGTTGTATATATGCGAATTTAGTCGTTTTCTTAGTCACTAATTTATGATAGGGTACGGAGGAATCGAACCACCAATCTCCTGCCTATATTAGGAAGGTGCTCTACCATTGAGCTAACACCCTTTAAGAAGTTGTTATTGCTTGACAATGATGATATTCAAACAAATTTTGCATCATTCAAGCATACAAAATAATGATTACCAAGTTACTATAGATCTTTTGCACTTAATAAAAGAAGTCGAAGAACTTGAAGGACTAATACAAGGTAAGCCATTATGGATCTATAGTAACTTGGTAATCATTATTTTGTATGTTTGAATGATGCAAAATGCAAAAATTCCATAAATTTATAGGAATGACAAGCATGCATCCATTGTTAAACTATCTACCGAGTCATCTAGAGTCATGGCAAGATATCTGAATTTGACTGAAAATTCATAAGTAACTTGATGATAATGGTGGATGATGCCATGGAAAGGAGAATTTTAGTTTATATAGAAGCAAAGGATGAGCAAATGGTGTCCCAAACTCATCTTCCTCCAATGTGGGCCAAGACACCATCCCCTATAAAATGAGCACAGGTGCATGTTTCTCTCAGGTTCCATGAACATATTACACAACCTTCAAATAGTTTCAATCATATTTGGATGTCCATCTTAACTTCAAAGGACAAAAACTTGAACTAGTAAATTCTAGACCATAAATAATTACATGAAGTGTAAAAATGGCATATGTTTCCACAACTAGTTTTTCCCTGATTTAAAAGTTATTTCCAGTGGAATCTTTCCTGTGGATAGAAATGGTTCCCGACCTTAGGGAATATGTTCCTTCCATAGGATCCAATTCCTATTGAATCCTAGACGAATCCTATAATTCAAATCACACCCATGAAAATTGGAAACAGACCCTAAACTGGCAAAATGGATCTGCTTAAAAATCTAGCGAAATTTCATGAATCTGATACGGATTGGTGATTTTTTGTTTCCAATCTGATTTGGGTGTGGGTGTGGGTATGCTTCTAGTCAAATCTGGTAATTTTGATTGTATGTGTTATCTCACTTCACAAAACTGGGATAAATTGAGATGAGCGAGGTGTAGGAACAGCTTGAATTGTTATTTATGATCTTCAATTGTCCAAGACCTGGTGATGAATGTTCATAGCCATTGTAGGAAAAAGTTGTGCCTGCCCAAAAAAAAAAAAAAAACCATTTCAATGTATTTTTTGGTTGGAAAGTTTTAAAATTAAAAGCTACAAAAAGTGGAAGGGTATATACAATTAGATTCATAACCTCTTCCTGAGAAACTAAAACAACAATAAGATCAGAATATTCAGTAGGACCCAAATATTTGACATCGTTGATCAACAATGAACATTTTGCCAATGGTTGGTGACATACCTCATCTTTCCGCAATGAAACGAAGGCAAACAAAGAAGTTATCTCTTGATCAAAGACGAACTTACACTTGAGCTTCCAAAGCACAAAAAGAACCAAAATCTGTACACAATGGCATAGGCCAGGGGAGGACTCCCTCACAAGAAAATGACCATCCCGAAACAAAGTTTCATGCCAATGTATCCTGCTCTGAAACAAAGTTGCATGTTGATCCTTGAAGAATCTCCAACACGGCTTGGCGAATCAGCACTCCCAGAAAATATTCTTGATGGTCTTTGTTTGGTGACATATTGGGCATAGGCCATTAGAGATGCCACTCTTACTCAGCCTGGATTTAGATGGGATCCCCTAATAAATGGACAGCCTAGCAAAAACCTGTAGCTTATAAGAGAGTTGTACTGACCATACAATATGAAGCTGTCAAATCCAACAGTCTTATGAATCCAATGAAACCCACCTCGCATTGCACATAAGCAATAAGGGATGACGCTGATGAAGAATTGAATATAGACAACAGGAATCATATTGAAGCAACAACACAATAAATGCAAAAATATCTGAGGGTTGCAGGTCTTGAATTTATCACAATATCTGAGGGAGTTCTCACTGCCTTTGATCTGTATATATCTCCATAGATTATCTCTCAGTCCACTTATGTACTCTTTGGATGCCCTTTCCAAATTGCAAGGCAACCAAAAGGACCTGCATCAATGCCACCCAAGGCAGATGAAACTACTTGAGAGTTGAACCATTTCCTACTGTTTTTTTTGGTTCTATTGTTTTAAATTTTGTTCCAAACATGGCTTCTATGTTCATTGCCGTATAATCAATATGGCAGGGAAGAACTCATTATTGTGCTCTCGCTGCTTGATCCTCTGATATTTCTCTTCAGTGTTTAGAGATGGTGATATGTGCAGTCTTGTGTCTGGAAGGATCTATGCCTCTACCTCTGCTTCTCTCTGGATGCCTCTCTTACTCACCTGTGACAGAAGATTGAAATCTTGGGAGCTTGCACACCCCATGGACCTGTTATCCTTTGCCTCTGGGTCATTATAAGTTCTGGTTGTCTCAACATAAAAGAGAGTTCACTCTGTTTGATCTAGAATCAGCTAGGAATCTAGCTCTGCTTGGTCTGGAAATCCTTAAAGCAGAATTGCATACTAGAATTCCTTCACATCCTGGCATCAAATGATTTCTATTCAACGTTTGGTCCGATTTCATTTTCTTGTCATTAGGTTCTACATGGAAAATATTTTTGTAGTAGGGAAGCAAAAATTTTGGCACTTTGAAGATGAAGTAGGTGTGTAGTTAAGAAATTCTCCAAGTCACAAGGTTTGAACAAGAAGGCTATCAAATTTCCCTAGAAAAGACATCTAATCTACCCATTTGGTTCAAGTTGACAAGAGGCTGCCCAAAAAGTATACCCATTGTTAAAATTGTTAAAAAAGCAATAGTTGTTATGAGAACAACATTGACAGCAAGAGCAATTTAAATTTCAAAAACATTCTGCAATGACCTTGCCAGTGCTTTTTGTTTATGGAACCAAAATCAAGGAAAAGGTGGCTAATAAGTTACATTTACCATCAAAACTAAATAATGATGATCCAGTAAGAAAAATATTTGCTTGCATTGTACCTCCAATGTTTTGTTTTGACAACGTCCATTGCCTTGTGTTAAAGTCCCTCGTACAAAGCCGGTTCGAACTAATGATGATGACATATGCCTGGAAGACCATGCCATAAATAAACTATAAGAACTACTACCTAGTGTAACAAGGGTAAATGAGCTATTCTAAAAAATGAAAATTATCTTTCATAATGAATCAAAAGTAAGGCTCTAATAATTATAATTTTAAATAAATTGAAGGATTTTGACAATCTATATATATATATATATATAATGAAATAAATACTATCATTGTATTTAAAAAATGGCCATACTCTTCAAAATCACCTGTGTAATTGCATTTGGGGCCTGATTGTAGACAACTTAAGTACTACCTAGTCTCTATCTTAAAGCACATACTACATAGAGAACATAACAAATTAAGATACTATCTGCATTAATTTAAATAAATTACAATTTGAACAGCACCCTCAGGTAAAGCTGATCATCATTAATTTTTAGCATACACAGAAGACCAAAAACATTAAAGCTGGACCAGCTTGACAACTCACCTTGAATCAGCTCCACACATTTCTCCCAGCATACGGTCAGGTGATCGTGCACTGTTTGTGTCTGTACATAACCATCTGAATATGCAACAAAATATGCACAATAATCTGCTAAACAAGATTGTCCACCTGCAAATAAAGGAAGATTCTATGAACAACCCACAACAAGACAAAGTTATTCTATAATCAACACAACAACCAAAAAATCTTATTCATAGAAATTGCCAATTTTCAATAGTCATCTTCCAAAAATATCTTCAGGTATGTAAATGTATGCAACAACACTTTTATATACAGCTTTGTTTATTTATAGTGGAACAATATCACAATTTCAAGTACTTATTATGCTTTTATTTCTACCATTTGCTTGAGAAATGAATTTCGTAGGCTTATCTGTTTTAGTGGCCATTAGGGTTTTTTAACCTTCTTGCTCACCTTACATTATTTTCTATTATCATATTTTATAAAATCAAGCTCATATTTGGCTAAATATTGCAGCTTGCAAGTGGAATTTCATAACTGCTGCTGAAATTTTATATAATGAATGCCTTTTATAATTCACAAATCTTGGAAATTATTATAACTCCCCCCTTGACAAGCTTAATAGAAACCTAAAGGAAACAATTATATAATAATACATGAACTGCAAGCACAAATTACAATGGCATTATAATGAAAAATAGACACTACTATGAAAGTGAAAGTCTATCCTATGGAGTGAGATAATACATGAACTGCAAGCACAAATTACAATGGCATTATAATGAAAAATAGACACTACTATGAAAGTGAAAGTCTATCCTATGGAGTGAGATCACAGACAACTGATATTGACAACAGTGAAATGTGATTCCTAAAGAGCATATAAGACTTTCTGCTCTCATATTTCGGAAAAATCCTAGTAATTGACTAGTTATCCATCAATTCAAAAAAGTTTATCTTCGTTCACAAATGAGCTAATCAGGTTGTTTTCTTCAAAAACTTTCTTTCAAATGATGCAAAAGTTGTATTAATCACAAAGGCATTAGTAAAAGGGCATTTTCTAATCAGCCTATGCAGTGGATTTCCTGTAGCTTCAACCCTAAGAACTTTTCTGTGGCAGCTTGTCAAAGACTTGTATTTTTTGACCTGGGCAGCAAGAGAGGTGAATTCCTATAGCAGAAATAAGAAAATCTAGGTTAGAGTATCTGTGTTTTTGGGTACCCACGTAAGACCAATCCACATTCTAGAGCTTTTCCTGTAGCTTCACCAGAGGAAAAGTCATTTGCTGAGTTGACCAGCCTATTGGAACATGGATATGCTACAGTTTCAGCCTTGGGGAAGACCTATTGATGCCAGGTAACGAGGATCCATCCCATGATCGATGTCTTTGAAGACTGTTTGTTCCAATTGTTGAAACATCTGCAATGCGGCATTATCTTTTCTTACACCTGAAATCTGCTGGGATTTATAAAGATTTGATGAGTGTCGAATCCACTCATCACACACATTTCCAAAAAATTGCACATTTGTAGAATGCCTACTGATAGAATTAAAATCAGACAAACCTTCATTGACATTTTTACATTGTTGTTAACTTGGGTTGTCACCCAAATGAACATATTGATTTTTTAACTTCTAGATCTATACTTTGCTTAAAGGTTAGTTGTGACCTCTTCCTCTCTTCATGGTATGCACTGAGATATTGCCTAGAAGTGTCAACAGGGCCTAAAGTTGGTCTACAAATAAATTGTGATTACTGCCAAGAGCATGTTGTAGTAGGCAATGTTGGGGTGATGTCAGTAGTATTTGGGGATAGATTTGAAATACAACCTCTTCCTTCTTAACTTGAAATTTTTCTTGGGTTATTAACTCTTTTTTGTGCCAGTTGGGTTCTTATGGAATCAACCTCACCATACACCCTCTAAGGGGATTAATCTCTCTACAAGATTAATATGGTATACAAATATCTATACAAGAATAATATGGCCACCCTTAATCTCTCTACAAGTTTTGTATGGAAGTATGATCCTAAGGGATTATATCCCGCAAGAGGCAGGCTGTGAGGGCAGCTACTTATCCTCATGAGCCACACCTGCTACTAGATAAAGTTTCCAATTTGGATAGCTGGGAGTAGGAAAAGGTGGCCTTAAGGCTTAGACCCAAGTTTAGTAGCAATAGCCCCAGTCATTACTACACCACATAAGGTTGATATTGGGAAAGCGGTCCACAACCGAAACCACATCGGATAAAGAGAAAGGTATATTGTACAAGTCAACTGAGAACTCAGCAAAAACTCGACATAGTAACAAAAATAGAACTCATTATTACCTTGTAGTAGCCTCATCTATCACAAGGAATCCATAAAAAAGTTCTTTGCAATTTTAGAGCAAATTGCGGACCTAATATTTTCTCAACCTCCAGTGCACCTCAATTTTAGAATGATTATGGGTCGATTTTACATTTATGATAACATAGGTGAGAGTTGTTTTTGCTAGACAATGAACTAGTGCATTGCAGACCATGTAACACAAGGAAACGAGTTGTATTCTCTCTGGGTTCTAGGGTGATACCATAACAATTGAGCTGGAAGAAAGGATGTGAATGTCAAGAGATTTTATTAAAGTCTAGAGGCTCCAAACTCGTAGGAACCACTGTCATGGTGCACCCAACCTACAGGAGGAGGACGCTAGCCCTGAAAGAGCTGCCCGGACCTTGAAGTTATGTGGTCATTTTCCTGTATCAAACTGCCAACCTGTAAATCATCATATTCTTCAGTATGAAGGGACCCATTCATGGATAAAGAAGCATGAGGTAGTTGCGGTCAAGGGGATGGCCCAGTTGTCACTTTTGAGGAAAAGTGCTTCTATCTCATCCCTAGAACAAATCTCAAAATAAACAAACTCAACACATGAAGGAAGGTTCGTTGTCGGTTTTAGTGCCTAATCCATCCTCAATCCATCACAAGTTTGGAAATCTCAGAACTTACCTTTAAATCTTTGTTGTAGCTTTATCTCAGAAATCCTTTTACAGTATGGAAACTACAACACTTCTCCTGAGGTTAGCGTTGGCGCTTTGTAAAAATTATGAATAACCTTTTATTATAAAGTACTCATGGAGGAGGGCATCTATTGTTTCCTTCTTTAATGTTTGCATTGCTTTAGAAGGGACCTTTAAGGGATTGGAATAAGGTCACTTCTCCATTTTGTTTGGAAACATTAACCATTGGAGCGTCTCACATTTATGCCACATTGGATAGCATTCAGCCGTTGGGGAATATTTTATTTTGTTACTTTAATTGGAGGATGGTTCCATTTAAAACAAGAGTCAGTATGTAGTAATGTCCTTGGACCTTTTCAACATATTATTTTAAAATTAATGGACATTAGATCTGAAAAGATGTACAAGAATTATTTTCACGGTGACCAGAATTTTTTATCGAGCCTAATTAAATACAAAAATTGGTGATATAAGTGCCAACAAAACCATGCTTCGATTGGTCCATCGAGCATAAAGATCGATGTTTCACTTCCTACTTCCATTCCCAACTGTCAATACAAACCTTTGATTTATTGCCACACATTAAAACATGACTCATTGTCGGTCTTTTCCTTTCGACATTTCCATCGCAACCTTTTCCTTTCATGCCTAAAAAATAGCAAGATCATGGTAAATTCATGCCTTCAAATCATCAATGGAATCAAGATTCACTCATCATAGGGCATCAAGTACATGAAGCAAAGTTCTACCATCAAGAACTCTAGGTGAAGAGGAATACAACTCTTGTTTCTGAGTAACAAATAGTGTAGAGGATTCTTGAATGGGAAGACGACCATACCCGGGGGGGCTAATGATCCCCCCATCTCTCCTGGGCATCTAACTTGCCAATAAGATGTAATTTCATGATGTAAAAATAAGCCTGCTACAATAAAAATCATATCTGATATACTCATAATAGCAAGCAAAACAAGCATTCGTGGGGTTCAAGCAACTTCTAGGTGACTAATATTTATACTAGATAACCAGTACCTAAGTCCTAAGGTGATATGGAGTCATAGAATGAATATTTTCAGTGAGAAAGAATGCTAATAAAGGCAATGAAAGCTACAGCCATAAAAAGACTCAGTAAACCCACATGCATACCCACAAAAATAGAGAACAAGCAACAGAAATTTGATGGCTAATGGACCAACAATGAAGTAGATTTGGTTTTAAGCACTTATTTGTATTCTTGATGAGAAAGTGAAGTCGCCCCACCCTTCTTGGCAGTGGGATTTGATAGCTGGTCTGAGAAGAACTCCTCCACAAGCTAGGGCGCACTTGACATTCTTGGCCCCTTCACCTTGCAAGCAAGAAAACTCAATCAGTGAGTGAGAATCGTGAATAAATCATACACCAGCTATGATCTAACCTACAAGAAAAGAGAATAAGTATGCAAGCAAGAGAAATTGGTGCTCCAAGATCCAAGGCACAAAGCAATAAGAATCTGGGTTAGAAACCCCCTTCTCCTTAGATGACCAAGGTGCACTTGGTGAATTTGGCCTTCAATACTGCATACAAATCATTAAAATAAACTCCCTAGCAAGTGTACCGGCAATCTAAATCACCAAGGAAGATGGCAAGGAGCAATATTCAATATCTATCTCAATCAAGAAACATAATAGATTTGCAAATCTGATTTCTATTACACTGTTGAAAATGCCAAAAGTCCTTTACAATGGTTGAGATTTATTCTCCGTTTTACAATTTTTAAATGGCTGGAAATAGAGGGGGGTGAATTGCCTTTTACAACCCATTTTTACATCATGAAATTACATCTTATTGGCAAGTTAGATGCCCAGGAGACATGGGGGGATCATTAGCCCCCCCCACATTACTTTTGAGTTATAACTTCATTTACTTGCTTTTAGTTTGGTTGTTTTGCTCAAATTCGCTCCTAGGAAGATAAATGTGTCCTCCTTGGTGAGCACATGCTAGATCAAGTAAATAACAAGTTGTAGTGACTGGGAAATGATAAAAAAGTCACTAGGGGCCCATTTCATGAGGACCCATGTCATTACTTGCCTTTCCAAAGTCCCGCTACCATATATTTTTAACTTTAGTAATTTTTTAAATCAAACCTTAGGTTGCCATTTTAATAATTCCCCGTTAATTGGATCTTGGTCTTCCCTTGCTCAAAATTGCAATCTAATGCCACGGATGGATTCCTTGACCCTCAAAACCATCGTATGGAATCATGGATCAAATCCATGCCAAAATTCGATCTAAAATTTGATATATTTGGTTGCCTTAAATAATTAAATTAATACTTAGGCTAATGTGCTGAAAACTTAGTAAAAATTAACCATAATACCCCAATAATCAATAGCTGCAAATAATATTTGGAGGGGTCCAATTGGCCTTCAATGGCTGTAGCATGATCAGTGATGACTATGTGAAGATTTCATATTGTTGGTTGGTCCTGTTGACCAAGTCAAACTTGGTCAAAGTTTGACCATGATGAAATATGATATAAGGACCATATCCAAAGACTAAATGAGAATGAGAAAACACTTAATTATGAAAAATACTGAAAGTCAACTAAGTCTAAGACTCTCTTTACACAAGTGATCACCATTGACTCTTTGCATAATCTTCATCATAGGATTAGAACATAACAAAACATAAAGTAACTAGATAGTGTTTTATTTACATGTCAATATCTAACTAGCCATATCAAGGCATTGTATAGATCAGTCTTCATCTTGGGTGGAGTGGATGGTCAATAAGTCGAAAGGTTAGTTAGGTGAAGTATTGATCAATGGGATACTTGAGTTACTCTTGGAGATAAGGGGATATCAGAGGTTTCCGTGACATTTATTAATTTGGCAGACACTAGAGAGCAAGGTGTCTCACAAATGGGTGATGTGCTAGAAGGTACCCCTTTGACTTTAGCAAGTCTCCCCTTTATTTCATTGGATACACCTTTCACTTTCATTTTCATTTTTATTTTTCACATTTGATTTTCTTTCTTTCTTTGGATATTTCATTGAAGCGGTTTATTTCTTTGCAATCCTTTAGTTGACTAATGACTGAAATGTACTGGCACTGGATGCCTTCTGGGCACCAGTTATGACACGGCCTTAGTTCTGTTGCCAACCACCATCCATAGGTGCGACAGAGTTGCCACAGTGATGCTTGTTTAGAGCAAATAGGCTTAACCTCTTAATTCAAGGAGCAGCTACCCTTCCAGCCACAAACAAATTTCAAGGATGGGGGTAACTTATTTCAAGCCTCATGAGAAACAAACTGGTGACTAGGCCAACTTTAGCTCGCACTCAATCCACAGGGGTCTAGAAGCAAAAAAAGATCAATGGGGTTGGAAAGCTTTGTCACACACATCAGAGCTGAGGCACCAAGGGAATACATGGAAGCCATCCTAATAAAGAGGTCACAGAGGGGGAGGTCCTTGAGTTACTTAGTTATGTCTCGATTAATGGGATTTTTATCAACCAGGGTGAATGGGTAGAATATGGAAAAAGCCAACATATGGAACCAATGGATACGTTGTGATCAATGCAATACAATGGAGACCCTGCCAAATAGAGATATGCATATAAAACAAGAACTACTGCTAGATGTAATGCTATGCAATTGTCCTACTCACCATACTCATCAAAAGATCACAAGTGTAAAATAGAGCCTACAACTAGTTAGTCAGTCAATATAAATCATAAAATTCCTTAAGTAACATCCTCTAAGGCATGCATTTGATACATTTAACTAGAGAAGGAACATCATAGGCACATATGAAATAGTGGCAACCAATATCCATGAGCAAACATTTCAAGACATAGCAGCACATATGCGTAGGTATAAAAATATATAGCAGGGGACCAATAGAAGTGGCTCAACAATAGCATGGGAAACTGCTCTGAGGCTCTGCTCAACAAAACTGCTCCAGCCTTGACTGATCAGCTCATAAGATGATCTCAACCATCAAATATATATGCAAAATCTTTGTGCTCCATGTAAGGGACTAATCAAAAATCTGGTCTACTTTGGCAAAAATGAGGTATAAGACCGCCATACAACTGGTGGTACAACAACTCACTCTTTGAATTTTTCAAGCATTTAATGGACATCATGCATTCTCATAAGGGTGGCTGTCATTATGAAGTTTCTCTTTAGAAAAAAGTCAGTTTTATAAAGACAAATTATCATATTTATGATAGCTATATGAAATTCAGGGCACAAGCTTTAAGATTTAAAAACTTTTATGACAAGAACTTATGTTTATTGTCATTGTAGGAAAAAATGGCTATGTGTGAACAATACTTCCCTCTCAACCACCCTCAAAAAAATATGCTTCTAATAATGCATACTGTGAGATAGCAAATGATATATACATCTTGGAAAAGTGTAGTAGACGTAACAATAGTAATTATGAAGCTAGTGGTTCAAAGTAGCTTGTTTTGTTAATAAAAGCTTTGGCATCGACCTTTTATTTACTGCAAGTATCACACCATTTAGATGGATCTTTGTTTGATAAACAAGCATATGCGTGATATTAACATAGTCGTATGTGTCTACCTCTCAAGTTTATGACTGCAGGCTTTACTATGAGCACATAGTTGAAGGGAAACCATATCCAGTTTTATGCAGGAGGCTAGCAAGTGCAAATGATGAATTTGGCTGGAACAATAGGGCTGCTTCAGGCTTTGATTTCATGACAGGGAAAAAATAGAGCAGAAATTGCTTGATTTGAATGAAGTAGCCAAGCAGTCTGGCGGTAATACAGTTTCTAAATTCGTATGTGCATCTTTTCATTGCTTAGCCTGGCACATATTTTTTCTTGGCTCGTCATACTAATGATAGACATCTATATGGATTATGTTTCAATATCGAAATTTTTCTGACAAGGTGATTTTTTTTCAACATTTGGACCACAGCCCGGGATAGAAATTGATCTACATGATAAGATATGCTAGACTCTTGATTACATTGGCAATGGTGACACATTTAAGTGAGGATGATTCCTTTCCTTTATGTTTATGTGATGTCCTTGCACTAGAGGGACACTCTACAACCCAATATGGGAGAGATGTGTCATGAGTGAATGAATTAGTGTAATGCTGATGTCACGTTGGCTTTTCATATTAAAAAATAATATACTTTAAAGTTTAATAATAACCAGCCTAGATCTATCTTAACCCCAGATTTATCAAGCACCGAGAGGGATCAAATCCTTTGAAGTGCAAACCTTTCCACAAGTTTTTGCACCGTCAAAATCATTGTCACTTTGAGGGGTTTGATCGTTCTTGACGTTGATACATCTGCGGTTAAATTGGATCTAGGCTGGTCTATTTCCAATCAATGAGGGATATATGTTTTACGCTTCCACGTTTTAGCATGCAAAAAATATGCTTACATGTTGAAACTTGATTTATGTGGAATATGAATCAACATAGTAAAGTAAGATTCTATATCATATATTGACATCTTGACATAAATCTTTCTTATTATATTTATATTTATAATCATCATCATCATATTGATAGATGCCCTCAGTCAACATGTGTAAGTGACACCTTCCAATATGGGATATTACAATGAAACAAATATATTTGACAGCTCAGGGAAGCAATCCTTTGGCTAAGATGCTACGACCCAGGAGTATTTATTCTAGCAAATTCACCCAGGACTTGCATTTGTCCTTGTTAACCAGAGTTTCCATCTTTCTGGATTAGAGTGATTTATCCATGCCCAACAACAGGTCAAAGATTCAACCAACATTGCAGAGAGACCCAGGGGTCTCCCTTTCATTTTTTACAAAGTGGTGCTTCCTCATATCATTAAATGCTCACACCAAAAATGAATTGTCAAGCCTAATGAACAACCATTAAGATTCCTAAAATATGTGTATTCATTGCATTGGAAATGCAAAGGATATTGCTGGTAGTAAAAAGAAAATGAAAGCACATCAATGGAGATTTCCCCCATGGAAGTTGAGGGAGACATCTCACTTAAAATGAAAGGGGAAGAGAGAGAGAGAGAGAGAGAGAGAGAGATTCCATGCAGGTTCACCAGCAATGAAAATTCCCCCATGGAAGGTGAGGGAGGCATCTCATTTAGAGAGAGAGAGAGAGATTCCATGCAAATTCACCAAAACTCAGCCTAGTAGTTGCTCATTCCAAATGAAGAAATGCCGAACATCTTAACAAAAGGTGAATAAATGTTCAACACATTTCAAATCTAAAGAGCCTGGTTCGGGTGCACATTTCACATGAACTAACAACAATATTAAATCATAAAATTGCTTCATTACTTACATGTAGAAATGTACTAACTTCCAGAGTCTGTGAGAGCTTAAGATGAGGAATAATTAGAGATATAGAAGACAATCAAAATGGTATGGAAACAACAAAAACACATTGAGCCCCAAGACAATTGGTTCTGAAAACCCCATTACATAGCAAAAATATATAAAGGAAAATGGGATGAATGCTATGAGATATACAAAGTCTTAGCAGAAATCTTCAGGTCCCTACTCCAACAAGCTCCAGGTCACTTCCAACATTTGAGAAAATAGCAGCAACTAGGATCAACTTGGCACTGTTGTCTCAAAGCAGAAGAAAGTGTAGATAAGAAGAATTTAGAAGAAAGTTGTCTCGCAAAGAGAGAAACTCAGAGGAAGAAGGAAAGGATGAACCCTTAAACAACAACTTGTGAAGGTGAATATGGAACCCCCCTCCCTGGAAATATGTCATTTCATGTTTTATATCTGCTGCAAATTCTGTCTCAATGGACATAACCTTTTCTCAAAACACATCTTGATCTCTGTTCCAGAGCCTGCTGATGTGAAGGTTGCATGTCACGAGGACCTTTATTACTGGTTCCTGTACAGAGCTGAGCTTATGTTACCTTTGCAATGTGTCATGATAACGCATTTTTTTACTATTTGTTACTCATGATTCTTAAGTTTAGCTGAGCTTCAGAACTAAGGATCATGATAAAGTGTTTTTTTACTAGTATTGAGCTTGATTTTAGGAGGGCTCAAGTTAAGCATAAGTTTTAGGTAAAGGTTAATTTTATGTATTCCTTGAAATTAGTTGATGGGTGGTTGCCTCTTTGTTAGTGATATGGCTGAAATCTCCTTCCTAAAGAATGATGCCAATTCCCTTTGGATGATGAGCCCATACCAAGTCACTATAAGATAGGTGTGATAGAAGTATGGGAAGTAGTATGATGTGTAAATGTGCTCAAAAGTATTAATCACCACAAGAGAATGCATTTATGGAATTATGTGTGAAATTGTTGTAGTTATAACAAAGAATTGCATATTGAATGAAGAGAGTAAAGCTATAATGAGTCATGACAATAGGAAAAATTAACAGCCTTATTTCCTATAGATATATTACTATGTTGCACAAGTTTCTGGAACACGTGTGCATTAGGTATGTGGGTATGAGTATCTGAGACAGCTAGAAGCCTTTCCCAAATCTGCATGAAACGTAGGGCTGGGAGTGACAATGATATATATTAAGTCCCAACTTTTTCTTTGAACCACTCTTAATCCCCAAAAAAATATTTTCACAACTTTGGTCATTTATAATTGATATGCCAGTATTTTTCCCATTCGAAAAATGAGGAATGGCAATTGCCAAATTAGCCTATAGCTATAGCTATACCTCTATGTTTTATGAAAATCCCATTCACACTTGAAATTGATTCTTATAGATGATATAAACAAGAGATATTTAAAAGTTACATATGTCGTGCGATGTCCATGGGAGAAGCAACAACTAAAAGTTCCAGAACAGGGAGAAGCAGATGACCAAGGTATGGAGTATCTTGATGCTTTAAACAACAAATGGCGAGATTAAATTCCCAATGGATTATGAGGTGCTTGGTGATGGGACTCTGAGAAAAACAATGATTCTGTAGTGGATAGATTAGTTGTAAATCCAAGGAGTGCTCGTGATGTTGTTACCCCTCTTGCACGCATGTCATAGGATCAACAAATAACAAGAAAACTTCAAAGATGCAAATTCTTAAAAGACTTACTCGGAATGCACAGGAAGCATGTCCAACTAATATTATCCAGCTTGTGATGGAGGATGTCTACATTCAATTAAAATTATGAGGTATATCAACACACAAACATATCTGACATTCCAGATCATTGAAAGACAAACGACCCTGACTAGACAACACAACATAACTATAAGCCAATGCACAAGGGATGACATACATGTGGAAGACACATACAAACAATGACAAAGCGTGAGATGGAAAGGGGATAAAAAACAACTTGAGAACTGTACACGCAGACCCTAACCAAAACAACAAGCCACACATACTGGACATTGGCAACAATGTCAAGGTTTTACAGCCACATGCAACCACAACATGTAGGGAGTTTCTTTGCCATCCTACCACATATTATTCTAAGTGGGTGGAAACACACCCAACAATACTCACTGACCTATAGGGAAGATATCTACACTAGAATACAAAGAATAAGGACTTCACCCCCGATTCCTAATATAGAGCCAGATCATATTACGCACACAGAGATCTAGAGGAGAATGGATCATGCATGAATCTCATACTATCAGATCTTCAAATATGGTTAGTTTTACACACATTTTACACTATATCCTTACATTCTAATTGTGGATCCAATAAAACTAACCAATTCACAGCAATATAACAGGGTTTGCAAACCTGACCAGTATCAATTACAAATCCAGGTTTGGATTAAGAGTCTAGAAAATTGGGAGCATCACTGGATAGTGCATGTTCAGGTGCATTTGGGACTTGTGTGAAGATGGGTGTACCAATGTAGACATCTATAAGCATTCCAGTTTGATCAAAACAGACTAAGCTAAATACCAAGCAAAGGAACATTCTAAAGACCGAATCCATGAATGGGGTGAAAAAAGGGAAAATTCTACATATTGCTAAATTTCGAAACAAGATTCTTAATTTCCATCTTTTTATTCTCGTATTTTATCCAAATATACTTAAATTTCAATATCATGTTGCACAAACACCTAAAAATTCAAAATACATATTTTTGAATTGTGGGGAAACAACCCTCAAATATGGTGCCTCGGATATTGGAACTGTAACTCTATTCTTTGTAGTGCAGCCCATTGTGGCAAGCTTATTGCAGAAAATAATTACAAGGAAATAATTCAATTCATTCAAAAGTTTTAAAAGGGATCAATTTCAGGCCCATACCTGGTAGCTAAAGCTGACAACGAGCAAAGTGGCCCAAATCACTTGAATTCAAAAGTGGGCACCGATGTGCTAGGCTGATCAAAGCTCTCCAAAACCTCAGCCTTACCACCACCACCGCTATGCTGTGATTCTTCCTTCTTATCCTCAAAAATCCCTTTTAATCCTCCAAACCAATAACTACTCTGCCTAGGGCTTTGAGTCGGCTCAGGCCCAAGACCCCCCATATTGGCAGGAACCCGTGTCTTGAGTCTTAGGATTGGCATCAAGAGCTTGTATTTTTGGAAATGGATGAGCTCTAGGTTTTGTAAATGAAATTTTGGGCCTCCAAACTCATATTCAACCCTAATATTCCTCTGGAGGAACCACCAATGATTGAATCTCACCTGCTCATCTCACATCTCCCCACGGCTTCGGCTCTAATCCCTTATTTATCTCTCTACAGTTTTGCAAGGCATGCTTGGTCAATGAAAGTCGATAAATGTGCATCTGAGCAAAAATTACAATTGAGATTACAATGCATACTGAAAATAAGATTAAGGCTAATGTAATGAGCAACAGAATGAACACACGAAGAAACTCGGTACATGATTTCAGATGCAGTTTTTCTACTGGAGCTTGTCCATTGGTATTTGAAACTGGGTCATCCTTGCAATGTGCTCCAACCTGTCCCTATATCACAGCCCCAAAGGATTCAATTTTCTCCATTCCTCTTTGGAAGCTCATTTTCCAGTGCCTATTTGAATGCATATTGTTGCAGTGAGAGAAACATGGTGCGTTATAGCCCAAGTGGGGGGTTGGGGAATGTATTCACGATCATGTATCCCTATGTATAATGTTAAAAATATAGCCAATGTTAATATCAGTAAAAAAATTGTAGACATGAAAAAATGATAGTGTAGATACAATTTAGCCTCAGATTCGCTAAGTGCCAAGAGAGATTAAAAAACCCGACGCCTACTTTCTAAAGAGTATCTAACCGCATTGAAATTGGAACCTCAATTTTTTTATATCTGTTGTTGCTTAATAAATTCAGAGTTAAGATAGAATATGTATGTATGCTAGTAAGTTAAAAAATCTCACGTGTCACTGGGGAGGGGTAATGGTTAATTGATGGGGTTAACAGAATGTTAAAGTTAAAACTGTTTAAAAATTTTCCATAGACTTTGAGGGTTGGATTTTGGAGTTTTTTAATTCCTTTTGACGATTCATGGATAAATGGATTCTGTTAATAGGCTAAAAATAACTCACCTGTGTCAATGTGGCAGGGTATGATTCACTGAGGACAATGACAAAGTTTTCAAATGTCTACATGGATTGCATCCTTCATGTGGTCTTTTCCATTCACCTGGCATGAGTTTTCAATTGTCTATAGTTTGTTTTCTTGTTGGGAAAGAACCTTACAGGCTGTAATCCTTTCACCATTGTGCTTCATTCAAGAGGTGTTTATTCAACCAAAATTGTCTACGATTTGCACATGGGTTCGTCCTCCTATTTAGGACAAACCACCTAGGCTCAACTAATTATGATATATGACAATATAACACAACAAATTGGCCACATTAGCATGGAATCATGTTACCAGGGGGTTGAACACAGGCCTTTTTGAAGCAACAAATTGGCTGCATTAGCATGGTAGCATGTTACTAGGGGAGTTGAACATAGGCCTTTGTGAAGAAAGCTCAATATACCACTCAACAACAACATGGTTGATTATTTTGGCACAATAGCTACCCAGCAGGAATTTTTCCCATGGCCTTTACGAAGAAAGGAGCTCACTTGATTTACCGCTTGAAAACAACCTGCTTGACAATTTTGGCATAGTCATTACCCTCAGGCTTTTGGTTTGGAGTTGTTTTGAGAAACATACTTAAGTTAGGAGGCTAGAATGCAACCCACTAAGGGACATGCCCTCGGTTTCATCTCTTTTAAGGCATTCAATTCTGGTAGGCGAGATTGCAGCAAGAATAGAACTCTAGGATGAATTAATATCTTACCAATGAACCAAGATCTTGTTTCCTATAATCCTCAAACTAGGCACCTAGTCAAGGAAGTATGCTCTTGACAATATAGAACTTTAGGGATTAATCTTCACGCCTGTAGTAGTTCCCCAAAAAAATAAAAAATATTGTGTTTTCTTTTTTTAATTTTCTTAGAATTCTAGTATGGTAAGAAACAAGCGCATTTTTTTAGTTAGTCCTCTTTACATATATCGTTGCATGTTATTTTAAGATGGTTTTTATTATTATAATCTTTTTTAAATTGGCTTTGAGAAAAAAAAATATGATGTAGAAAGTGACCCGATTGCTCTAATCAACACTACCTCTCCACACAGGCCCGCTGATACTTCAGATGAGTTCAAATAAAATAGCTTCATTACCTTTTCTTATTTTCATCTGGTGAAACTCAGTGCTCAAATGAAACCCCATGTGCTACTTTCTAACAAATTTAATATTTATGATCATAAATCAAAGGTGTAAATACGAATGAGAAAAACAAGAAATTATAAATCCAAAAACATGAGGAAAATTTATAGATAAAATAACTTATAAATCCAAAAACATGAGAAAATTTGATACATAAAAGCAATGGGAAATACACCAACACTTGAACTAGAAAAAAGACTAACTTAAATACAAACTAATAATTCATTATAAATCACTTTTATCACTAGAACTTAAAGTTTTAAGCGCACACGATTCAAATTCAGAACATCATTTTATTTTCAATTCAGTACATACAATTTGAATTCCAGTACATATATATGGAATTTATGTACTCAATTGAGCATTTGAATTGCAACATTCTTTTAACCCACTCTTGTTATTTTTATTCATCCAGAGCCAGAATGCATGTTGATAAAATGTCAACTACCTATTCCAACTCTTGTTGTGAAATAATAAGAGGTGGTGCAAGCCTAAGAATATTACCCTTCTCGACTGTTAGAATCAGGAGGCCAGCTCGTAGAGCAACATTAACCATAGGAGCACCAGGAACATCAAGCTCAACACCCACAAGTAGTCCTGAGCCCCGAATTTCTTTCAAATGATCATTTGTCCCAAGTTTTTCTGTTAGTAAACGTTTTAAATACTGCCCTTTATTAGTTACACTTTCTAGAAACCCAGGTGCTTGAATTCTATCCAACACTGCAATGGAAGCATGGCAAACAAGAGGCCCTCCAGCAAATGTCCTTCCATGATCCCTGGGACCTATAGCCCTAGCCACCTTATCTGTTAATAGAACAACACCAATAGGTAAACCTCCAGCCAAAGGCTTTTCCAAATTCATTATGTCTGGCTGCACATCATACACTTGATGTGCCCAAAGATATCCGGTTCGACCCAGCCCATATTGAACCTGCAAAATTATGAATTATAGTGATTATTCTTGGAAAAGAGAGTGGTATGCATTATGAATGTAACTATATCCTCCACTAATAAAAACTCTGGTAAAATCCCAATGGAAAACTTTCAATATATAGTTTATTGCACCAAGAGGCACTCTACAGCCCAGTATGGGGGAGATCTTGTGAGTCGAGTGTTTGTCGAGAGTTTGTTGAGTGTTTATCGAGTAACAAAATAATACAAAGTAAACACAAAAAGAATAATACAAAGTAAAAAGTAATAAATATTATGTCGGCCATAAACAAAAAAGAAGAATACAAAGTAAAAAGTAAATATGAGACTTAAACTAGAGACTTTAGAGCTTAGGATTAGTTGTTAAATATTATGTCGGCCATAAACAAAAAAGAATAATACAAAGTAAAAAGTCAATATGAGACTTAAACTAGGGACTTTACTTTTTACTTTTAATACAAAGTAAAAAGTAAATATGAGACTTTAGAGTGTTTGTCCAGTAACAAAATAATACAAAGTAAACAAAAAATAATAATAGAAAGTAAAAAGTAATAAATATTATGTCGGCCATAAACAAAAAACAATAATACAAAGTAAAAAGTAAATATGAGACATAAACTAGAGACTTTAGAGCTTAGGATTAGGTGGCTCAGGTATTGCACTCAAGGAGCTATTCAAGGAGAGGTTTGTACCTCGGGAGATTTGATCCCTCTCGGCACCTGATAGAGCCTACGATTTGGATCTAGGCTGGTGTACATCCTATGATTCAAGATACATCATATTCAAATTTCATGAATAATGACTGAAATATGTATAAAAAATGAGATATGTTAAAGGCATATAAAATTATAAACGACACTCTGAGGATGATAGATATCTTGAAAAAATGTTATGTAACCACTAAAAGACTATTTCACTAAGGATAACTCAAATATTATACAATACTATACATATTTTTAACAATATTCTAAGCTCCAGATAACTTAAAGTGAATGAAGAACTTTAAATTTTTTAAAAACCCTGCGAAGCCATTATCAAGTTCATATACTTCAAATAGATTGTGTAAGAAAATGGTATGGACCAACATCAAGTTCATATACTTCAAGTAGGTCATGTAATAAAATTTTACGGTCCAGTGTATCAACTTAAAACATAACTATATGTGTGTGTGTGTGTGTGTACCTTTCTTTCTTGGATCCAAGCTAAAGAGCAGTCCAATACAGAAGCCATGTCTTGTACTCTTTCAACAACAGAGTATATCATTCAAATGCATTTTACTCCAGAGCATAATTTTGTAAGTTGAATTCCAAGACTCTGGATTAAGACATCAAAGTACATAATCATAGAAAGGTGAAAGAAAATTTTAAAATCAGACGGGACCAAGACCTGTGATAAGTGAAAGGAACAACAAATGTGTGCATCTGCAGATTTAATTGAATCCTACCAGACACATCTTCCAAAGAAAAGTACACACAAAACAGATACCCTTCCAACCCAACAACTATTTCTACGGTTGTAATATATGACACTAATAATCAACAGAGTTAATAAAGTTTAAAGAAGAAAAAAAGGCTTGGAACTTACCTCGTAAAAAACAAGCAAGGCACCTGCAGCATCACAAAGAGTCCGCAATTCTTTGATAAAATACTTTGTGACGCTATATATGCCTCCCTCTCCTTGAACAGGTTCAACAAAAACAGCTACTATCTTTCCAGGCTGAATTGCTTTTTTTATCGCCTCCACGTTTCCAAACTCAACAAATTTCACTCCAGGCATGATAGGCTCAAAGGGAGTTCTGTATTTCCCTTTGTTGGTTAAAGCAAGGGATCCCATTGTTCTTCCATGAAATCTATTCGTGAAAGAAATAAATTTTGTGGCATTCTCTTCTTTGGCAGACCTCAAATATTGCTGGTATTTCCTTCTAAATTTGATTGTTGCTTCATTTGCTTCAATACCAGAGTTTGCAAAGAAACCCTTATCAACAAATGACGATTTACTTCAACGTATTCATAAAATTCAACCAGAAGTGATGGGTTCAATGTAATTTTAAATCATGCCATGGGTTTCGGGCTTACGCCTAAAGTGGTGGTAGTTCATAGATCTGGTAAAAATGTCAATGACAACTAGTAAAGGACCAAACCCTACTTCTTACAGGAGAAGTCCAAATTGAAACAAAACCAAGAAAGTCTGAATAGTCCATAAGAACCTACTTGGCCTTAGCAAAACTCCCCCAATTTTTCTTTTCCCCCATTTTTTCTTCAGCCCAATTATTTGTCCACCAATATGAATTTGATTTTTTAAAATTTACTAATATTATTATATTATATATAATATAACGTTTCACTATAATATATTTATATATTAAAAACATAATATATTAATATTATATATAATCTTAACATATTAATTTTATAGTAACATTAGTATATATGAACATACTATAATATTATATATAAAATATAATTAATATATACCTATATATTAAAATATATTATTAATGCAAATTAACTATGAAAAAAAAGGGATGAAACCACTAAAACAATGTTGGTGTAGCTTCCCATGAATTTTTCAAGCTTTTGTTTAATGAACTCTAACAAGCGTGCAACACCATCACTCTAAAGGTCTAGAGAAGGCCCTACCATTTAGCGGATAGGAAGAGACGTCCATACCTTGTTCCCCTATACTTTTCCCAAAATATGGATAGTAAGGAAATTTCATTCTCTTAATAATAAGTTTTATTTTTAAAAGTTTTAGATTATAATTAAATTTTATAATAAGGAATTTTGTTTTTAAATAGTAAAAAATTAAATAATAAATTTATTATTTAAAATATTAGAAAATAAAATGTAAAACGGAAAAGATTATTTAAGGGAAAAGGGATTATTAAAAAATATAGAGTTTAAAGGGAAAGGGAAAATCTTTATTTATTTTTTAAATTGGAGGACATTGGTTATTTTGCACAAAGACATGTCAGGGGATATTATCGATATTTCTAGACATAAACAAAGTGAGAAAACTGATGATAGACTTGATTGGAAATTTTATCAATGGATGCAAAAAATGATGGATTTTAACTGACAAGACACAATTTACTCCAATTTGTCTAAACTTTGACCGACTGCCAAAAGGGTCAAACGGTGACGGTTTTGGCAAAACAAAATTTGAGCGTGATCAACGTGATGAGATTAACACAATGGTACCGAGTAACTTACATGACAATGACCAGACAAAAATACGACAAATCCCCATAACTTGACTTGACCATGACATGGTAACAAGGAAAATGTAACTTGGTGGACCTGCTGAGAGGGTCATCTGACAATGAAAATGGCAAAAAAGGGTATGGACACAACAAGCACATCGAAATGGACGTGACGCTATAGGAATAATCTATTTGAAGTTCATTAATTCTTAATTGTCCCATTGTCCATGGTTTTTATGATTATATTCTACAATATTAAAATTTGATTTTCGACACATTCATTACAAAACACTTAAGTGTCACAAGCAAGAGAAAGTGACATGATAACACCTAGCATTGTAGATTTATATGTATATTAAACACTTGAATTCATTAAGGCCACACTCATAGTGAATTCATTAAGGCCACGTCGATTTGGGTAAAGCCCCCTCATAAATATGAAAGTGCCAAGTCAATTGATAGAATTCTTGGACAATGTCAATTACAAGACCTGGGTTAAGCATACTATAATTTTAAATCATTAATTTTAATGTGGTGTTAGAAACCATCTCTAGTGTTATAAACTTCAAAATGAGCACCACATCCCACTTCCAGGCCAAATATCCCCGATGGAGGGCCAATATGGTGGTTTGGGACCACACACATGGACCATGACCCCCATAGTAAGATCTCAAATCCATCTGCATTGTTAAAATTTAGTAAAATATTGTACAAATTCATTATCAAAATTGCAATTTTCCATTTTCAGGGTGACACAACTAAAAATGACTAACATAAATGACTAATTCACATTAATCGTTGTTAGCTAGTCATATTTATATTCCCCTGACTAAATTAGTCATTTATGTTAGTCATTTTTATTTTAGTCACTTGTTATCTAGTCATATATTTTATCCCGTGACTAAATTAGTCATTTATCTTAGTCGTTTTTAGTTGGCTTATTTAAAATTGCTCAATTTTAGTCGTTTATCCCTTGAAAAAACAATGGTGACTAACTTTTTTAGTTGCCTAGTCACTTATCTCTCATTTTGTACTAGTGATTTGGAGGAAATGGGGTGTAAAAATTTTCCTTCATCATTGTACAACAACAATTATGTTAGTCTCAACATTAAACCTGACTTGTTAATTGTATGTAAATCCATTTAACTTGGGTCTCATCATGCGACGATGAGTTTTCCCAATTAATCTTAAATCTTACTCTATTAAAATATAACCCAAGTCATAAGATTTATAAGATTATTCAATCCAACTACACGAGTATATTATTTCTATTTCATCAACCAAATTTCACTGACAGAATAATATACAAGGGTAATTACTTTGCATGTGTCAATCCCTATAACAACATCTTCAAAGGTTCATTGTTCACATGAAGAAAAATCATGGATTTCTTATTACTTATAATACCTCACGGAAATTTCTTTATTCACCATGCATAGTTAGGCTAATAAAAAGGATACATAACACTTGGTCAATACAATTAAATTCTTAATATGATAATCCCTGACTTTTGTGACCACTTCAACTTCTAATCATAGCATTTACCCTTCCATAGGTCAAACATAATATATTCAACTTTCAATGCACTTTTAACCATTTTTAAAATATTACTTCATTTAATCTATACATATCTATTATGTATAAAATACAACAATGTATAACACTCACCCAATCATCATGTTAATGGCATGACTATACATGCATATCCTTCATAAGGTAAATCACACACATATCTCATAATCCAGTTAAATATAAAAGCGATTCCATTTGTTATGCACAATCAACATATCCAAATCTGTACATATGTAAATGAATCCATCAAGGCAGTAAAGATTACTATATATATATTTACAACTCGACATCATCAAAACAATATAAGAATGAGAGTATTTAAACATTGAATCATAATTGTCTAACAAGGCAACTCATGACAAAGGTACATATTCATAAACCCGTAAGATAGGTCACATTTATTTCAATTCCAAGCTTGGGTCTATGCCTTGGTTTAATCCAAGTATCTATCATGCAAGATCTATATATTAATTTTAATATTGACCAGCAGATTAGATCGAAAATTGTGCCCTCACCCAAAGAGCGCCATGCCCTTCTATCTAAAAACACTCCATACAACTGTAAAATTAGAAGGCTAGAATAGATTCTAATCCAAAACTCAGCACCTACAAGGGTTCATAAGATTTGCACCCATTTTCATTTCTCAGTTAATACAACATTAAAAGGCGTGGGATCATAAGGGTTGCGCCCTTCTTCCAGTTACCAACCAACTACATAGTAAGTATAGTCCCAAGCGAGCAGGAAGAATATGTGCTCTTTCTCTACCAAACTGATATGAAAAAAGACTATCACACAGAGAAAGAAGAGCCTATGCTCTTTCTTTACCAAACATATATGTAGAATAATATCATGCAGAGAAGGAAGAGACTGCGCTCTTTCTTTACCAAACAGATGTATGAAAAATACTATAACATAGAGAAAGAAGAGCATGCGCTCTTTCTTTACCAAACAAATATGTAGAAGACTGCCAAGAAGAGAAGAAAGGTGTTTTTGTCTCTTATCTATTCACAAAGGCAACAAATAAGTAAAAGCACTCCTAAATTCTTCTTCAAGAAGACACCCTCGTTCTTCTCAATGAATGCAAAAACATAATATTTTAAGTGGGTACACATTCAATGGAAAATACTCTTAATGTAAAATAACTATACCCTACCACAAGAGAGGGAGAGTTTCCTTCTCTCGGAGTGAGGCATTCTCCCCTCCTCTCTGTGTTGTCAAAATAAAACTATTCTTTTTCGGAAATTAATGGGAACAAAAGTGTTTATCAATTAGGTTTCAGAAATATGCTTAGCTTCTACATAGGTTTGCCAAATTCATAAAATGTATGTAAATACGTTCATTTAAGCAATGGGATCAGCCTAATATAGAGTCATCCTCTCCCTTTCAACACATGCCAGTCATATTCGAATCAATCCAAAAGGCAGTCCCTCTCCAAACAGAATCTGACCCTATATAAACACTCGATTTCCTTCTACTCTCCTTAGAGAGTTTGTCTTCTAAGAGAGAATTTTCCCCACTTTGAGATCAAAACCCATTATAGATAGGAGGAATAAAGGCCAAGTGGTTAGAGTGAATCAAGGGGACAATTTCCCCCCAAACAAATCTCCAATGAGATTCCACGTTTATGAGAGTTACCACACCTTTTCATTTTTAGTTGAGACTCGGCCCTTTTTAAGGAAGCCTCCATCCCCCTAATTCCCTCGTAAGAGTTAGCTATCCAAAAAAATAATCTTATATGGTGTGACCTCTATGTAACGCATAGAACCTTTTCATAATAATTCCCAAACTCCATATGAATATATATAATCTTTAGTTAAATTTATATCTTCCCCATGATCATAATGCATACGTAATCATATTTATAACAAAATATATTTATAATATTATAAACAAATATATTTGTTTAAATGACGTATGATCACTTTTATAATTAACTATCTTTCTTTTAAAATAAAGTGACTATATAATATAGTCTTTTTAAAAAAGGGAAGCTTAAGTTTATTTAAAGGTCTTTAGATAGTACTTGGCATTGATGTCTTAGTTAAGGTAATTATAATAATGAGGATAATGGCTTAATCTTAGGAGGTCAAATTTTGTACTAAATAACAATATTAAAGAATCCCTCTATTTGGTATCCAAACATTATTAATTTGTCTGCTTAGGAATTACTTCGACTTAGTACGACACTTGAAAGCTTTTAGACCATCAATTTGAACATTAACTATTCACTTTTCTCCAAGTTCCCAAGGCACCACGATGACACTAGTCATTAGTAACTTGTTCTCCATGGCTTCCTAGACGTCAACCTCTTCTCCCCCCCCCATGTAATGTCCCTTAAAATAGCAAAAAATTGAAAATTTTCTGATACTAAATTAAACTGTTAAAGAGGTGCGGAATAATAAATTACTTCAGCTCTGATAAGTACCTACTGTACCGGTATTTGATTTCTCCTCTTTGAAGTGTCTTAGTTTATAAGTGTCATGGTTTGTTGATTATAAACTCCACAGCTTTTGCGGAAGTGTTTCTTTTAAAAAGATGTATGAACTGTCGCATGTGTACGAATGTATTGAATGTAATGATGGGAATCTCCTTCTTACGGTTGTAAGGGTTTGCATGCATATGTATTAAAATCTATCTGGTAATTCAGGTGGAATGAACCTTCATTGGTGGCGGTTGAGGCCCATTATGTGATGCTTGGTCCTTTCAAAGAGCAAGGTACCCTAACAGGGCTGCCAAGAGGTAGAGGTAAGTAAATGGAGACTCTTGTCTTACTTAGCGCTTTCACTAATGCATCCACTTCTTTTCCTGGTTTGCAGGTCTACTTACGGAGGTGCCTACTTATGGTGTTCTTTTCGCAATTTTTCGTACTTTAATTAATACTAAATTGTTTATAATGTGTGGTGGTTGGCACTTCGAAATGTTTTGTTGGAAGATTGGGAGTCCTTGTGAGCTTTCATAACATAATGACCTTGCCATTACTTGTTGACTTTACACAATACTTGGGGTCTATGTAACACCCTTGTGTTTTAATTACTTCTTGGTTGTGAATGCCTTCACCACTATAGAGATCATGTCTTGTAGTGAATGTTTGGGTATGGTGGTGGCATTTAAAGCAACCATACGAATACACATGCCAACGTCTGCCAGCTAAGCTAGGGATTTGGTC
>BSBM01000344.1:24965000-25040000 GCA_027924585.1 Larix kaempferi | reverse complement strand
ATATAAGAAAAATTAAAAAGTAAAAAGGGGACAACACCTAGTCATTTCTATCATATTTTGAATCTATGTGTGCAACTAGGGTTTTCTTCTCATAGATTTTATCCTTATCCATTACTTACATGTAGAAGAGTTTCTTGACTAAAGATTCATACTTTTGATAAAAAAATTATAGTTTTCCAATATTGATTTTCTATGGATGCCATCAAAAAATATTATTTTTCTAATTTGTTGTTAATCAATGGTCATTGTCGCCTCTTCCAAAAGGTAGGGGGCCCGACATGTCGTCCCAGCATCCAGGATGGTGACTACATGTGAAGTCCAAGCACCTAGAGCCCCCACCATACCTTTGCACTACGGGTCAAATACAAATAGAGAGGCCGACCCCTATAAACTCGTACAAACATGACTACACTACCAATGTGGGATAAATCCCAATAAACAAATCAATCACTGTCGTCAATCCTTTGATCGAACAGTTGTTGAGTCTTCTCCATTTCTCCTACACGATCACAAGCATCATCATAGATCTGCGCAGAAATATCCTCACTGTGTATCCTGGCTTTACATTTTTAAGTACTCCAGCTACCATTGGCTTGTAGTTATCTCAACAAATGACATTCTCAATTTTGACACTGCTTTTTTTAAAAATCCCTATGCTATTTTTTGAAATTCCTGCAACTATTTGAGATAAATTTGCAACTTCCATCTCGTCTAGGGATTTTTTAGGCCAATCTGATCAAGGGATTTTGGGCGTACGTATTAAGTTTCAGTCCGGTCTTGTCTAGGGCTTTTCAGGGCATGCAAAAATCTGAAAATTCGTGGTTTTGATTCATAAAACTCCGTCCTCTATGCTTAAAATTTGTCATTTTGTCGTTTGGTTGGAATTCAATCTCTCTTCTCTGAAAGTGGATAATTTATTTGAAAAGCTGTGACTGTTAACCCGTCATGTTTTATTTCACATAAATTGGAAAGGTAATGGTTTATTTCAAATAAATTGGAAGTTTACACATGAACCGAAAATGCAGAAAGAGGGTTGGATTTTAGAGTAAAGAGTTGGCTTCTGAGAAGCAAATATTGGTTTCTGACAATCAATATTGGGTTATAATGGGTTACAAGAGTTGAAAGGTATCTCGTGGAGGTTTTCTTAAATACTAATATATGGAGAGAAAGGATAGAGACCATGTAGAGGTAGAGAGATAAGAAGAAGAACCTAAGTCCAAGCTGTAGTTGATGAGAATTGGTATGTTGTAATACTTTGATAGGTAATGAGAATAAGTAGACCCTTGTGAGAACCTCAATTGTATTTTGAATTATGTTTGATGTTCTGAATTATTAATTTGTTCAAGTCCTTTATGCAAAATTATGTGGAGTAAATGAAGCACAAGACCCTTGGGTCCTATAAGTGACCCAATTGTGTCATCAAAATGCCACCTCAACTCCTTGCAAATAACCTACAAGGAAATCTGAGTTCTCTTGAGAATTAACAAACATGTTATCTTGAAATTATCCCCTCTAGATGGAAAAGTATTAAGTGCCCCTTTAGTCCCATGAACAAGCATAGTTTTCTCTAGCTTAAGCCTAATAAGAACTCATTGGAGAGCATCTCCATATGTGGCTCTTACAATCCAATCCAATGCCAAGATTTTCCTCCAAAATTTATATCAATGAAAAATAGGTCTCCTTTGTCTTCATAAAGAGTACATATTTCCCAAGCAACGTTGTCTCTAAGGAAGCATGAATTTTCCAAACAATCGAACATAGATATTTTTTCCTCATTTTCATCTCCATAAGAACCTTCTTAAATCCATTTCCATTTTTTAATTATGATGATAAAGGTAAAAGGAAAAAATGGTTAGTTGATAGGTCCTATCCAAGATGCTAAGTTTACTTTCTAGAGATACATCTCCACAAGATTCCTTTTGTAATTTACTTTCAATCTTACTTAATAATCTTTGTTGAACTAATGAGACAATGACACCCACAAGGATACTTAGGTATCTAACAGCCTTCCCTTGTTGGGTGATTTTTCATTCTGTCATATGCCTTTCTAGGTAGACTTCTTGATAGATTATAATTACTTCTAATTATTCCTTGCAAACCAAAGCCCCTATTAGTTCAACAAAAGTATTGAAACATGGAAGAGTTCATTCCATTAATTTATGTGAGAGCTCTAGGGTCAAGGTTGGATCATCTACAAAATGAACATTAATGAAATAACATTCAAAGGATATGCCCCTAGTCTAGTCTTGAATGTGCACTACTTCCAATATGTGTCCAAGTGTCTACTACAATTACATATAAATTATAATAAAGGCATTACCACAAAACCATGTGAGTATCTCTCTTTAAGAATTTGGACCTTCTAAAGTTGAGATAACATTTTTTGAATTATTTTCATAGAGTATGTCATTAAGGCATGACCCATATCCCATAAGTATTATTCAGGATGACAAATTTCTTATGATATTGAGTAGTCCACTTAGCACTCATTGCATTGAGTGAGTTGTAAAAGCTTTATCTCAACAATAAATTTACAAATAACTTCTCGAAATCATCGTAATATTTCTCAAACTTTCATACTCCAAATTTTTGCGCGTGGCCAACATTTTCATTTTGAAAATTCCATGCTCACTACTTTCAAAGCATTCCCTCTTTGATTTTTAGTCTTCCTCCTCAACATGTGTTTATCAAAAATCATCTTAACCTAGAGAAACATGATCTCCACATTTTTTTACTAATCAACTTACCTCAATCTATATAAAATTTATCTTCTTCCTTAAAGCTATGCCCTTTCAATGTGTCTTCTCTACATGGAGATTCTAAAAAATTGCTCATATTGAATATTGATTGTTCTAATGAACTCATTTTTTTTAAACATGCATCTCATATAACATTATGCAATCGAATATCCATGTTAACAAAAAGGAGTACAAGTCTATAATCTAGGTAGTGATTATATAATCCCCTATCCATATACATGAAGAGTGGCAACACATCAGCATTAACCCCAATTGTTGGTGTTCATAGGGTGTTTTGGCATATCTAGATGCTAACATTTTGTTACAAACATTAGGTCAAGGAGGTGGCTCAATAAACCTTTAACTCATCATTCATTTTTTACATTTATGTTCTTGGTTATGCTCTTATAAATTGCCGCTTAAAGATTCCATATCAATGCTTCGTTTATATTATTTATTCACTACCAATATACTTAGATTTGTTTTGGCCAACTTTACAAGTCGCCTTAACTTAGTGTTCTATTTTTTAGAAAATTTTTAGTAATATTTGAGCATCTAGACTTTAGCTACTCTCTTAACTGCTAACAAACACACAACATTTACAAAACCTAAATGATCAAATACGAGGCATCACATCCTTAACATGGCATTCTACCATGAAAAGAGATGAGAAAAGATTGGTTCTTACACATATAATTATGATATATTTTGAAGATCCCATTCTCGATGTGCCTCTATTTGAAAGTGGCATTGCCACTACAAAAACACAAATAACTGAAAATAACTCTTTAAAGAAAAGAAAAATGAACAAAAAAAATAACAAAATATCTAGTCCATATCAACACCTAAGATTGGTGATTGTGAGTTTAATGGATGAACACTAGTTGAAAGAGACTTTATTAATTATATTCTCATAAAAATAGGTCTTCCTGATACCATTGAAACCCCTACAAAACCCCTACAAAGAAACTTTATTGATTATATTTCAAAAGAGATAAGGCTTAAAAAAAATGTGAATACCTTCTACTCATGCCAAAACAGAGAAAGCCCCTAGCTTTTAATGATCGTGGACATTACCCATGGAAATATTGATTATATTTCCAAAGAGATAAGGCTTAAAAAAATGTAAACAACTTCTACACATGCCAAAACAGAGAAACCCAAAACAACTTCTACTCATGATAATGAAGATGATGATGAAGTTGATGATGATGAAGATGATGATGATGATGATGATGATGATGATGATGATGAAGATGATGATGATGATAATGAAAATGATGATGATGATGATGATGATGATGATGATGAAGATAATGATCATGATAATGGAAATGATGATGAATTGGATGATGATGATGATGATGATGATGATGAATATGATGATGAAGATGATGATGACGAATATGATGATGATGTCAAGATGATGATGATGATAACAAAGATGTTGATGATGAAGATGATGAAGATGATGATTATGATAAGGAAGATGATGATGATAAAGAAGATGATGATGACGATGATGATGACGACAATGATGATGATTATGAAGATGATGATGATGATGATGATGAAGACGATGAAGATGTCATCGTCGTTGTTTTCGACATCACCATCATCTTCCTAGTCATCATCATCATCATCATATTCGTCCTTGAAGGGACTTATGTATAGGATCTCACTATAAGCAATGCAACCAATACAAATTATGACAAAATCCTAGTTAAATTAAATTAAATTAAATTAAAAACATAGAGTTGTTTAACTAAAATTAATTTAAAATGCAACAAAATATAAAATATGCAAATAAAAAAAACCCAAAATAAACTAAACAAAAAATAAATATGCAAATAAAAAAACAAAACAAAACACAAAATATAAAATATGCAAATAAAAAAACAAAAAGACATAGAAGGAAAAGACTCCCGCGCACTAGCTCATTAGCGGCATCTGGAGAAAAAAAACAAAGAACAAGTTCACTCCCATGCACTAGTTCATTAGCAGCATCCAGAGCACTGGTAATTTGATGAGCAGAGTAGTGGTAAATCAAGGAGCATGGGATACCATCCCAGAGGATACCAGCATTCCCAGGGGAGGTAATCCGATGGTAGTCCAGAGGATAACAAAGGGCCCAATGAATTCGGTAAGCCCATTAACCCTAGTAGCGTAGGAATTTGGGAAAAATCCCACGATTTTGACTGATTCCACACTAAATACAGACATTTCACTGCTTACTTCATTTTTTCTGAGGGTTTATATGAAATATAGGCCGTATTTGAGGGGAAAAATGACCCATGACAGGAATTTTACCTGTCAAATTCTAGCCTTGAACCCATCCATCACCCGTTTGATAGAGAACGGGCCTGAACCCTACCATCACGACCAAACAAATTTGGGATTTCCTTGTTGTAGAACACCGTAGCAATGGTAAGAAAATGGTCTTGGGTAGTGTAAGATGATTCAGGGTTGTGATAAGACGATTCAGGATCCAACATCACCCTATCCGTTTCCATGTGCAAAACCACTCAAAACTACCTAAAATTGGTCTAAATTTGGTGGCATTTCACCATGTTATCCTATTTTAAAAAAATCAAGCATGGAGGGAGGCAAAAATTCGCCAATTTTTGTGAGTTTTCTTGCATGGAGAGAGGGGAAATGATGTCTAGAATCCTCCCCCTCCACCAAGGTTGATTCTTATCATTTAAACCCTCTCCCCATATCTAAAATCATTAACAAAATGTTCCAAATTTGTCCAAATCCTTTACAATTTCAAACATGCATGGTAGAAAGTGGGAGTGATACCCAATGCTATTCCACCTCATTTCATGCTTGAAATTAAAAAAAAAAGGTGTTTTTTGCAAAATTGACCAAATCTAACCCAATTTTGGGCAATTTTGTGCATGGCCCCACTTTCCCTCCATGTATGAAATTTGGAAAAAATGGGAAAAAAGATGGCCAAATTTGGTGTAAGTTAAAGCGTTCTGAGCTATTCTAAGGTTCCATATTATAGGGGTTTCTAACTATTTAACATTGTATACCAAGAAAGAATATTGAACCCCCAACCAATCAACCAATATGTTATTGGAAGACACCAATTTCATGTGGTTTTCTTCGTTGGTGTAAAGGTGCAAACATGAAAATGGTTAATACATTTGCTTGTTGATGATTAAATTTGTAAAGTTTTTTGTTCATTCAACTTCAAGCAATCAAAACTCATATCTACATTGAGAATTTCACTTTGAAGCAAAAAGAAGTTTAGTAGAGAATTATGTTACTCCATACTCATTTTTCTTTTATGGACATGATGTTATAAATTTCATGTGTATTAACTGCACGCACCTAAAATTTTTGGCAAGGATAATGAGTGAGTAATACACATGGCCACCTAGTTTTTAGATATAATGATTCATTATAGGGAAAACTATGTGTTAGCTTTTGGGATTACTCCAAAAGTGTTCTCACCTCGGTAGACAAGCAATAGGTCTCCTAGCCCCTTGTGATGCTTCATGGTCATATCAATGTCTCGATATGGGTGGATACTTGGCCTTGGTTAGTGTGTTGACATGGTACCCTTAGGAGATTGTTACCTAATCAACATGTTGATAAACTCATTGGGTGCACACAGTGGGGGAGCCAATTGCTTGATCAAGCGAGGTACTTACCTAGGAGGAGGAGCATTGGGCACTTAACCCTTAGAGCTTGGGACCTACACACCTTGGAGGTTGGACACTTGATTTGATGATGCTTGGGTTGAGGAGGATACTTCATGGAGGTTGGTGATGGAACCAATGACCTATGTTGAGGAGGAGAGTTGGAACTTTGTGACCACATTGTCATACAATAGAGTACCATTGTGCACATGTAGCACATAGTTAGAGAAGGAGTGCCTTGCATGAGGAAACTTGCATATCAAACCATTGTGGAAGAGGGAGTGTTAGACTAACATCGTTGAGTTTCGATGGGAAATCCATGAATGAATAAATATGACCACCACCCGTTCCAAATTGAATCCCCAACATGATCTATATGAGGGGGAACCCCATACCTCTTTGCATGCATTCACTAGTCTTTGTGCTCCTCAAAACCCTCAAATTGATTGTTTATCTCAAACATCGCAAGGCCATAGTCTTAATTGATAGAAGTAGCATGCATAATTTTATTCATTGTCAAGTGGCCCAAGAAACACACTTCTATATCCGTGTTGTGAACAAATTCTAAATCAAATAAAATCGTGTCTTATACTTAAATAATTCAAATATAAATAACTCTAAAAGAAATTACACCTTTGAGAGAAAAATAGCTTTTGATAAAGTTTTTGGGAAGAAATAACTTTTGATATTAAAACATTACAAGTAAATATATTTGCACGCTAAATTATATCTGCTTGGTAACTTATATTCTTGTTTTATTGAGTGCAGGTACCACCAAACAGGTATCTGTCAGATCTATCTTCCTCGAGTGATGATGAAGATATACTCGAAGAGGTTGAAAGTGAGACGTGTTGTACTAGATCTACCGGTTCTATATCAACTAGATCTGAAAAGGTAAGGAAAAGATTTCGTAGATGCATGCAATATTTTATTGCCAACGGAGGGTCATGTAATTATGATGCTGAGAGAATATGTGACATTGAGTTTCCCTTGAGGTATAGAAATCTAGTGCAACGATGGGTACTGTTGCTGCCTCGGATATCGTAGCATCAATCAGAAAAGGATTCTCCCCGAGAGACGGTCCCAATTAGACTGTCTCCCGTTTGGTGTAGGGAATCCGTCCGGTTAGCGGTTCCGGCAACCGTGGTTTTGGATTTTAAGTCCGATTTTACCGGTTATGGCCCGATCCACCTTTCTTTTGGATTTTATGTGTTTTATATGAGATGCACATGCCTAGATTATACTTAGTCTAAATGCAACTGAAACAGATCTAAATCTAGAAACAGGAACACATCTATCTATCCCTGCAGGGGAACACGCTTAGGGGGAGCAATCAGCTGTAACAGTTATCGTAATCAAAGAACAGATAGCTATTATCTCTCACGATGAAAGCTACAGCAATATGGAGATCTTGAGAAGGTAGCTTCTCAATCAGCATGGGACGCACCTATTGCTCAGACAACAGAGGGAAACGAAAGAATAAAGAACGCATCTATTTCTCATAAACAGGAGAAAACATTATCTAATCTAAGTAACAAAATAAAGAAACAGATCTAAACGTAACTAAATAAAGAAACAGATCTAAACGTAACAAAACTGAAATTAAACTCAAAGATCCCTGCAAGGAGCAATTTAAAGTCATGAACAATGACCCACATGGATTACCCGGAAGAAAGAACAGTTAGCCATTCGATCTAGACAGAGAAATTCACTGCAATACATTTCATTGTTCACAAAATAGAGAGAACGCATGCATAGATGAGAGCAAAATCATTAATGCAGAGAAATAATTCGGAAGTCAAGAATGATCTCACATTGCAGAATTGCAGTCATTAGAATAGTCCAACACAAAGCAACCCAACATTCCAAGCAAAACGTTCATCTCCTGTGGCTTCTATTAGAAAAATTCAATTTACAGAGCCGATACAAGATAGCTCATATCATTTGCCCCCAAAATTTTCATTCCCCTCCAAAAGTCCTTTATATCTCTTCTAGGCTCCTATTTATAGTTACAAATTTGCCCTCTGGGCTCACCCCTAGCATCCCCCCACCTGTCATTTTACAGGGATTTCTAATATAATCGGTCGCCAAAATGGCCACTTCATTTACAAAAACATTTTGACAAAAAAAATATGGACAGCTGTCCCACGGCTTACGCCTTACATATAACAGAAAATTTGCTAAACTCAAAGCGTTCCCTGCTGGGCACGTGTCTGGCTGAAAAGAGTGGCTCATTGAATTCAGCTTCTTCATTCCTGTGCGTGGGCTTCTCCTGGCAAAGGGTCGCCCAAGTTGATGGTCACTGATGCTGCCTGGGAAGAGGTCCTCGAATCCCCTGCTGATGCTGCTCCTAATTGGGAAGGGGGAATGGGACTGGCCAGACTTTCTGCCATTGCTGGGGAAGAGGCTGCTGGGAGAGGGGCAGTCGGATCTACTGATGCTTCCGCTGCTGCTGCAGCTTTCCTGACCTCCTCTTCTATGTAGCTGTGCCACACACCTGTATCCCTTATGATTATGTTTGCTGCAGCAGGAAACAGGATTTTCTGAGAAGTTACATTCTTCCCGAGCTCTATTTTAATGCTTTGTACTTCTGCTTCAGCAACTTGATATGTTTCCTTCAGCAGATGGTTGTGAAGTGTTGATGAACCGATGTAATGTTGGAGATCATCCACGGCAAGGACATCAATGCTTTTCACATACTCCATCTGGACGCCTAGCTCTTCTTTCAGTTGAGATAACCGCCGCTCCTTTCCCGGGAAATCTTCTAGGGTCTGAGGGAAACCTAATGAGCAGTTATCATGGACTCCTTTGAGCTTTTGGTACAGGTTGTTGATTCTATCTGTGGTCTTCTGCACACTGGCCATCAGCTTATTGGCACAGTTCCGGCCAAACTCCAACAAGGCTATATCTTCATTAAAATCTTCCACGGTCTTGAAAGGAAGATGCGGGGGGAAACCTCCTTTCCCTTCCCTCCATGCCATCTGACTTATGACATTTGCTTTGACACGGGTATTCTTAGCCTTGAGCCTGTGGGCTTCCGCATTCACCTCCTTTAGCCTAACCGTCATGGCCTTGAGTTTGCATACCTCATCAGTGATTAGCTCTTGAGAGCCATGCACTTGCTGTAGTATATTGCATGACAGCTCGTGGAAGGGGGACATGTCCAAGGTTCTGCTTTCCGCTTGCTCTAAACGCTCAGCTAATGCCTGCTTGTCTGTTTCTAGCTGGGAAGCCTTTTCTTCTGCTCCACTCTTCTCTGCTTCTGCAATCATTATTTGGAGTGCTAGCTGGTCCTTCTCCTCCTCCAGGTAGCTGTACTTGTTTGCCAACTCCTTGTGCTCAGCGTACAAGCAATTGTATTTATTTACTATCAGGTCTCTTTGGGCTTGCTCATTAGCCACATTTTGCTGCAGGGTACGTGCTCTCTTCTTTGTCAATATATTTTCTTTGACTATAACCCCTACATTGGCAAATGATGCCTGTGCTGTTGCTATAGCTGCGGATGCCATGGCGATGGGATCTGCGTCTGTGTTTTGCATGACAGCGACCTCTCGGCGAGTCACTATGTCATCATGGAAGGGACTTTTAATCCTCTCTTCTGATTGGAGGACCATTGTTTTTCTTTTCTTGTCATAGACAAACTCGTTCCATTTGGACACCGTACGCTTCCCAGATGGAGTGTATGGTACAATTGGTCGGTTTATGATGTCTATGTCTTCTTCCATAGGTGGGGTCCGGACTTCCTGAGCGGGGTCTGTCCCTTCCTTTTGGGTACTAGAGCCACCTGCCTGAGAGGTGTCTATCTCCATGTCCTGCGCACCGGACCCACCTACCTGGGTATCTTCTCTTGCCTTCAATTCTTCCTCCGCCTTCTTCCTTGCTTCAGCTTGCTCAATTTCTGCTTCTTTCCGCTTTTGGGCTTCTTCAGCCTCCTTCCGCAGTCTTTCATTCTCAGCCTCTTGTAGCTTACTTGCCTCCTCGGCTTCCTTTTGCAACCTTGCCTCTTCTCTTAATCTGAGCTCTTCCTGAGCCCGGGCATCCTTGGCTTCTCTCTCCTTTTGCTGGATGGTCTTCTGGGCTTTGGTTGAGCTAGAGCTCGCCCCAGTACTTTGGCGACAGATCCGTAGCTCAGTCATGTTGCTGATGCCTCTGAATGCTTCTTCCTCGGCATCGGGGTAGTGGGAGTATTCGAAGTTAGCATAGTTCCCCTTGCAATGCTCGGCCACTTTACCCTTTCTGTCGTTCCTGTGGAAGATGACCTCACCGAAATGGAAGGCCCTCAACTCTTGAACAAATTCATCGGCAGAGGCCACCCCTGAAAACTTGTAAGCACCTATGCAGAAAGGTAGGGGGGGAAAGGAAGCCTTGTGTAGCTTGTGGAGGAATGCTCCAATCCCATCCAAGAAGAGTTGTCTTACTGCTTCCTTGAGCACCACATAGTCTGTGGCATACTGAGGCAATATGTATGGGGGCTTAGTCCCTCCGAACATTCTCAAGTAGGTACCTTGTTCTGAAAAGTAGAAGTCCCCATAATCCTCAAGGACTTCCAAAGCGTTTTGTGACAGGCAACTTGGTTCTTCCTTGAACATTTTCTCGTATAGGGGCATGATGAACCCCTCACAGATGAGTTTGTAGCTGGGCTTGTAATTCTGAGCCCACAACATCTTGAATGCAGTGTAGACCGGGGTTGTGGCCCTATCCCATGTACACCCCAATCCAGGGAACTCTATCTTGGCCAAGATACAATCTATCAGGTATGAGGACATGAAGAATTCAGCCTTCTTCGAGGCCAGCCCGGGTTTAGCAGCACTTATCATTGAGGCCAGACTATCTGACAAGATAGTGGCCCAGTCAAACACTGTCCCCTGAAATGCCACATAGTGAATGATAGGGACCCACTGAATCTTGTATACTGTGCCATCCGGCATGCCGAATATTCTGCATAGCATTAAAGCGATCAATCTGTAAGGGGCCCTCAGATTCTGCACATCATATTCGTCATTTCCCTTCTTTCTCAAATGCTTCCCTCCCCTCAATAGCTTCTTGGCCATCTCGACGTTATCCATCTGGCCCAACCATTCATCAGTCAGAGCTTGTTGGACACGGGGAAACCTGTAGGCCGCCGCAACATATGCGGGTTGAAACGAAGCAATAGCCACTTTCCTGCTGTCATTTATCACTCTCCCATCAGCATCTGCATGTTGGAGAATCCACCCGATCACTTCAGCACAGGGGAATAGCTCAGGGCGGGTAGCAGCTCTAGTTATGCCTGAGGCTCTGATATTTTGATAGATCGGTGCCTCTTCCAGCAACATATCTGGGATCTCTTGGTCCCTGATCATTCTGTATATGTCATCCCATCTGATTTCCGGAGGGACACCAGTGGTGCACCTGGTGTCCTGGAGCGAGGTTTCAATCTTAGGAGGAGCAGGTTTCTTTTCTGTCATCTTCGCCTTCTTCTTACTGGGTTTCGGCATCTTGAATTATCCCTGACAACGTCCATATACAATTCATCATGAGTTTGAGCAACAGGTTGTATGGTTTTAGCCGAGAGCAACATCGTTTTAATGAGATACATCAATGAAGCAAATATTAAGGAAGCAAAACATTATTTTAATCATAAGACACACATTGAAACATTTGAAGCTCTTAAAAGACGAGTATGGGATAAGCTATGTTGCGGAAGCTATTGGTTTTATTGGACCGATAGGCGGTTCGCGGAAGCAATCGGCTTCCGGTTCCGCCTCGCGGAAGGAGAAGTCTTTCGCTACGGCTGCGGTTGGAGAGGTCGAAGGCGGGGAAGACGCGGGTTGACTTGGTGAGGGCTATGGATGCTATCATCATGCGCGGCCACTCGCCGAGTCACTACGGGAGATTTTAGTCCGGGCGAAGGTAACGGCGCCGGGATACGCTGACGGGGAGCGCTAGAGCGGCTGCGGCTTCAAGTTTTGGCTCTTGTGGCTTAAACGTTTACGGGTTTCGGCTTCGCGTGTAGAGGCTGGGGCTTACTGAAAAGGGCCCAGGGTTCCAATTCCGAGTTAACGGTCCAGGAGATGGAAAGCCCGTAGGGTTCCGACAACTTAACCCACGACGAGGGGCGCGGCCCGGGGTTTAAAACAAAACAGGGCATGGTTAACCGCCCGTACCCACCAACATAAAATATAACGTTTTCACGAAGGCCTATGACGATTCTGTGAAACGAAAACTCCGTTCACTGTACCTGACGGGCGAAACATAGCCCTTTACGGGTGTTTTGCCCGTCACAATCCCACTAAAACCCAATATTTTTCCCCAAAAGGACAACTCAGTAGTGAAAAACAAGGTGAAGATCCTACTTGGCACCGTGGGGATTGCTTGAGCAAGGTGGCCGCGAGCACGAATGCGCGAGGTGAGCTGGAGCGTTTTGCACGGTATCACACGTCGTTGGCCGATTGACAAAAACAATGGTGCATTGGTCGAGCCCCCCCACCGTAATTTATAAGAATGGGCACGTGTGAGCCTTTAATTCGGTAGGTGGCGTGGTTAAAACGGGGTTTAAATTCGCTGCGCGTAGCGGTCACGTCAAAGCCCCTCGGTTTCCGTGCGACCGTCACTTGCGGGGCCTGTTCGCGAATTGCATCCGCCGTTGCGGAAGGGTTCGATGAAAGCTTCCGCCGTTTCGGAGCTTACTGCGGAAAGAAAGCTCAAAGCCTTCCGCGGGAGACCGCCGCGTAGCGGACGGGTAACGCCAAAACTTCCGCCGTTTCGGAACGATATAGCGAATGCTCCCGGTATTTTCGGAGGACTTTTGTGAAAGCTTCCGCGAATCAAAATTTTGAAGTCTTGTTGATTTTCGGGAAGGTTTGGCGAAGGCTCCCGCTAGTTTCGGAAAGCTTTTGGGAATGGCTTCCGCCGTTTCGGAAGCAAAACTTATACTGTTCCGCATATTCCCCCGGGTTGTTTCGGAGACCTTCGCCGAGCGGTTTAAGCGATTGGCTTCCGCTGTTTCGGAAAGGCAGCCCGAAGGCTTCCGCGTTTCGGGAGCAAAGGCCGAAGGCCTCCGCGACAGCTTCTTGAAAAAATTCCAAGTCCTTTGTATGGTTTCGGAAGGCAATCGTGAATTCATCCGCGGGACTCATGGGGATGGCTTCCGTCGTTTCGGAAGGGTTTCATCAAAAGTTTCCGGTCAGTTTCTTTCGTGAAGATATCGCGGCGGCTTCCGCTGTTTCGGGAGGGTTCACTTAATTTCCCCGCCGTTGCAGAAGGTTGAAACTAAAAAATCTTTAAGTCCTTTGTTCCCGCATTTTCTAATCGGAAGGAAATCTAAGTCCTTTTCGGGAGACTAAGGCGAATGAGTCCCGCTGTTTCGGAAAGGCAGCCGGAACTTTTCCGCGGTTGCGGGAGGTTTGAGTGAAAGGCTCCGCCGTTTCGGGAGCTAAGTCGTTTCGGAGCTGGGACCGTTCCGCGGAAGCAACGATTGAAAATTTTCTAAGTCTTTTACTTCGGAAGAAAATGCTGAATTCCTTGGTGTTATTTCGACGAGTTTATCCGGATGGCTTCCGCCGTTTCGGGAGACAGAGCTGAATCGTTCCGCCGTTTCGGGTGGTTTTGTTGAAATTCCTGCCGTTTCGGGAGAACAACGCGAACTTTTCCGTGGTCGCGGAAGACTTGATCGAAAGCTTCCGCCGTTTCGGGTGGTTTTGCCCAATGGCTCCCGCGGATTTTGACAAAGAAAATCTAAGTCCTCCTTTCGGAAAGGTTGGACGTTTGACTCCCGCCGTTTCGGGACAAAGTTTGACTTATTCTAAAACGTTTGGGCAAAAAACTAAGTTACCTTTTGGCTTACTGGGGAGAACATGGAAGGATTGACGGCAAGCTGTTCAGCAGGGAAGCAAAATTTTATGTTGAAAACAGAGCGGACGGCTGGGATGGCTTCTCAAGCAAACTTTCTACAAAAAATACAGGAGGGGCCCCAACATGTACAAAATTTTGGGGAGGGGTGTTGCTGCAACAACAATGGCGAGTCGCTGGCGAACACAGATCTCTAAAAAAATACCCTACATGGTCCGGAACCCCATTAAAACCTCCGTCTCGGGTGCATTATTCAGCTGATCATTTAGACTCATGCGGGGAAAGGAGCACTTTTCCTGCTAGACATTGGGGAAAGGGGAGCTTCGACCGAGGCATCTTCACCACTCTCAGAGGGCCAGCATATGAGATTTATTTTAGGAGGGTCATCCCTCAAATGGTCACTACTGCCGGACTCCACAGGATCTGCAACACTTTCTCATGGACATTATTGTTCTTGTTCCTCATTCCCATGCTGCTGGCACCCTTTGGGATGCTTGTACTTTGGACAGCTTAGCTGTTTGAGCCTTCCAGGGATATTTTCTTTTGGACAGGTCTTTGATTTGGGCTCCTCAATCCATAATGTCCTTTTGTGTGAGTTAGAGGTTTTATTGATTTGATCAGACTTCACGGACGGAGAGGAGCCTATTTTGAGCTGGGCCTTTTGGACAGCCTTCTTGATTTTACATGTCCCTTTTGCTTTTATCTCAGCCATGCTTTAATTGAGGCGAGAATCCCTGGAAAACAGACTCTTGGATGTAGGCCATTTTGGCTTTTAAATCAGCAGCATGGAGTCATTTCAATATCCCGTGTCCTCGAGAGGTGCCACTTTCCATGGGTCCAACTTAGGTAACCTTTCTTGAGATGCCTTTGAAGTGTGAGAGTGGGTGGAGCCCAACGATAGTAGTGAAGATGGCCACGGGTCTCTGCTATTGAACAGGATTAGCGTGACTAGCAGGGTAGGCTTCCCCCCCTTTGAACATTTCAGCGAGAGCACAGCAGACCGGTTTACTGAGCAGGGTTCCAGGCTCATGGGTTGTAAGTTTTCGTTGAGAGAGCTATCTTCAACGGGAAACTCAACAAAAAGGGGCTTCAGAAAACAAAACCTATCGAAAGTTCAAATAACAAAGAAGGAAACAATGTGGCCGAAAAATAAAACAGCTAAAAGCGAAAGCAAAAAGACAATTTTATTTATGTACAGGAAGTTTCAAGGAGACTCACGCGAAGTATTGTTTCAGGGCGAGGCCATTGAGTGGAAGGGATACTTCCTCTCCCTCGAGATTTGTCAATTTATAAGTGGATGGGCCCAATTTTGCAGAAATTTGGTACGGGCCTACCCATAGATGTTGAAATTTCGTATGCATTCCTTTGCCTTCGTGATTATGGTCCCATTTCAGGACTAAATCCCCAACTTCAAAGTCCCTCTTGCCGGATTTCCTCTTGTCGAACCATCTCTTAACTATGTCCTGGTGTTGATGAAATCGGTCTTTAGCTTTGTGTCGGGCTTCTTCCAGTCGAAGCAGGGTGTTTATCCTGGATTGTAAGGCTTGGCTACCAGAACCCCGAGAGGCTTGGGACAGTTGCAAGGATGGCAGCAAGACGTTTGGGGGAAGTATGGCTTCCTTGCCATAGACAAGAGTGAAAGGGGAGACACCTAAAGCATTCTTCGGGGTTACCCTATCTGCCCATAAGGCGTTTGGGAGAGCCACATGCCAGCTTCTCTGGTTTTCTATCACAGTTTTCTTAAGGATTCGAATCAGATTCTTGTTTGAGGATTCAGCTAATCCATTTCCCTGAGGGTAGTAATTGGCTGAATAATGCAACTTAATTCCCCATTCATAAACAAATTCATTTATCTTGCAAGATGAAAAATAAGTGGCATTATCAAAAACAAGGGAAATTGGAACCCCAAACCTGGTTATGATGTTCTCTTTCAGGAAGCTGATGACTGCGTCTTCATTGATCTTGCGCAACGGGATGGCCTCTGTCCATCTGGTGAAGTAATCGGTAGCCATCAGAATGTATCGGTGTTGTAATGAAGAATTTGGATTTATTTCTCCGATAACATCTATGCCCCATTGCTCAAAAGGTTCAGAGATGGTGACAGGCTGCAATGGGCCTGCGGCCTTAGGTAACTTCCCAGCGCTCCTTTGACATACATCACAGTTTCGTGCGTATGTGTGGGCATCTCGGAACAGAGTGGGCCAGTAATAACCAGCTCTCAGTATCTTGTGCGCTGTCGTCTCTCCTGAATAATGACCACCTGCGGGGCCATCATGTAATTCTTTGACAACTTTGTTTGCATCTTCCTTCTCCAAACATCTAAGAAGGACTCCATCATAATTCTTTCTGAAGAGAATCCCATCAACGATCTGATAGGGTGCTGATTTCAAACGGAGTGCCCTTCTTTGTTTAGAATTCCAGTGCTCGGGTAGATATCCCTGCTGTAAATAGTGCACTAGATCTCTATACCATGACTGGGGAGCTGTGAAGATATGGCATACCTCAACCGAATTGAGCTCGGCTTCGTTCTTCCAATGTTGCTCTTCATCAGTCGAGTTTCCCGCCAGTAACTTGCACAGACCTTGTCCTTTGATGATTGTAGCAGGTTTAAATTCCAAATCATACTCCTGCAGAGCTGTGACCCAGTTCCCTCTCCTCTCTCCCAATTCCTTTTGAACGAACAGGGATCTAACAGCTGGATGGGGAACTATGACTTTAGTTCTGTTCTTCAAAATGTATGGCCTAAACTGCTTGACTGCTTTGAAGACTGCGTAGGCATGCTTGTCAACTACGGGGTAATTCAGCTCAGCCCCTTGCAGACCAGTGCTCATAAACGAAATTGGGTATTCGTCCCCTAACTCCACCTTTTGCGTGAGTACAGCTGCGAGAGACTCATCCGAAGCGAAGGTATACAAGATGAAATCTTTATCAAAATCTGGACTTCTTAAGGAAGGAGCTTTAGCTACAGCTGCCTTGATATCTCTAAATGCGTCCTTCTCCAAATCTGTCCACTTGAACTGTGCGCTTTGTTTAACCATCTGCTGTAACGGCTTAACGATTTGTGCAAAATCCGGAACAAATCTGCGGACAAAATTGATGGTGCCCATAAAAGACTGCATAGATTTTTTGTTGTGAGGCATTGGGATTTTATTAATAGCTTGGACCCTTTCTTGGTCGATTGACACTCCCCCTTTGGAGATGACATGACCCAAGAGCTTACCTTCGGGTACAGCAAACACGCTCTTCTTGGGATTCAAAGAAATACCATACTTCCGGCAATGGTCAAAGATGTGCCTCAAATGAACAACATGATCTTCCCTTTTTTTCGAAAAGACTGTCACATCATCCAAGTAGACAACAACGCATTGCCCACCCAATCCTCGGAAGGCAATATCCATCGCCCTTTGGAATGTAGCTCCAGCATTTATCAGACCAAATGGCATTCTCCTGTAAGCGAACGTTCCCCACTTAGTCCTGAAGGTAGTCTTGAGACGATCTTCTTCGGCTACTAACACTTGATTATAGCCAGAGAAACCATCGAGGAGAGAAAACAATTCAGATCCAGACACCATTTGTAAGATTTGCTCCATTGAAGGTACGGGGTAGTTGTCTTTATCTGAGGCTTTGTTTAAATTTCTAAAATCTACACATAGCCTAATCTCTCCTGATTTCTTCCTCACGGGAACCAAGTTTGCAACCCATTCGGAATGCCTAACTTTGAAGATTATCTTCGCGTCCAGGAGTTTCTTTAATTCCTTTTGGATCAGCGGTTCAAGAGTGGGATGCATCCTTCTTAACTGCTGCTGAAATGGTTTGACACCCGCTTTCATTGGTATAATATGCTGAATGATGCGGACGTCATATGTCTTCAGATATTCATAGGTCCATGCAAAAACATCCTTGTACTGTTTAAACAACTTAATGAACCTTTCTCGTTCTCCTGGTGAACAGCATTTGCCAAGGTTGACAAATTTTGGTTCTGCCTCGGTACCCAAATTAACCAACTCATGTTGCATTGATGAGCTGTTAGTTTTGGTATTAGCCGGTCTTTTGAATTTATTTTGAAGATCGAAGAGCATTTCGAGGGACCTTACCCCTTTTGGCATGAAATTTCCTTTCTCCTCTTCCTTCTTCATCAAATCAGCATCATGTTCTTCCTCATCTATTGCGGCTCCTTGAAAACTGTCTTCGTTTGTCAGGAAGCTGATGATCTGCTCATCATCATCGAAGATTCTGAAGTTTGTGATGTTATCGGGAATGGAAGGTCTGAAAATCAATTCAATCGAGCATTTATTATTTGTCGGCACCAATCTAGAAGCAGATGTTGCTAACAAATCGGCAGCAGAATTTTGCAACCTAGGAATTGATTTTATATTGAAAGCGTCAAAATACATGATTAAATCCCATACCTCAGCCTGGTAACCTTTCAAGTGCGGTGAGAGGCAATGAATGGTGTCCCTTACCTGTCTGACTACTATCTCGGAGTCACCAAAAACCTTCAGGTACTTAACATTTAAGCCAATGGCCTTCTTTAAACCATGCACCAAAGCTTCATATTCAGCGGTATTGTTAGTACAATCGAATTCTAATCTACAAGACAAAAAATACTTGTTCTTCTTTGGATCCATCAGAACACAACCGGCTCCGGATCCTTCCAGAGTTCTAGAGCCATCAAAGTATAATGTCCAAAAGGTATCTTTAGAGTCAACTAAGTTAGTTTCTTTGTGGTCTATGTTAGCAACTAAGTCGACTATGTTACAATCAACCTCATCAGTCCGAGAGAAATGAAGGAGATCGGACTGTTTGTCTGATTCATGGCAAAAAGTTTCAACTTGATAGTTGCCCGGATCCATTTCTAAGAAGTAATTTCCCAGGACCGAGGAAGAGAAAGCTACAGCTTCATTTTTTTCTTCTAGCTGGGTTACGTTTTGTTTCATATGGGGTTCCCTAAGAACTTTAATCTGATTCTGCCTGTTCTGATAAGGCAGCCATAGATGGGACCAATCGGTAGCAAAGTAGCCACTCAGCTTGGTAGACCAATCCCTACTCAGAATCAGCCCATAAGCTTCAGGGATATCGACCACCATTATGTCAATAAATTGACAGACTCTAGGGTCGGCTGACAGTCTAATTAGAACATCTTTCATCTCCCCTATAACCTTGACAGCGGTCCTGTCCAATTGTATGATTTGAGCTGGAGATGGTACGGGCTGCCCATTAATCTTCTTACAAATTGACAGTGGCATAACGTTTGAGGAAGCTCCGGAGTCTACCAGACAGTTATGAACATTGTGATTAAAAATTTCGAATGTCAGCAGAAATGGCAATGTTTGGGATTTGGATTTCCCACCGATGCTAGCCTCGTTAATTTTAGGATTGTCTTGAGAATCTGTTAATGTAGCGCTGGGTTTTGGTTGTAAAACATGCAGTAGCTTGTCTCGTTGATGGGGCAGGCTACACATGTCAAATATTGATACGTTCGCTTTAACTTTCTTGATATCTTCGATAATATCATACCCTATATCGGATTCATTCCCAATTCGAATGGACTGATCTGTTTTGTTCATGGTTTCTTTAGGCGGCTGAACTTTGTTGTCAGCGCTTGGCTGTCTGGTTGCTGTTTGGTTTACTTTGGGCTGTGGTGGGATGATTGGTATATGCCTCCTAGGCAGATCTTTCGAAATCTTAGGCTTATGGGAAGAGGTGGCTGGGATAGGATCCGCAATCGGGCCCTTGCTGCGAGTAGCAATATTTATGGTAGAGGGAGCGCTGTCTACGTGATCTTCTTCTACTAGTTCAGTCATAGGTATCCAATCCCACAACACCATAGTAGTGTCCGGGGTTGGTTCCTCTAACTCAGGGCCTGACTCCTCTGGAGGAATATCCTGGTCTGGGATCTGAGAATCTAACATTTGGTTCATGACCAAGCTCATGGAATTGATCCATTGTGGGCAGCTCTTCTCCGAGTGTGGTTCTTGGTGAAAGGTGCAGAAATTTTCCATACCAATCTCATTCAAATTTAAAACAGGGGCAGTGTTCACTGGTGGATGAGACTGTTCCCCGTCTTCCCTTCTTTTGTAGAATGGCTTAAAAGGTTTCCTAGCTGTACTAGCAGCCTTGTCTTTTTCGAGATCTACGATTTTGTTAGATAATTTTTGCATCATTTTAACTATATTTTCCATATCCGTAGATGGCTCTTCCTTACCTCTTGTAAGGAGCAAAGGTTTCTTGCTAGCTGCTGGTTTTGTTTCCACATCTAAGGCATGTTTAGTAATGCTATCAGCCTCTTCCTCTACCTTTCGAGCTTCCTCAAAATTCTCTATCAGGGTCGTTTTCTTGGATCGTTTTACAAACATTGCGATTGGACCTTCAAGAGCTGTTGTGTAGTATTCGATCAAGGATTCTTCTGTGGGTTTGTTAGTTTCACTAAAGTTATTTAACAGCGTTGTGAATCTTTGATTAAAGTCTTGAACCTTTTCCTTCTTCTCCATTCTCATGGATAGGAGTTCTTTCATAAGCGTGGCGACAGTCTTTTGGTTCCCATACTTCTTAAGGAAACACTTTTCGAAATCATCCCAACTAGAGATTGAGCTGGGTTGAAGGCTAAAGTACCAAGATGATACCTTAGGCTCGAATGTGTACGGAAACAACCTGCAGACTACGTCTTCATGTTGTACATTTAAAAGGTTCAGAGCTAGGTAAAAACTCTTGAGGTGATCCTCCGCCGAGATGGCTTTCCCTGGATCGTACTTAGGCAAGACCTTTTCTGGGTTTTTAGGGAGATTATGGAGTGGTCCAGCTAGGTTCAGCGCTCCCCTTGCTCTCCAGGCAGGTACAGCCATGTTTGGGTTTGGACGTGGAGACCCTGGTGGAGAATTGCAGGGTGAATCTTGTGGAGTACTTTTGGGAGTGGTACCTTCTTCGGGATTTTCTTGGTCTGTCTTGTTAAGAGTGCCGGAGATTTCTTCCAACGTCAGATTTACCAGTTCTTCAAAACTCTGAACAAGGATCGAATCACGGGTGTATTGCGGCTCCTTTCTGGGTGTAGTTTTCTTAGGAAGGAAGTTGACAGCGTTTAAACCACCTAGCTGTCTAACGTAGGATCTAGTATGTCTTCTCAAGTCCTCTATTTCTGCAAAAGGAACAGCGTACAAAGCTTCCTGAGGCTCAGGGTCAGAAATGAGGTGTTCTTGGTTTGTTAATCCAAGATCTGGGCTGTTTGAAAAGTTTTCTTCAAGCGGGTTTTCAGTGTTATCTATGACCGTGGAAGATTTTCCTCTATCAGCCATGCACTTCAGGCCCTCCTTCTAGCGCCAAAAACTGTTGATGCCTCGGATATCGTAGCATCAATCAGAAAAGGATTCTCCCCGAGAGACGGTCCCAATTAGACTGTCTCCCGTTTGGTGTAGGGAATCCGTCCGGTTAGCGGTTCCGGCAACCGTGGTTTTGGATTTTAAGTCCGATTTTACCGGTTATGGCCCGATCCACCTTTCTTTTGGATTTTATGTGTTTTATATGAGATGCACATGCCTAGATTATACTTAGTCTAAATGCAACTGAAACAGATCTAAATCTAGAAACAGGAACACATCTATCTATCCCTGCAGGGGAACACGCTTAGGGGGAGCAATCAGCTGTAACAGTTATCGTAATCAAAGAACAGATAGCTATTATCTCTCACGATGAAAGCTACAGCAATATGGAGATCTTGAGAAGGTAGCTTCTCAATCAGCATGGGACGCACCTATTGCTCAGACAACAGAGGGAAACGAAAGAATAAAGAACGCATCTATTTCTCATAAACAGGAGAAAACATTATCTAATCTAAGTAACAAAATAAAGAAACAGATCTAAACGTAACTAAATAAAGAAACAGATCTAAACGTAACAAAACTGAAATTAAACTCAAAGATCCCTGCAAGGAGCAATTTAAAGTCATGAACAATGACCCACATGGATTACCCGGAAGAAAGAACAGTTAGCCATTCGATCTAGACAGAGAAATTCACTGCAATACATTTCATTGTTCACAAAATAGAGAGAACGCATGCATAGATGAGAGCAAAATCATTAATGCAGAGAAATAATTCGGAAGTCAAGAATGATCTCACATTGCAGAATTGCAGTCATTAGAATAGTCCAACACAAAGCAACCCAACATTCCAAGCAAAACGTTCATCTCCTGTGGCTTCTATTAGAAAAATTCAATTTACAGAGCCGATACAAGATAGCTCATATCATTTGCCCCCAAAATTTTCATTCCCCTCCAAAAGTCCTTTATATCTCTTCTAGGCTCCTATTTATAGTTACAAATTTTCCCTCTGGGCTCACCCCTAGCATCCCCCCACCTGTCATTTTACAGGGATATCTAATATAATCGGTCGCCAAAATGGCCACTTCATTTACAAAAACATTTTGACAAAAAAAATATGGACAGCTGTCCCACGGCTTACGCCTTACATATAACAGAAAATTTGCTAAACTCAAAGCGTTCCCTGCTGGGCACGTGTCTGGCTGAAAAGAGTGGCTCATTGAATTCAGCTTCTTCATTCCTGTGCGTGGGCTTCTCCTGGCAAAGGGTGGCCCAAGTTGATGGTCACTGATGCTGCCTGGGAAGAGGTCCTCGAATCCCCTGCTGATGCTGCTCCTAATTGGGAAGGGGGAATGGGACTGGCCAGACTTTCTGCCATTGCTGGGGAAGAGGCTGCTGGGAGAGGGGCAGTCGGATCTACTGATGCTTCCGCTGCTGCTGCAGCTTTCCTGACCTCCTCTTCTATGTAGCTGTGCCACACACCTGTATCCCTTATGATTATGTTTGCTGCAGCAGGAAACAGGATTTTCTGAGAAGTTACATTCTTCCCGAGCTCTATTTTAATGCTTTGTACTTCTGCTTCAGCAACTTGATATGTTTCCTTCAGCAGATGGTTGTGAAGTGTTGATGAACCGATGTAATGTTGGAGATCATCCACGGCAAGGACATCAATGCTTTTCACATACTCCATCTGGACGCCTAGCTCTTCTTTCAGTTGAGATAACCGCTGCTCCTTTCCCGGGAAATCTTCTAGGGTCTGAGGGAAACCTAATGAGCAGTTATCATGGACTCCTTTGAGCTTTTGGTACAGGTTGTTGATTCTATCTGTGGTCTTCTGCACACTGGCCATCAGCTTATTGGCACAGTTCCGGCCAAACTCCAACAAGGCTATATCTTCATTAAAATCTTCCACGGTCTTGAAAGGAAGATGCGGGGGGAAACCTCCTTTCCCTTCCCTCCATGCCATCTGACTTATGACATTTGCTTTGACACGGGTATTCTTAGCCTTGAGCCTGTGGGCTTCCGCATTCACCTCCTTTAGCCTAACCGTCATGGCCTTGAGTTTGCATACCTCATCAGTGATTAGCTCTTGAGAGCCATGCACTTGCTGTAGTATATTGCATGACAGCTCGTGGAAGGGGGACATGTCCAAGGTTCTGCTTTCCGCTTGCTCTAAACGCTCAGCTAATGCCTGCTTGTCTGTTTCTAGCTGGGAAGCCTTTTCTTCTGCTCCACTCTTCTCTGCTTCTGCAATCATTATTTGGAGTGCTAGCTGGTCCTTCTCCTCCTCCAGGTAGCTGTACTTGTTTGCCAACTCCTTGTGCTCAGCGTACAAGCAATTGTATTTATTTACTATCAGGTCTCTTTGGGCTTGCTCATTAGCCACATTTTGCTGCAGGGTACGTGCTCTCTTCTTTGTCAATATATTTTCTTTGACTATAACCCCTACATTGGCAAATGATGCCTGTGCTGTTGCTATAGCTGCGGATGCCATGGCGATGGGATCTGCGTCTGTGTTTTGCATGACAGCGACCTCTCGGCGAGTCACTATGTCATCATGGAAGGGACTTTTAATCCTCTCTTCTGATTGGAGGACCATTGTTTTTCTTTTCTTGTCATAGACAAACTCGTTCCATTTGGACACCGTACGCTTCCCAGATGGAGTGTATGGTACAATTGGTCGGTTTATGATGTCTATGTCTTCTTCCATAGGTGGGGTCCGGACTTCCTGAGCGGGGTCTGTCCCTTCCTTTTGGGTACTAGAGCCACCTGCCTGAGAGGTGTCTATCTCCATGTCCTGCGCACCGGACCCACCTACCTGGGTATCTTCTCTTGCCTTCAATTCTTCCTCCGCCTTCTTCCTTGCTTCAGCTTGCTCAATTTCTGCTTCTTTCCGCTTTTGGGCTTCTTCAGCCTCCTTCCGCAGTCTTTCATTCTCAGCCTCTTGTAGCTTACTTGCCTCCTCGGCTTCCTTTTGCAACCTTGCCTCTTCTCTTAATCTGAGCTCTTCCTGAGCCCGGGCATCCTTGGCTTCTCTCTCCTTTTGCTGGATGGTCTTCTGGGCTTTGGTTGAGCTAGAGCTCGCCCCAGTACTTTGGCGACAGATCCGTAGCTCAGTCATGTTGCTGATGCCTCTGAATGCTTCTTCCTCGGCATCGGGGTAGTGGGAGTATTCGAAGTTAGCATAGTTCCCCTTGCAATGCTCGGCCACTTTACCCTTTCTGTCGTTCCTGTGGAAGATGACCTCACCGAAATGGAAGGCCCTCAACTCTTGAACAAATTCATCGGCAGAGGCCACCCCTGAAAACTTGTAAGCACCTATGCAGAAAGGTAGGGGGGGAAAGGAAGCCTTGTGTAGCTTGTGGAGGAATGCTCCAATCCCATCCAAGAAGAGTTGTCTTACTGCTTCCTTGAGCACCACATAGTCTGTGGCATACTGAGGCAATATGTATGGGGGCTTAGTCCCTCCGAACATTCTCAAGTAGGTACCTTGTTCTGAAAAGTAGAAGTCCCCATAATCCTCAAGGACTTCCAAAGCGTTTTGTGACAGGCAACTTGGTTCTTCCTTGAACATTTTCTCGTATAGGGGCATGATGAACCCCTCACAGATGAGTTTGTAGCTGGGCTTGTAATTCTGAGCCCACAACATCTTGAATGCAGTGTAGACCGGGGTTGTGGCCCTATCCCATGTACACCCCAATCCGGGGAACTCTATCTTGGCCAAGATACAATCTATCAGGTATGAGGACATGAAGAATTCAGCCTTCTTCGAGGCCAGCCCGGGTTTAGCAGCACTTATCATTGAGGCCAGACTATCTGACAAGATAGTGGCCCAGTCAAACACTGTCCCCTGAAATGCCACATAGTGAATGATAGGGACCCACTGAATCTTGTATACTGTGCCATCCGGCATGCCGAATATTCTGCATAGCATTAAAGCGATCAATCTGTAAGGGGCCCTCAGATTCTGCACATCATATTCGTCATTTCCCTTCTTTCTCAAATGCTTCCCTCCCCTCAATAGCTTCTTGGCCATCTCGACGTTATCCATCTGGCCCAACCATTCATCAGTCAGAGCTTGTTGGACACGGGGAAACCTGTAGGCCGCCGCAACATATGCGGGTTGAAACGAAGCAATAGCCACTTTCCTGCTGTCATTTATCACTCTCCCATCAGCATCTGCATGTTGGAGAATCCACCCGATCACTTCAGCACAGGGGAATAGCTCAGGGCGGGTAGCAGCTCTAGTTATGCCTGAGGCTCTGATATTTTGATAGATCGGTGCCTCTTCCAGCAACATATCTGGGATCTCTTGGTCCCTGATCATTCTGTATATGTCATCCCATCTGATTTCCGGAGGGACACCAGTGGTGCACCTGGTGTCCTGGAGCGAGGTTTCAATCTTAGGAGGAGCAGGTTTCTTTTCTGTCATCTTCTCCTTCTTCTTACTGGGTTTCGGCATCTTGAATTATCCCTGACAACGTCCATATACAATTCATCATGAGTTTGAGCAACAGGTTGTATGGTTTTAGCCGAGAGCAACATCGTTTTAATGAGATACATCAATGAAGCAAATATTAAGGAAGCAAAACATTATTTTAATCATAAGACACACATTGAAACATTTGAAGCTCTTAAAAGACGAGTATGGGATAAGCTATGTTGCGGAAGCTATTGGTTTTATTGGACCGATAGGCGGTTCGCGGAAGCAATCGGCTTCCGGTTCCGCCTCACGGAAGGAGAAGTCTTTCGCTACGGCTGCGGTTGGAGAGGTCGAAGGCGGGGAAGACGCGGGTTGACTTGGTGAGGGCTATGGATGCTATCGTCATGCGCGGCCACTCGCCGAGTCACTACGGGAGATTTTAGTCCGGGCGAAGGTAACGGCGCCGGGATACGCTGACGGGGAGCGCTAGAGCGGCTGCGGCTTCAAGTTTTGGCTCTTGTGGCTTAAACGTTTACGGGTTTCGGCTTCGCGTGTAGAGGCTGGGGCTTACTGAAAAGGGCCCAGGGTTCCAATTCCGAGTTAACGGTCCAGGAGATGGAAAGCCCGTAGGGTTCCGACAACTTAACCCACGACGAGGGGCGCGGCCCGGGGTTTAAAACAAAACAGGGCATGGTTAACCGCCCGTACCCACCAACATAAAATATAACGTTTTCACGAAGGCCTATGACGATTCTGTGAAACGAAAACTCCGTTCACTGTACCTGACGGGCGAAACATAGCCCTTTACGGGTGTTTTGCCCGTCACAATCCCACTAAAACCCAATATTTTTCCCCAAAAGGACAACTCAGTAGTGAAAAACAAGGTGAAGATCCTACCTGGCACTGTGGGGATTGCTTGAGCAAGGTGGCCGCGAGCACGGATGCGCGAGGTGAGCTGGAGCGTTTTGCACGGTATCGCACGTCGTTGGCCGATTGACAAAAACAATGGTGCATTGGTCGAGCCCCCCCACCGTAATTTATAAGAATGGGCACGTGTGAGACTTTAATTCGGTAGGTGGCGTGGTTAAAACGGGGTTTAAATTCGCCGCGCGTAGCGGTCACGTCAAAGCCCCTCGGTTTCCGTGCGACCGTCACTTGCGGGGCCTGTTCGCGAATTGCATCCGCCGTTGCGGAAGGGTTCGATGAAAGCTTCCGCCGTTTCGGAGCTTACTGCGGAAAGAAAGCTCAAAGCCTTCCGCGGGAGACCGCCGCGTAGCGGACGGGTAACGCCAAAACTTCCACCGTTTCGGAACGATATAGCGAATGCTCCCGGTATTTTCGGAGGACTTTTGTGAAAGCTTCCGCGAATCAAAATTTTGAAGTCTTGTTGATTTTCGGGAAGGTTTGGCGAAGGCTCCCGCTAGTTTCGGAAAGCTTTTGGGAATGGCTTCCGCCGTTTCGGAAGCAAAACTTATACTGTTCCGCATATTCCCCCGGGTTGTTTCGGAGACCTTCGCCGAGCGGTTTAAGCGATTGGCTTCCGCTGTTTCGGAAAGGCAGCCCGAAGGCTTCCGCGTTTCGGGAGCAAAGGCCGAAGGCCTCCGCGACAGCTTCTTGAAAAAATTCCAAGTCCTTTGTATGGTTTCGGAAGGCAATCGTGAATTCATCCGCGGGACTCATGGGGATGGCTTCCGTCGTTTCGGAAGGGTTTCATCAAAAGTTTCCGGTCAGTTTCTTTCGTGAAGATATCGCGGCGGCTTCCGCTGTTTCGGGAGGGTTCACTTAATTTCCCCGCCGTTGCGGAAGGTTGAAACTAAAAAATCTTTAAGTCCTTTGTTCCCGCATTTTCTAATCGGAAGGAAATCTAAGTCCTTTTCGGGAGACTAAGGCGAATGAGTCCCGCTGTTTCGGAAAGGCAGCCGGAACTTTTCCGCGGTTGCGGGAGGTTTGAGTGAAAGGCTCCGCCGTTTCGGGAGCTAAGTCGTTTCGGAGCTGGGACCGTTCCGCGGAAGCAACGATTGAAAATTTTCTAAGTCTTTTACTTCGGAAGAAAATGCTGAATTCCTTGGTGTTATTTCGGCGAGTTTATCCGGATGGCTTCCGCCGTTTCGGGAGACAGAGCTGAATCGTTCCGCCGTTTCGGGTGGTTTTGTTGAAATTCTTGCCGTTTCGGGAGAACAACGCGAACTTTTCCGTGGTCGCGGAAGACTTGATCGAAAGCTTCCGCCGTTTCGGGTGGTTTTGCCCAATGGCTCCCGCGGATTTTGACAAAGAAAATCTAAGTCCTCCTTTCGGAAAGGTTGGACGTTTGACTCCCGCCGTTTCGGGACAAAGTTTGACTTATTCTAAAACGTTTGGGCAAAAAACTAAGTTACCTTTTGGCTTACTGGGGAGAACATGGAAGGATTGACGGCAAGCTGTTCAGCAGGGAAGCAAAATTTTATGTTGAAAATAGAGCGGACGGCTGGGATGGCTTCTCAAGCAAACTTTCTACAAAAAATACAGGAGGGGCCCCAACATGTACAAAATTTTGGGGAGGGGTGTTGCTGCAACAACAGGTACCTAATAAGCTACCTCAAGTGGACACATATTTATTCATCAATGGGAGGATGTATCGCATTGCTCCTTCGTCCTTACATGGATTGGGGCTATTTTCCATGGATGGCATAAAGGTCAGCTATGGCATTGTAACTGAATTGATGGAGTACGTAGGACCATTATACAGATACAATAACTAGTTGATCTTGTTCCAATATACTCGAAGTATGTGGAGATATGGAGTTGCCGCAAATTTATACAATTAGCAGAAAAAAAAATAAAAACAAATGGGAGACTACATGTATATTGATTGGAGACAAAAAGCATCCGGAAACGTTGTTGGCTTTATAAATAGTACACGACGAGTGAAAATAACTAAGCAACCAAATTGCGAATTTGAGGGACATGAAGAACATCGTATATTTGTATGTGCAACAAAAACAATACTTCCAGTTGAATATTTGTTGATCGATTACAACTTAAATCTAATAGATGTGGATTCCATGGTCCAGGGTAACCGTGGAAGGTCACATGCTATGCCTCATCAGGTAAATGCTAAATATAGTAACTGAACATGACTACAATAACTAAATGTTTCATTTTTTTTCTATTAGCATTTGATTTCCACTGTTGACATTCGCTTTTTTCGTGCTTATTATGAATATTTCCATGTGATAACATGCTTATTACATTGCTATGCTTATCTCATTTTTTGTTTATCTTACAATTATTGACTCAACTTTTATTGATTAATTTATTTTGTTAGGGTGGAAGTAGTGGAAAGCCACATGTTGCTTCCAAGGTCCAGTGTGACCATGGAAGGTTACAATCTATGCCTCATCAGGTAAATGTTATATAGTAAATAAATATGACTACAATAACAAAATGTTTCGATTTTTTCTGTTAACATTCGATTTTTCACTCTTACCATTCGCTTTTTTCGTGCTTATTGTGAATATTTCCATATGATAACATGATTATTACACTGTGGTAGGGGTCTGCTCATCGCCATGGAGCAGAACATGTATCTTCTCCTTCGGAGGTAAAAGTACTGATATTATTGCAATATATCATTTTTGTTTATGTTACAATTATTGACTCAACTAAATATAGTAACTAAATATGACTACAATAACTAGAAACTCCAACCCCAGAATATTTCCATGTGACAACATGCTTATTACACTGTGGTAGGGGTTTGCCCATGATCATCATGGAACATTACGTGTGTCCTCTACTTCTGAGGTAAAAATAAATATTATTGCAATATATCTTTTTTTATTATGTTACAATTGTTTTCATAACGTTTATTTATTGATTTATTGTGCCAGGGTGGCGCCAGTGGAAAGGCACCTCCTGCTTCCATGGTCCAGGGTGACCGTGGAAGGTCACACTCTATGCCTTGTCAGGTAAGTGTTAAATATAATAACTAAATGTTTTGATTTTTTCTGTTAACATTCGATTTCCACGGTTGACATTCGCTTTTTTCATGCTTATTATGAATATTTCCATGTGATAACATGCTTATTACACTGTTATGCTTATCTCATTTGTGTTTATGTTACAATTATTGATTCAAATTTTATTGATTGATTTATTGTGTCAAGGTGGTGGCAGTGGAAATCCACATGCTTCTTCCATGGTCCAGGGTGATCATGGAAGGTCACAAGCTATGCCTCGTCAGGTAAATGTTAAATATAGTAAATAAATATGACTACAATAACTAAATATTTCGATTTTTTTTGTTAACATTCAATTTTCATTGTTACCATTCGCTTTTTTCGTGCTTATTGTGAATATTTCCATATGATAACATGCTTATTACACTGTGGCAGGGGTCTGATCATCGCCATGGAGCAGAACATGTATCTTCTCCTTCAGAGGTAAAAGTAAATATTATTGCAATATCTCATTTTTGTTTATGTTACAATTATTGACTCAACTAAATATAGTAACTAAATATGACTACAATAACTAGAAACTCCAACCCCAGAATATTTCCATGTGACAACATGCTTATTACACTGTGGCAGGGGTCTACCCATGTTCGTCATGGAACAGAAAGCGTGTCCTCTACTTCTGAGGTAAAAATAAATATTATTGCAATATCTCAAATTTTATTACGTTGCAATTATTTTCATAACGTTTATTTATTGATTTATTGTGTCGGGGTGGCGCCAGTGGAAAGGCACCTGCTGCTTCCATGGTCCAGGGTGACCATGGAAGGTCACACTCTGTGCCCTGTCATGTAAGTGTTAAATATAATAACTAAATGTTTTGATTTTTTTTGTTAACATTCGATTTCCATTGTTGACATTCGCATTTTTCTGTGCTTATGATGAATGATTGATTGATTTATCGTGTTAGGGTGAGGACCGTGAAAAGGCACCTACTGCTTCCACGGTCCAGGGTGACCGTGGACAGTCACCCACTGGAAGTAGATCAGTACAGTTTGACTGTGGGAAGTCACCGGCCACAACACCACGCTAGGTGAGTGTTAGTGCTTAATAGAAACTAAATTTCATTACAATAACAATATTTGAAAGATGTTAAAATTATTTTGCTTAATTTTATTGTTTGATGATTTTAGTCCAGTGCACTCGATCTGGGTGATGAGGTACTTGAGGAAGACATTTACTATTCCACAGACCCAATGCAAACTTTAAGGAATTCCTTGAAAAAGGAAAACATATAAATGCTTTCCTTGGCTCGCATAAGGCCCATGACACAGGAGATCAGGGAAAGGATTGAAGAGATGCAAGATCAAATACAATCTTATGGGGTAAGTGGCATCTTCACATATTTTTTTAAGCTATGACATGATTTCATATTTGATACTATGTTTTCTATTTTTCCAAGTGATCTAATAAAGTAAATTTTTTCGTTTGTAGGAGTTTTTAAAACCCGTGACTAGAGAACATGCCGAGACATGTATAGGTAGCAGTGATGCTCCAATGCAGCAACAACGTCGGCAAAGTAATGTACCAATGAGGCTTTTTGACACTCTTGCAGTTGGCCTCGAATCCATTGATGAGGGCATTGATTTTGATCGGCATGACATGCCGAAGCATGATGAGATGGAGCCTAGGACTCCACATGACTCTGGAGATGAACATACTATAGATTACCAGGAAACTTTTCCTGGAGCAGCACGAGTTAAAAGCACTAGATCACTAGATCTCACCTTTCTGATGGATGATGCTTGTGTTCCGATCAAGATTCTAGATATTGGAGGTATTTATTAATTAATTTATTCATTTTAATCATGAAATTGAAATGGACATACATTGAAATTATTATAACTTAATGGATTACATGTTTTGCATGAAACAATGTTTTCTACAGGAATTTGAATGACAAAGCATTGGAGCTGTTTGGCCCCACCATTCGCACACGGTGGAATAGCCAAGATAGAGAAAAGAGATATGAATTGATAGACCACATGGTAAACTCGTTCAACAATAAATTCAACAAGAAAGTGGTTGCAAATTTAGCCGGTGAGAATTTAAAATATACCAGGGCCCAATATAGGGATAAATTGCAACTTGACCTCAAGCATGAGTGCCCTCCCATGGTTCCAGAGAAAGAGTAAAAGGAACTCACAGAGGATGCAAAGGAGAACTTGCTAAAAAGACAAGGAAAACAACCACGATCTGGTAAAGCAAGGTACAACGCATATCATCTTTTTAGTGAAATAAGATCAATTATTTTTTTATTTTTTGTTTTAAGTAAGAATTGTGATATCTAACGTTTTTCAAAATTTTCATATATAGGCTACCTGACACCTCCAAAGCAACCAAGGCTAGAATGGAAAGCATGAGAAACATAGATTGGGCCAGGATGGCTATAGAAAATTAAGAGCCTGAATCATAAGAATTAAATGATTAACTGTGGGGAATATTTATTTAACAGTAGCGAACAAATATCTGTTTTTGATATTGGAAATTTTAAATGTGTTATGCATTGTAGGGAAATACGTTCCAAGTTGCTGCCACTGAGGAAGACCTAAAGCTTGGTTTCAAGTATGGTTTTCAAAGTGTGATTGAATATCGAAAAAGCTTGGGGTAGAATCCAATCTCCCCAATGACGCAAATGCAGGTAAATAAAATGAATAAGGCCACCATTGCAATATACTATAAAAGTCTATTCAGTTTTGATTATATCACCCATAACTAAATATTTACGTTTTTTTTAAGCAACAATGCAACCGGAGCAATGAATCTAGCGGTACTCAACACGTACCAGTTGATGTTGGGGTGTGCATGTCCCATGATAGTGGGGAGCATAGTAGTCATTCTGGTATGTATGCTTTGGAAATAGAAATATCTATTGTGATTATAGATATATATTTCATGACGTATACTTATAAATTTTCTTCTTTCAATGGAAGACCATGTAGCTCAGGAGGGTGAAATGCAAGAGGAACCAAGTAGACAAACAATTAACACACTAGTTGTCACAGCTACACAGACAAGTAAAGAGAAATATTGTAATGTTAGTCAAAATAATAAAATATTTATTTCAATAATAATTCAACATATCGATATGCTCATTTCCGTTGTTGCAGTTCACACCCCTTCAGAATGACCTCCATGCCCTACTCAGTGACGTACAAGAAGTATGATACATGAGGGCATGGAAACACAAACAATAGTAGGAGATGGCGTAGTAAATACTGCGCCAAATGATGATTGTGATACCCTACTCGTTAGTTATTATAATGCAAAAAAACATAAATCAACGGAAAAGTAGATGTATAAATTCATGACTTGTATTTTGATGTATATCAATGTTGTTAGTCTGACACAATGTTTATATGAATTACCTAATTATGCTTCAATGTTTATATGTTTATATGCTTTGATGACTAGCCTAGTTATGCATGAATGTTTATATGTTTTCTATGTAAACAAAATCATTTATTGGGTATGGGGAATTGAGAGCAATGTGAGGTGGGGAGGGGCCATATGAGCTTCCACCTTCATGTGGTTGGCCCCGTTTAGTAGAGAATATTAAACTATTCTCGAAATAGAGAGGAGCTCAATAAGGTATAAATAGTCTTTTATTCCTATGTATTAAATATTGTTGTAAAATTTTAAATGCATATCTATTTCTTAAAATATTGTTAATAAATTTAACATTTCACGGTTCATTGATTTCTACGGGACTTTGTAGTAGGATTTAAATGCCTGTTTATTTTCTTATATATTATTTACTCATACAAATTCCATCTTTGATGATTTATGTGGGTCTTGGTGATGGAAATGCATATCATGGACAACTCTTATCAAGTTGTATGGGCGAATGGATCTAGAGAAAGGACAATGATAAGGTAAGGGTTTTGAAGAGTTTTTTAAAGTGGGTTTTGACATGGTTTTTTCCTTCTACTTTCTGCAAGTTCTCCAGTTATTTTAGTGTTTAGAAGATCCTTCTTGAAATGCATCAAATATGCCATTATTTTATGTTTGGGGATCATAATCAGCATTTTGAATTTTGGTTTCTATTTTTTAATTGATGCTTACTATTGAAGGATAATAGGCATACATTGTATTGAAATACCACTCTTAGGTCACGACCATAGTCATCACATACTAAGACAAAAGTCTTAGTGAACTCTGACATAGTGAAAATAGGAATATTATACAAAAGTGAATGAGATCCCCACTCAAAAATTATACATATAAGCCTAAAGAAGATCAAATGGAGAATTTTGTCCACTCATGGAATTCTGTTACAATGCTTCAAAACTTGCGTAAGTGGGATCGATAAGAAGTCAACAATCATATCCACCTAAAAAATTCTTGGAAGTTGTTTCAAACTCAACAATTTGGCCGTGCCACGACCTTGTTCAAATAGGACACATGAAACACTTCGATACTCTTGGAGTGATTTGGAATATCCATTCAATACGAAACTTGTCCAATGCATTAGCTTATAGGGTTTTGGCACTAGCTTCTGGGAGCCCATGTCTTTGAGAGAGGTCTTCATATAGGATTGTAGAGCAAGGAACCTATGGACCCCTTCTTCAAACGAATTCCAGGCACTCAAGAATGTATTATATGCCACCACATTTTATTGCAACTATTGTTTCTTCATTTTTTCAAAATAGAGGAAGGCCATTTCAGATTTATATTCTTAATGCATGTTTTGATAAACAAATGTGTATGTGCTTCCATTAGGCTTAGTACTAGCTTCGCACATCTTTTTGAAACTTTTCAAATACACTTGTACATAACCCACATTTACATATGCATTAGAGAGGATGGACCTACTAATACGAGCTGGATATATGCCATGCATTTCTATTTCTTCCATAAAAAATCTTGCATGGCAAGGAGAAAAATTGCATGCTCTCATGATAATGTTGTAAGTTGCAAGTTTAGGTTTGAATTGAGACATCTTGGATGGCTAGGTATGAATGAAAATAAATGACAATAAATTGAGACATTTACATATATTATGCTTGGATTTCTTACTATTTGATTTTGTCACATCCAAAGAGGTCTCCATTTCAATTTCAGATATACATTATGTAATCCTAATTTATAACCTTTCCTCATAGAGATATTTTTCTTTTGAAGTGTTAAAGGAACAAAAATATTGACCATAATGAAAAAACTGAACAAAACCTTGGAGAATAGTATTTCAATCTTGCTTAGAAGCACCTAGCTAGTCCCTTTTATTTTCCATTTAAAAAAAATAAAGTTATGCATGTCAACACTTGAGTTAACACAACATTTGGATTCAGAGGGCACTTCCAACTCAAAACCCTTAGCTACAATATATAATGTTTTTTAAAAGCATTTCTCTACCGACTTTACAATTAGATCAATCAAAGGAGATATACTATATCAATCTCTTTTTTCATTCTCTTCTTTTGCACTTGAAAATTCTAAAAACCATGATAAAATCACCATCAATTTCATTTAATCATCTTTGTTTTCAGAAAAAGATGTTAAGCTCTTGTCCAATGCCAAAATTCAGTAATATAATGTCACCTGGCTTGGACATTTAGGTTATACTCAGAAGACTTCAGTTTCCACACCCAATCTGCAATTTGGAATGGGTCTCTCAACTAGCAAACCATTTCCCATGGTTGCAAGTTCACAACTGTCAATATGAGATACCACACACACTACCTGTCATCAATGCTTGAAGGATTGTTCTTATCACTTTCCAAACCCTCCTCACAAATTTTGGCATCTTCTGAAGGTCAATATCATACTTACTCTTTGCAGTAGTCATTGGGATTTTCCATGCTTATTTTATCCTTAACTGAATCAAAGGAGGCCAATCTGAATGAAATATTCACAATTTGTTCATGGGGTGTTCTCTAATCTGCAAGATTTATTGAATGGTCCATAGGCAATTGTTTGGGATAAGATCTACCTAGTGCAAATGAGGGTTGTCAAGATAGTTTAATGAATTCATTACCAAATCTAGAGGATAAAGTTACAACAGAAAGTAGGCTTTCTTAGTTCTATGGATGCTAGTATATTACACAAACAGACATACTATTGGTTCCATTCAGAAAAAAAGTGGTTAGAGAAAAAAAATGGCAAAATAGGACCAACATTGGGTTATAGAATAAGTCCAACATGCTCCATGAGGGTTTCCTCATGAAACTTATGAACATACAAATGAGTGTGTGATGTGGTGTGTTGCTTGGGAAGACCCTCTCCTTCATCTATTTATATGAGTGGTGTTATCCCCCCATTTGCATAGGGTATGCACTAAGGTTTTCAAAGATCAATCTGAGGATTTTGAGCTAATCTGGGACTATTCTGTAGATTTTCGAGTGATCTATGGCATATTTCATACCTTAAAGAGCTATTCTGAGTAGTCTCATGGGCATAAACAACCCTAGAATAAAGTCTGTAATATTTTTGAAGGAAGTCTAAGTATCAAAAAATGAAATTTGGGTAGTTTTGAAGTGACTCTGGGCATGGACAGTGGTAGCAAGAGCATCTTTCACAAATATGGGCACATAAACAGTGATGAAGAGGGTTATTTGTCAGGTCTGGGAACAACTAGGGATTTTCCAAACATTTCTCAACCCCAAATCGGCCTTGAAATGGAATTCTTGATAGCCACAAACCATCAAGTAGCGACCTTTTCTCAATTTCAAATGCATAAGAAGCAATTATGGCTTGAATTTGACAGCTGAAAATGGCATTTTTCCCTATAAGACAATAGTCCTATGATTATGGGCATAGTAACAACCCTAATCCATGAAATTCATGCATCATTTTTCAGGTTATGAGCATAAATAACCTTCAAACATAAAACTTCTTTGGATGTAGAAAATGTTCATGGTTTTTAATTTTTATTTATTTAACTTCCAGGTATCGTCAATATATAGATGAAACTTCGTCGAAGGTATAGCAAAACTGTGGAAAGGTACCTTCCTTCTTTTGGTCTATTCGACGAGCGTTCGTCGATAGTTGCGCCAAAAAATCGTCACAAGTATAGCAAAACCGTCGCAACCTCTGCCTTTTTTTGGTCTATTTGACGAACAACCATTGATAGAGAGATGGTTTTTCATGGAAGCAAATTTCTGTGAAATGATTTTTCGACATATTTGCGTCGTTATAGGGACGCATTTTCGTCGATAGAGAGACGGTTTGTAGAAAATGAATAAAAAAATTTCATTTTCAAGACCACCTTATAGAAGACACGTGGTGACCAGTTTTCGTCTCTATTGCGACGACTTTCCAAGTTTGTCGTTATATCCACGAAACAGGTTCCATGCAAATCGCACCCATGATCGTCGCAATTGAGACGAAAAAACATGGAAATATCAACGCAAAACCGTGGAAAATTTCCTCAAATGTGCTAGTGCCACAACCACATACAAGTAATCGTGACCTTTCCTAGACATAGGTAAACCTCCTACAAAATCCATTGACGCACTTTCCCATGGACGAGAAGGTACTTGGAGTGGAGTGTACAAGCCCAATTTTCTATTGCTTGGTTTACTTGTAGCAGACATAACCCATCCCTTTACATATTTGGATATAGTTTCATTCATCTAAGGCCAATAACAATACCTCTGAAGCTGAGCTATTGTCTTTCCTACACCAAAGTGACTAGATATAAGAGAAGTATGAGCTTCTCTAATTACATGAACTCTTTCACTCTTTGGAATACAAATATTTCCAAGATGATATAATAACTTATCATGAACATGATAATCCAATTCTTCAGTTTGAGTGCCATTCATTAAATATTCATAAACAATATCTTTGAAGTCTTCATCCGGTGCATATTGTTCAATGTAAATTTCATGAGCCAAAGGACTATTTTGCAAGATGACTGATTCATTGATTGGAGGTCTTAATAACATGTCTACAACTTTGTTATGAATTCCCTTTTTATATTTAATGACCAAGTGAAATTGTTGTAAGAATCCCATCCATATGAAGTGCCTTGATTGTTGTATCTTAGTTTTTTATTGGAGATATTGCAAGGGTTGATGATCAATGTGTATTATTGTTTCTTTACCCATTAGATAATGTTTCCACTTATTCACACTTTCTACTAATGCATACAACTCTTTATCATCTGTGGAACAGTTAGCTATTTATTTAGGGAATAATTCAGAATGATAGCAGATTGGTTTCTTATGTTGCATTAAGACTGCCCCCATGACATAACCACTAGTATTCGTCTCAATCTCAGATGGATGTTGTAGATATGGAAATGCAAGTACCAGAGCTGTGCTGATCTTTTCTTTCAATGTTCTGAAGGCCTTCTGCTCTTTTCCTCCCCACTAAACGACTCGTTTCACACTTGTCAAAGCATGTAAAGGAGAAGCAATATATGAGAAGTTAGCAATTATCTTCCTCCAGTATTGGGCTTCCCCTAGGAAGTTCCTAACTTATGTTATATTAGTTGGATTGGGCCAATTTTGAATGACTTCAACTTTAGAGGGATCAATTCTCAGTTCACCACCCCCTACAATATGGCCTAAGTAAACCAAAGATGTATTTACAAACTCACATTTGGACATCTTCAAATACAATTTCTCATTTTCTAAGATATCTAGGAATTGCTTAACATGCCTTACATGATCCTCCCAAGGATGACTAAATATGAGAATTTCATCTAAGTAGAGTATTACAAAGTCATCAATGATGGCCTAAATACATCATTCATAACCCACATGAAAGTAGCAGGAGCATTACAAATCCCAAAGGGCATAACCAACCATTCATATAAGTCCTGTTTAGTTTTAAAAGCAGTTTTCCAAATATCATTTTCATGTATTCTAATATGATGGTAACCACTTCTCAAGTCTAACTTAGTGAAATATTTTGCATTCTTTAACTGATCCAAAATATCATCAATAAGAGGAAGAGGATATCGATTCTTTACTGTGATTATGTTCAAATCTCTGTAATCCACGTACATCCTCCATGTACCATCCTTCTTTGGTACCAAAACAATCAGTGAAGCACATGGAGAGGAACTTGGTCAAATGTCCCCCCTCTCGAGTAACTCTTGAACTTACTTATTGATTTATGAATTCTCTATCACTGAATACCGATACATACCAATATTCGGAAGATGAGCATCTTGCTGTAAATGGATCTCATGTTGTATTTCTCTTTTAGGACGTAATCCTTTAGGTTCCTGGAATACTACATCATACTGACCAACAACCTTAACCAATTCATCTTTAAGGCTAGGATCACAACCTTTGAAAGAATCATTCTTATAAACATCCTTAGCTTTAACAATCATGAGAACAAAAAAATTACTAACATTTACTAATCTCTTCAATTGACTTGCAGAAACCAAAGATAAGTTAGTTTTTAAATGGTGAGCTCGAACAATGTACTGAACACCATCCTTGGTTAACTAGTACTTGTTCTCTTCTTTGTAAAAGATTGCTTTCCTGCCATAAAAATAAGGGATACCTAAAACAATACCACATATATCCAACGGGACCACATCCAATTCAACTTCATCCATAAATCTAGAAGTGATTGCAAACCTAAGTCGAAACTGTTTAGAAACTTGAAGTTGTGCATTTTCACAAATCCATCCAAGTGGATATGGTTTTGGATGAAGTTTTGTTTCTAAACCAAGATTTTTAACCATCTCTTTTGAAATCATTTATCTTGTGATCCAGTATCAAATAAAGTATCAATTTTAGTATGCTTAGAAATCGCCCTTATGTGGAATAACTCACTCCTTTTCTTTTCATCATGAACAAGTTCAAATTTTGAAATAGAAACAAAAGGATTTTTACCTTGTAATCCCATTGATATAATTTTGGTCTTGTCTCCAGAGTCTGATCCCAAATCAAGATTAAGAGTGGTGGTAGTCTTCTGATCTTCCTTCTTATTCTGAAACTTTTCTGGCTTAAGCTTTGGGTAAAGCTTCCAACATTTGGATACACCATGACCCATTTTCTAACAATATGTGCATGTGGGCTTATCTCTTCCTTTCTTCACGATAGTTATGTGCTTACCTTTCCCTTTAACTTTGAACTTGTTTCCACCTGGTTTGAAAGGATTCTTGGAAAACTTATCAGAGGGACTCTTCCACTTAGATTCGATATGGGTGGCTTGAACACACACTTCATCTAGGTTAGTCGGATTGAACATAAGAATTGTATGTCTTAAGTAACTATGCAATCCTACTATGTATTCAAGAAGTGTCTCTTGAGTATAGAGAGGTATACCAAGTACTAATTCCCTTCTCCTAAATTCTTGTGTGTATTCTTGCATGTTTTGACCCTTACTTTGTCTGAAACTTTCCCAATCCATCATATCTTGTTGCATATAACCCAACAGATAGAACCTTGTTTTCAATGCTGCAGTAAACTCATACCACGAGGAGATAATTTTACCTTTTGCAAGAAGGTCCTCTTGAGTTTTTCTCTCCCACCATATGAGAGAAGTGCCACCAAGCCGAAGGGTGGCCAATTGGATTTTTGCTTCATCCCCTGCAATTTTTTGGATCCTGCAATATAATTCAATTTGTCTTATCCAGTTATCCAATTTTTCAGCGTTAATTTATTTGTTAAACATGGGTAAGTCAAATTTTACATCAAGATTTAATAATGGCACATTAGAAACATCTTTCTGATGACCTTTAGAATGATGGGAATGATTAGAAGAAGCATAATCGGAACTAGAAGGAGAGGATGGAGGTTCAGGAGGGTCTCCTCCATTTCCCTGATTCACCAAACCATTACCTTCCTCTTTTTCTTTCTTTCTTTCCCTCTTTTCCAATCTCTCTTGATAATCCGCAAACAACTTCTCAACCATATCTAACATCTTGTAGAAGGATTTATGGAAATCTTTATCGTTCTCTAAGCGGTCATCATCCTCTTCCATTTTCTTTCTTCGAATTGTATGATCAATTTTTGGATCAAAAGGAACAAGCTCTCATTCACCTGCTTTAAGCCTACCTCTAGTAATCATTCACACACTCACAAATCTATGGTTAAGCAGGATCGGATACCAAACATGATCTGAATTTGCACGATCTTTATTAACAAATATTTATGTGAATGCTTCCATGGTTAGCTTTTGAAGAAAGATTTTAAAAAGGCTTTAAAATTGCACTTTCAAAGAGCACATAAACTTAAAGAATGCAAACCATAATATGGGACAACAACTAATAATAGAGTTCGTCCAATATGGACTACGTCTCTGGGCCCGTTCCAATGAGACCGATTTTATTAGTCTTCAAAAATGCTTTGCAAATAAAATCTAGGAATCACCCCAAACATCACCTTAGTGTTCTGTTGTTCTGGAGTAGAAACAAACTTTAGCAACAACTTTAGAAGGAAATTCTAATTCTTTGAAGTGTAAACATGGCTATACTTTGGTGTAACTAAAGGGTTATGTGAGCACTTCTTTGCTAGAGTGCTTGGATGCAAAAAATGAAGCTGGATTTAGACTCCTTGTGAAAAATCGAGTCTTTTGAGTATAAACTCGATATAGTTATGAGCTGGACCTCAGGACCCTCCCTCTGACACAACCTGCAATACTGATTCTGATTCGTACAGTATGTATAGCCTCAAACTACATGCACTATGAAAATTGTCTCGGGATGCATGCACACCTTCCTCGGGATTCATGCAGACCCGCATCGGGATGCATGTAGACATGGTGAAACCACCTCAATAACTGTGCAATACCACCTCGGTATGTGTGCCTGGAATTGTCTCGAAATATATGCAAATCTCGGCCTCCGAAGTCTATACTGGATCTCGAACTTCGTGCCTAATTTTATAGTCCATGGGAATCCCAACCATAATCCAAGTTCATTCGCTGTAAGTTAAAAGAATTAATTTCAAATTACTATAACAAGCAATTTGTATGGTCTATTGGTTACAACTTTGAAGTAATATATGGGAGGTTTTGGGTTCAAATCTCATGAACCTCTCAGTTATATATGCATTACATATAGCAAACTATATAAGGTATATAGTTAGGATAATAAACCAAAAATTTCAAATCTTAGGCCTTCATGAACATTTCCTGGTTACCACATGGCAGCTTTCCATTGGTCCACATGGTTGCCACATGTCAGCTTCCCATTGTGCTACGTCATGCCCAGTGATCGTCTGCCACCTCAACACCTTCCACGTCATCACATGCCACATCATCATATGCCATGTGGCACTTCCGGATTGGTTTGATTGGGTTCCAACTCATCCATTTCTAGATGACATTTGTCATCCTCTCATGCTACCACATCACCATGATGTCATCTCTTCCAAGTTAGTTATACGATCATGCCACGTGGAATCTTGTGGGTCTTCCACGTGGCACCCCCTTTTGCCATTTTACTTGTTTTGCTGAAAATTCATAACACAATAACTTTTGCATCCGGAGTCCATTTTTTATGAAACAAGCATCATCGGAAATCTCTCATTGAGCCCTACGCAAGTGTATACTTCTGTTCAGAATTTGAAGACTTTAAAATTTGGTCATTTTGGGAGATCCACCTGGATCAGGGGATAGGATATCCATGGATGAAAATGAGCTCTCTAATGAATGCAAATGAGCTCTCTATTGACTACAAATGAGCTCTTTTATGGTTGAAAAAGCACTCATTGATGGCTACAAATGAGCTCTTCAGTAGCTGCAAGTACAGTTCTTTGATGGTTGTAAATGAGCACTCATTCAATGGATGCAATTGCAATTATTGATGGCTACAAATGAGTACTATAAATGGGCCCTTTGGTGGATTCAAAATCCTTCTTTGGTGGCTGCAAAAATTCTTCTTTGGTGGCTACAAAAAGCCTTCTTCGGAGGCTTGCAAAAAACCTTCTTCAATCTGCAAGAGTAGTGGCTACAAAAGCATTCTTTGGTGGCTGCAAAATCCTTCATTGGTGGATGCAAAATCCTTCTTGGGTGGCTGCAAAATCCTTCTTGATGGCTGCAAAATCCTAGCTACAAAATCCATTCTCAACCTACAAGAGTAGATAACTGACAAGAAATCATTGAAACACTAACTAGTTTAGTACCCCCTATGCTCTGATACCATATAAGATTTGAACATGTATATATAAAGGTACAAAAACTAAATATATATGCAATGAGAATCAAATGAGCCATCAATGCATTATGTAATAAATAAATAACATAAATTACTACACAAGAACTCGGAATAGAAGAGAATAAGAATGATCAAGTTCTTTGAATTGAAAGAGAGGTGGAGTACAATATTTAAAAGCAAGCAATTTGAATTAGGGTTGAAGGGAATTTGAATTTCCCATGATTGCATGAGGTGTGTTAGGCTTAACAAGAGATAAAAAACCCCTTAGTTAGTCATTCTAACTCTACTAGACTATGTTAGACTGAGTCTATACTAGCTAACTGATGGAGTGACTAGTTAACCTATGGAGTTTTGAGTTAACTGAGTGAAAGCTCGGTTAATTGAATGAATGTTGGTTTAACTAACAAAAAAACTCTAATTAGGTCCATGAAGGAAATTTTTGGCATGAATGGTCTTAGTTAGCCAGGTTAACTATCCTAAACTGAGTTACACTAGCTCTAGACTTCACAACAACTAGTTATTTGACTAATTGCTTAGTTAACTGATTGAATATTTAGTTAACTGACTAAGAAGGAGTGCAAAAATACTAATTAGATCCATGAAGTCGAGTATGCTATGTAAGGTCAGGCAGGATTTAAGTCGCAATGGATCACCCAATTACCAACTTAGACTACTTACTAGTCATGTCCTTTGATTGAGGAATGCGCCCTCAGATTGAGGAATGCACCCTCGGATTGAGGAAACAATCCAGTTAAGCTCAGTTGGTGATTAGGGTTTGTGATGAGTGTTGTTTAGTTGCCTTAGTATGAATCAAGAGGCCAAAATGAGTTTGGTTTGGTCCCTATGAGTAATGAAGTTAAGGTCTAAGAGCCTATGGGAGGTTTTTAGTTCTAACAAAATACGGGTCACGATGTCTGTTGCAATAGTCACATAAAAGGGGATTTGAATGATCAAACTCAACCTTAAAAATGTTGAAGAATTGATCCCAACCCTGGATATAATGGTGAGGCAAAGATCTAAACTAATCAACAGCCTTCCCAAAAGTGTATTTGGAAACATACAACTTTGAAAGAGAGATCATCAATGTGGTTAGCATGACATTATTTGATTAATCTTGAGAGATGATCGATAGGTTCCTCATGAGGTATACCTATGAATTGGGGGATATCAAGGTCCACACACCAAGATCCTTTGTTATAATCTAGGACACCTGACACATCGATAGGATTGACACAAGGCCACCAGATATCAGTCATGATTGGACAATAACAACAATTCAAAAAGGATTTGACAGGATTAAAGGGACTGGATTAGGAAGAATTAAAATATTGACAAGAAAATGTCCTCAGTATGGTCTCCATTTATGTTGATGCTCAAAACAACACAGTCTAGGAAACAACACTGTAAACACCCTTGGAGGCTTGTTCAAGCAGATGATGGGTCTAGAATCCCAGGTTGGTTTAGAGCCCTTGGATAGATAGGATTCAAAATGTTGATTAATGGTCCAAGATGCGTATAATAATAATTGTGTAATTAAAGAGACATGAATAAATTCTCAATTAATGAGAAACTCAAGTGTGTCAGTGCATAAACTAAAAAAAAAAAAACTATCTAACCATGTGTGCATTAATTTTTGAAAGCGAAATTGATTAACTAATGAAAGACAAAATAAATTAATTATAAAATATTTACAAAAGAACAAAAAGGTGTTAGCAATAAACTTTCTAAGAAATTAACCATTAGTTGTTGGCATGAAAATGAATCAATAATTCATAACTTTATGATGCCTATGAAGATTAAATATGCATCTTCCAATGCACAAAAGGAAATATCCAATTACATTTAGTTTCATATTTTTTAGCCTTATTCAAATTCTACGTTGCATTAATGAAATAATTGAGCTAAAGAAAGAAGGAACTTAGCGTTTTAGTCGTTATTATAAATTTGCAGCAATAATTTTTATTTCTCTTATGGCTAAGCAGATTTGAAAAGCAACAATTAGTATGTAATTATAAATCTATTATTTCGTTGAAATCTGAATTTTTAAAGGCAATTAAAAACCAGACTACGTAAATGCAAAAAAAATAGTTCAATGAAGAAGAAGCTTTGCATATTGGACGTTCAATTAAATTTTACTCAATAAATTTTACTTATTGCATAAAATAAAAGATTTCTAAAAATGATAAAATAAAATATTTCGAAAAATGGTGCATGACCACTACTTTAGTATGAAAAATGTAGTGTCATAAATCCTAACGACTAGAGACTAGAAATCAAATTTTTATGTACAGTTAATAAACACAAACAAAAAATAATATTTACAGTGCAATATGTACAAATTATACAATTTGTGAAATGTAAAAAAAGGTAAAAAACACATCAACAAAGATTAATAACAGAAGTAGAGGAAAGACGCTGATATGCCCAAATAATATTTTTTATTAAGCAATGGAATTTGAACAATCATCAAGTATAGTAGGTCGCATCCAGTTCAACCCCTAAGAACAAGAGGTTTACAAGATCCTACGCAACTCTCAACATTCCAAGTTCACCAAGGTGAAGCCGAGACAACGGGAGTACTCCCCGCTTAGATTGTGTTGACAATAACGTGCACACATGAAGAAATCAATCAGGAAAATATAAAATAGAAAGTACAATGCATGCAGGAAAACAAATGGTACCTCTGACAGAAGGACACTCTGCCTTCACCCTGATGGATGGACCTGAAACGTAGTCTTACCTGCAATCGCTTCCTGTTAGGCTCATGGATAACTAAGTATGGAAGGAAAAAGAATAATATAGAACCTATCACCCACCTCTTATCTCATGTGCAGGAACCTTGTTTCGATAGCTATGCTGAGTTTTTAAAGGCTACAGTAAGACAGATGAAGTGTTTTGGTAATTGTTGTAAGGGAAAGAAAAAGTTTCGGCAACTATCGAGAGCTGAAAAGTTGTTGCGTCATTTTATTTTTTGGTTTTCTCCATGTGCGTCCAAGTAAGGGAGGTGGACTGCAAGTAACCGACATCCACCTTCCAGGAATTCCAAGTGTTTTCGGCTACGCTCTTGGATTTAGTAACATAATGGGTGCATAGGTACAACTTTTGTAAGATGAAAAACAATATCCCCCCCACCCCCACCATTTATCTCACAAATGAAGCATGACAAGACCAACATCCTTCACATTTGCATGTTTAAGAGGCCAACTACGAGTGTTTGGAGCAACAATAACAACAATTATAGTAAAGTTTCTGAAAGGAAACTACTTCATCTACAATCCATACTGTGCTAGTGAATGGGTGTAGTTATCTCCACTTGTTAAAAGATAAACCAGACAAGTTTTCTATTTAAAACATGGAATTGGTCTCCTTAGATTCAAACTTCTATAACTCTCGTGCATCCATCATTTTCCAAGTGCTTTACCATTTGGATATGCTCAATGTCTCATGGATTTGACTCTATCTCATCGGTTGTCTTAGCAACATTCATGGCATTTGGGAGGCCCTGTTTGTCTGGATTGCATATAGCTTGTTGAATGGTAATTCCTCCCTTTGTTTCTGCATTGATTTTCCCTCTTGTGGTCTCTACATAGCGTTGTGGACCTGCATAGTTTTTGTTTTGCCTCCACTTCCTTTTGAGCCTGCATGATGTCACCCTCTTTCCTGCCATCATTGTTGTGTATGAGCTTGGTATGTTCTTTCTATGGTTTTTCGTTTGATCTCATTATCATTTTTTTCCATCTTTAAATACATCTAAATGCAAACTTGATATGTGAGAAACACCATTGGCATCCCCAGTTGGTCATTGCATTCTCATGCACTTTCTTGTGCACAAAATGAAGGTGAGTCAATGCAAGCATAACCAAGAACTTGTACAATTAAATTTTATAAGAACATGTAGCTTGGTGTCTGCCCGATGGAACTAACATGGGTGTTATCATTTTCATGGTTGAGTTGAATCGTGCCTTGGGTGTTAGTCTTATATGCATGCATTCTCCCTTTTAGTTGTCGATTTACCTACCAATAGTACGCAGTAGAGCCTCAAAACATTGGAATGGTGTCACCGGGGTCACTTGTCTTAGTCACTGCCGGAGTCTCTGTGTTTTCAGAAGTAATAACCCTAGATATTGCGTGTTGGGCCTTCATGGCTTCAGGGTTCATGAGTTCAATGTGCCATGTGCTTAACATTCCAATTGCATCTAGTGTGGTCTCTTTGCAGATTCCCTTGAGTACTGGCACTATACGTGCCACCTCTTCCCTCTCTGCTATCGTGTGGTAACGGTCCCCAATGGTTGAGTGCCTGGCTGCTGCAATCGCCATGTAACCTATGAATTGTGCATCATTGTATGTGGTATTTCTGCCTCCATAGAGCCCACAAGATTTTATTTATGTCCCTTATTTGAGTGACATGCCCTATCTATCTACTGACCATTAGTGTGTGCGTTTTTGGCTACCAATAAGCCATTACCCTCAGCCAGCTGCTGTGTTAACGCCTCCCCATCTGAGCTTCATGTAATACCCCCGCTTGACCCTTAGGACAGATTAGCTTTTAATGTAAATATTGTATACATGTGATGTATGTTTTCCTAGCGTGAAGATCAAGGCCAAGGCCCCGCTAGTGGATGCTCGAATTTTATTTAAATGGGAAAGTATTAGATATTATGTTACCCATGTGCTATTTAGCCATGGAACATTGTAAAAATGATGTAAATAAACATCATGCAACAAATTACCAAAACTGGCTATGGAAGCAACTAATGAGAAGGGGCCATGTGTATCCACTAGGGAGTGGTGAGGGGATTGTGGGATTGTGGGATTGAACCATAGGCTGCCAAATTTCATTTTGAGAACCCATTTGAATTTCCTTGCTGACATTTAATTCTGCTGTAAGGAAGTTGTTGAAGAATTCAGTCCATGGATTCAATGGAGCATGGGCAGGCAGGTATGGGCTCTATTTTTCTTGTACCACAAGTCACTCTACCTCATGGTAATTGGTTCTTCCTCATTCCCATTCCATGGTTGAACATCCCAGCATCAGTTTGCATCCATTACACATGCCCAGCAGTGAGAAAAACCAGAAATCGCAACTTTGCAAGAACCCGCGTTTTGAAGTGCCATAAATGCCCATAATTTGGTATTGACAGTGAAATCCAATGGGGGATCCATAGATATGAACCTTGGGGCAAAATTGAGAGAATTAACTACCCCGAAATACATTGGAAAACCCATTTTCTATAGCCTAGAAATCCATTGACGAGATTGAGTTATTTGATGACATAATTATGAGAAATCCAAGTGTGAATGTTTGAACAGAGGATTGGATTGCTTGAATTTAGCTTGAAATGTCTGTAGCTCTGTGGTTGAGCTCACTAGCTTAGCATTCTCCTCCTTTTCTTATTGCATGCTTGATAAACCCAACTATGTGTTAGCTTAGCATAACTGTTTGAGTGAAACCATGGCTGTGAGTGAGCCTGTTTAGTTCCTCCTTAGTGGATACACATCCCAGCTCGGGGTTGATCTCTCAGCTAAAAGAATATATGTTGGACAGAAATCTATGGTTGGGTGGAACATTGCTCTCACATAGCTAGTTGTTGGACAATTGCATCTTAAAGATAAGTATTCTCTGTGGTTTAAATTGTGATCACTTTGTGTTATGTTCTGAATGTTAATTATTCATGTTAATAAAATGAAATGATTCTCTTAATATGGTTGATATGAAGCTTGTGCATAGCATGAGGATGGGACTGATTATTTTATGATTGTTTCGTTATTCTTCTTGGAAGAAATAGGTCGATGTATTCCCTTCTGCGTGTGTGTTATTATGGTTATTCCATTGTGTTTATATTGAGTATGATTCTCCACTACATTTCAAGATAAGTATTCCTTGTGGTTTGAGTTGTGTTAATTCTATGCTTTGCAATGTTTTAATTAATGACTGTTGTTATATGTTGAATGCATGATGAAATGTTGTGTGGATAGTGTGTAATTCCGTCGTGTTTATTAAGAATGATCTGCACACATAAGTTTTTATTTATTCATGAACTTTCTTACTAATGAATGGGGCTGAGATTATCAAATAAGCCTGGTATGTTTGTTCATGTTTCCTTCCTTGCACTGGATTGATGGAAGGGCACATGATGTAGTGGTATCAGAGCCCATGTTGCAGCACTGGGGCTGCTTGGTCCAAACCTTGAGTTACAGGTAGGTAACATAATGTTTTAACACAGTATTGATGAAGTTTGGGCAGCATTTTTTATTGGAAAAATGGCATGATCAAAACTCTCAGATGTGGTAGAGGATCACACGAGTGCATAGAGCTCTGCAAGAGCTTTCCAATGGTACTATACTTGTCTCATTTGGTTAAGGGACGAAGGAGTTATGAACCCCGCAAGTTGCAGGGACGAAGGTGTTCCACAGCTGCAGATTTCAGAATTCGGGTTTCGAGTTGCGGGAATGCAAAATTTTTGAAAATTGCGTTTTGGATTTCCGCAATTCCGCAGTCGCAATTTCGGATTTCGGGTTGCGGGAACGCAAAATTTTTGAAAATTGCGTTTTGGATTTCTGCAATTCTGCACCTGCAATTTCGAATTTCGGATTTCGGGTTTTAGGTTTCGAGTTGTGGGAACACAAAATTTTTGAAAATTGTGTTTTGGATTTCCGCAATTCGGATTTCGGATTTCGGGTTTCGGGTTGCGGGAACGCAAAATTTTTGAAAATTGCGTATTGGATTTGCGCATTTTCGCACCCGCAATTTCGGATTTCGAATTTCGGGTTGCGGGAACGCAAAATTTTTGAAAAATGGTTTTTGGATTTCCGCAGTTCCTTACCCGCAATTTCAGATTTCGGGTTGCGGGTTCAGGGTAAAAAAAAAAGTATAGAGCCCGAAATTTGATTTTTGGATAGCAAGAGCATGCGGGATCAGAATTGAATGAGGTCAGTGGCGTTCTGAATCCATTAACGAAGGCCATGGAAGGTCCAGTTAGGATCCCGAGCTCATTATGCTCCAATTTGACATAAAATTGGAATTAATGGCTTTTATAAATCGGTGTCTCGACGCTTGACAGAAGGTCGAATTGAGCCAAAACTGATATGGAGCAGTCATGGAGCTGACACAGTGTTAAGTTTGGAATTTTGGAGCCAAAATCCAAAGGATGTGGAGTCGGGGTGAGTGTGAAGGCCAAAAAGCATTATTCCAAGCCACTTTTTAGGAATTTTGAAAAGCTTGCAGTGGATGAAAGAGATATTAAATGAAGGATCAAAGAAATTTACTGAACTCAACATTTCATATTCTTATTAAACCAGACATACTTCGTTAGACAAATATTTTCCAGAAATGCACTGTTTGGGAAATAACCATTTTTGGCACAAAATTTGAAAATTTGGAAAAATGTGAAAAGTGGAAAGTAGTCAAACCCAAAATTTAATAGAAAATGAATGGTGCATCGGAACAGAGACCCGCGAGTTACTGAGTGTTCCTTGTTGTATGGACTAACTTCTCCCAATAGAAATGTTTTGCTGAATCTTCCTAGATTTACTTTTACAGGTGGATGAAGTTGGCATTTCAGGATATTTTGGGACTGTGTAAAAGTGCAGAATTTTAGTGAGAAGTTGTCAATTTTAAAGTAGTGTAATTTTCACACCCGAAGTTAGAATGGAGCATGTGGATAGGCATTGAAAAACTTATTTAGCATGGAACAATGGTGCATCACCAGAGTTTGAATGAGGTTTTCATATATTATAGATATTTAGAGCAGAAAAATGCTAGTGGCTGTTTTGATAAAAAAAAATTGTTGTCAATATGGACAATTCCTAGAATTGCATGCCTAGAAGTAGCATGTAGGAATATTATGCATGAGTATATGTATTGAATTGATGCTTGATGATGAAATCATATCTAATGATTCCTTGTGTGTTTGCTAGAGGCCATGAAATCAGACTAGCTATGATGTGGAAGAGGAATTCCATGCCAGGATGAGGGATTGGAAAGGGATAATCCCTTAACCCCTGTCTTGCTAACTGTATTTATATTTTATGAGCTTGACGTATAGAAAATTTATGGCATGGGAATGCTAAAATACAAGAGAATAGAAGGATGGAATGAATATGCATTGGCTAACATATTAATAAACATTACACAGTGCATAAGCGGATGTTTGTGCACACATATGATATTACATATTGATAAAAGTAGTAAGGTTCTACATATGAAAGGAACCACTAATGGAAAATATTGTGGTTGATAATCACTATTGGTGTTGGTATTGGTTGTAGGACCAAAGACAACAGAAGCATGGCTAAATATGTTAATGATGTTGTTGCACGTGGCCAACAACCTTATGAAGAAAAGGTTAGGGCAGCAAATCCATGATCAAGAGGTTGGTGGGAGAATTCTATAATCCTCTGTAAAGGACCAACTGACCAAGTAACATCAAAGGTGTAAATGGGATCCATACAGGTAATGGTTTAATTATAATGATTGAATATGTGTTGAAAGGGGATTGAGTAAGAATCCATTGAACCATATTTAGTAATCATAAAATGGTATGCATTCAGAGTTGAAATGCATTCATGTGAATGCCATACTGCCATAGTGTGGTGGAACATGGAGTGATGAAGGCAAGAGGTCTCATACCATGTGACTGTTTAGAAATTTAGACTACATTCATATAAAAATATATCATGCCATGTGTATGTTGGTTATGAGCTTAATAACCAAAACAAGTGAGGACTTGTGGTTTTGATTGTGGTAATGCACCCTATATGAGGTAGTCATGGTTAGGCCATAATATGTTTGAATGCATAGTATTCATGAATCAATACAAGGTAGCATTGAGTGGATATGCATTAAGAGATTTTATAAATCTTGTAGTTATACATTGAGTGGATGCATATGAAAAGTTTGAGTAAATGTTGTAAATGTGCATGCATAAGTGTGGGTACACATGTTGTGATGCATTGCATGAATGCATAGGGATGGTGAGTGTGTTATTGAAAAATAAATAATGAATGAGATGATGAATTGATGATAATTCTAGGATAATTTCATGGATTGTTATGAATGCAGAATAGTAAGTGCATGAAGAGGGTAGTCATGATCGATGGGCTGCCAGAATGCTCTGTGGAAGGTCAAAGTTGTATAAATGATATGACTGTGAAATAATGAGTATCTAAAGTTTCATTTAAATTGCATAAATGATGTGACTGTACCTTGCAATTTTAGTATGATAATTATTCACGAGAAGTAAATGAGTTTTGGTGATACTGATATGTTAACAGCTGGAAGTGTTTGAATTCTGGAGCATTACAATTATGAAAAATGCTTCAGTGATTGTTGTAGAAATGAACAAATTATATGCATAGATACTCACAACATGTTTGGCTGATTGAAAGTTTCAAATTCCAGGTATAAATTTCTTGCATATGGCAATGAGGATAAGTCCATAGTAAAGATTGAAATCTACCATGTGCAAAAGCCAAAGGTTATGAGAAGGTTCTCATGGTTGTGAAATTTAACTTATGCAGGAAACAGATCTGAAAATATTCTGATTTAAGTTTATGACAATAATATCATGGTTGCAAATCTAATTTATGTAGGAAAACATATTTGAAAGTTTTGATTTAGGGCTTATGAGAAGGAATCTCATGGTTGAGAACTCTAAGTTCTGTTAGAAAGAAGATTTGTAAAGCTCATATTTGTAAATCTCGAATTTGGAATTTTGCTAATAAATGACTAATGACTATTTGGCTTATAGGAATTGTGTCAGGAGGAGATGTTGTAAGTGGATGTTCATGTATGGCAGCGGGCATAAGACCATAATGGGAGAAGTGATGTGACTTACAAGAGACAAACAATATGAGGATAGCCTCATGACTAAGCAAATTGATTTCTGCAGTAAACAAAATTGCAAATTCATATTGAGTTTAACTATTAGTGCCATTGATTGGTTATGAAACAATCAGATTTGAATTTTATTATTAAATGTTGCTGACTGCTTGGCTATTTAATAAGTGTGCCAAGAAGGCACATTGCAGTAAGACCATGAGAGAGGGACTGCAGAAGCCAAACTTTATGAGAAGGATACCATATCTTGGAAATGGGTTTCGGGTGAAACGCCATTGGATATTTTGATAATGTCCCATCTGCACTGCATGATTGGTAAACAATATGAGTGAGATGGTAAAAATTATGTCAGTAAGACAGAAGAGGGTTATGTAACATCAAAAGGAGTTGGGATGGAAAACCGAGGGACTGTCAACTTAGAGAAGGAGCCCCCATTCCTCGTTAATGAAGAAAGACTACATTTGCAAATGGATAAGTGTTATGTGACCCTAGCTAAGAATATGCATGTCTAATTGTTAGAGTCAATATGCAGAGCGTGTTTTGATCTTATTTCCATTATGGCAGACTGCTTGAGTATGAGTAGGGCCTACATGGCTCACATCGGAAAGGGGTGCACACTTCCTCGATGTCGGGTCATGATATAGTTTTCAATATTTACTACACTCTGGGGAGTGGACGCATGCCTGGTGTTTCAATACTTGATAGTGAATGCTATGAATTATGGTTACAATTTTAGAGCAACAACGCTGATGAGTTTTCCTATACTACTTGTGCTATCATCTTAAACAGATGCAATTGGTGTTGCACACTAAAGAAGCAAGGTAAAAGGTTGTTGTAGTGGAAGGATTGATGTGTATGAAAGGATGTTGTGAAGGTGTTGATGAAAGGGTTGTTATATGCCTATGGATCCATAATAGAGCCTTGACCTAGAAATGGTCGTGATGAAGTTTCCTTCCAAGTCGGCGTGAAGGTGTACTGGTTGGACATTAATTATTTGATGTTGTGGCAGCCTGCGTGCTGGCCAAACATCCAAGTCCATAGGTGATCCCAAGGCTTGCAAAGAAAAGCAGGACCCTATGTACCAGAGAGGAAACACACAATACAGATAAGTATTTGATTACCTTGCAGCTTCTTGCTTATGAATCTACATGTGTATATGATTTGGTTGTGATTTCCTAAACTCTTGTTTAGAGATAAACCCAATGGAAATAAACTAAACATGTGAATTGATTCAATGTTTGAGTGTAGGTATTGTTGGAAGAAAGGACTATGAAGGTATCTTAGGGATGCATGTGGACATGTGACTATCCTAAAGAGCTCAACATGAGCAGTAATGAAAGATGGTGCTAGTGGGACTATGTGGGTCCTAGCAGCCAAGAGTTGTAGACAAACCATGTGGAGGGACTCCATGGTAGAGAGGTTTGGAATAGACCATAGACACTAAGTGTCATAGCCAACAAGGGCAGGTCAAGCATTCACGTTGAAGAAAAAGAGGCTAGGACCATGAAAACCACAGTGGTGGTGTGGGTTCTAGAATGGAACAAGACTAAGAGGAGAAAACTCTTACTACTCTCTCTTTCCTTTTTTATTGATGCATTTATAAAAACAGAAAATGGTTTGATGCATGTCATGACTTAAAATAATTGTGAATGCTGAATTAATGAATTTCCTGTGAATGGATGAACATGAAGGAATTCATGTTATGTTGGGAAAGCAATGAAAGTGTGAAAGTCTCATGGGTAAAGCATGGAATACACATGTCAATGGGGAAATGAATTGACTGATTTTAACATTTATATTATGCTTGACCTAGCAGAAATTGCAATGATGTATTTAATAGGCGAGAAATTGAAGCGATTGGTTGCAGCTGATACAAGCAAGTGTTGATAGTAAGAAAAGTGTGGTCAACTGTGTACATTTCCATGGCAACAAACCAAAAACTAATGGATTTGGCTGAAACTCTTCTTCAAACAATTGCCCAGACCCAAGAAAATCTTGGAGAACTGCTCAAGCTACAAAAGCAGCAGAATGAGATGAACCATATGGTTTTGCAGGACTCTGTTTGTCTGCAAAGACAAGTAAAATTAATTCTGGAAACAATCAACCGAGGAAAGGACAATGGATCAATGAGGAGACATTCATCCAATCAGTCCACTAAGAAACATTCCAGGTGGGAAGACTCGAAGGAAATTGAGCAGGAAAATATAAAGCAACCACTGAAATTTTGTAAATGTGGAGGGAATCATTGCCTCTGCAACTGCCCAACAAGGGGACAAGAGGGTAGCAGTCATAAAGCTTTCAGACTTGTGGATGAGCTGGAAGGTTAGAACCAGCAGGAGCAGTTTGTGGAAGCCAAAGGACTTGGTCCTGAAAGTTCAAAGGAAAGGATAGAATGCAGGGCAGATTTGCAAAAGTTTTGAAAATTTTGGATGTGTAAATTGTATATGTATTCCTAAGTATTGGAACATTGAGGATAGTGTTATTCTAATGGGGAGGGGATTGTAATACCCCATTTTGACCCTTAGGACATATTAGTTTTTAATGTAAATATTGTATACATGTGAGGTATGTTTTCCTAGCGTGGATCTCAAGGCCAAGGCCCCGCTAGTGGATGCTCGAATTTGATTTAAAAGGAAAGTATTAGATATTATGTTACCCATGTGCTATTTAGCCATGGAACATTATAAAAATGATGTAAATAAACATCATGCAATAAAATACCAAAATTGGCTATGGAAGCAACTAATGAGAAGGGGCCATGTGTATCCACTAGGGAGTGGTGAGGGGGTTGTGGGATTGAACCATAGGCTTCCAAATGTCATTTTGAGAACCCATTTGAATTTTCTTGCTGACATTTAATTCTGTTGTAAGAAAGTTGTTGAAGAATTCAGTCCATGGCTTCAATGGAGCATAAGCAGCCCAGAAATTCGTATGGAAGGTATGGGCTCTATTTTTCTTGTACCACAAGTCACTCTACCTCATGGGAATTGGTTCTTCCTCATTCTCATTCCATAGTTGAACATCCCAACATCAGTTTGCATCCATTACACATGCTTAGTAGTGTGAAAAAACATAAATCGCAACTTTGCAAGAACCCAAATTCTAAAGTGCCATAAACACCCAGAATTTGGTATTGACAGTGAAATCCAATGGAGGGTCCATAGATATGAACCTTGGGGCGAAATTGAGAGCATTAGCTACCCTAAAATCCATTGGAAAACCCAGTTTTTATAGCCTAGAAATCCAGTGACGGGATTGAGTTATTTGATGACAAAATTGTGAAAAATCCAAGTGTGAATGTTTGAACAAAGGATTGGATTGATTGAATTTAGCTTGAAATGTTTGTAGCTCTATGGTTGAGATCACTGGCTTAGCATTCTCCTCATTTTATTATTGCATGCTTGATAAACCCAACTGTGTGTTAGCTTAGCATAACTGTTTGAGTGAAACCATGGCTGTGAGTGAGCCTGTTTAGTTCCTCCTTAGTGGATACACATCCCAGCTTGGGGTGATGTCTTAACTGGAAGAATATAGACTGGACAAAGATCTATGGTTGGGTGGAACGTTTGTCTCACATAGCTAGTTGTTGGACAGTTGCATCTTAAAGATAAGTATTCTCTATGGTTTAAATTGTGATCACTTTGTGGTCTGTTCTGAATGTTAATTATTCATGTTAATAAAATGAAATGATTCTCTTAATATGGTTGATATGAAGCTTGTGCATAGCATGAGGATGTGACTGATTATTTTATGATTGTTTCGTTATTCTTCCTGGAAGAAATAGGCCGATGTATTCCCTTGTGCGTGTGTGTTATTATGGTTATTCCGTTGTGTTTATATTGAGTATGATTCTGCACTTCATTTCAAGATAAGTATTCTTTGTGCTTTGAGTTATGTTAATTATGTGCTTTGCAATGTTTTAATTAATGACTGTTGTTATATGCTAAATGCATGATGAAATGGTGTGTGGATAGTGTGTAATTCCGCTGTGTTTATTAAGAATGATTTGCACGCATAAGTTTTTATTTATGCATGAACTTTCTTACTAATGAATGGGGCTGAGATTGTCAAATAAGCCCTATATGTTTGTTCGTGTTTCCTTCCTTGCACTGGATTGATGGAAGGGGACATGACATTTCACGTGATTGTTTCCTACCACGCAGGCTCTTTCCAGTCTCTGCCAACGTTTTTGGATGCCTTGATATCTTCTACTATGCCACCCATCCTCCATGTTTATGTCTTCTCTTATGTTACATTGGTTGACCTCCTCTTCCCTGCCACCTTTTCTCTTGCCAATGGCTGTGTGAAAAGACCCTCCTCTTCATGCCTTCAAATTCCTTTCCCTTGGCATGTGTGTTTAAATAATGTGTGGCTTAAAAGAGTAGTTTTCTCCCTCCTGAGATGCCCACATTAATTTTCCTTATTTTCAATCATTGGGACTTCGGAGTCAACGGGTTTGGAGTAAAGGGGGAATAGATAATAAAAGTCTTGACAACTTTAATAATTTTTATTATGAAGGATGGGGAGAGTAGTATTTAAATTAATTAAGGGGCAAAGAAAAGAGAGTGAAAAAGGGGATGAAAGGGAATAGGGGAGAATACTTTTTATTTATGTTTTTTTAGTATAGCTTATGGAAGGGGGTTAGGGTGGTAAAGTGAAATTTTGGAGAACATAGGATCCTTTTTAATAAATGGGAAATAGTGGAAAGTTAAGACAAAGAAGCTTAATGACAAAACAATATTTTTTCCTTTTTTATTAGGAAAAAGCTAAAGGAGAAATTTATGTGAAAGATGGGGGTTATTTTTCATTTTCTCAAAATGGGGAATAATGGATTTTTTTTTAAATTTTGAGAATGGAGGACATTGGTGAATTTTCTCAAGGAGGTACCCTACGGTTGTATTTTTGACATTTTGGACATTGTTGCGAAGACAATACTGAAAAAAGATGTGGCATATTAATTAATGAAAGATGCACTTATGGAAAATTTTAACTAATAGGACTGAAACAACTCATACTTGCCGAAACTTCAACCAACTGCTGAAAGGGTCAAATGGTGACGATTTTTATTAAACAATATACAGGAGCAACTAGGGTGATGATCTAAACGCAAGGATAAAAAAAATCAAGACATTATGATGCATTGTCAAAACCCGAAAATTTCCGAAAAATTTAAAATTTTTTAAGATAGCAATAAATGTTATTTAAACGCAGTCATTTAACTGTCTGTTTAACTTACGTGATTGTAAGTGTGTCTGAATGGTCTTTGTTATACATAAATGTTATTATGAGTTTCTTAACTGTTGCTGATTGTTTTTTTGTTTTTCAACCGCAAGGGGGAAATTGCCATGATGGACCGGCTTACTTAGCTTTCGAGCTAATGCAACAGATTTTTCTTCTCTTACAGATACACAGGTAAAGTCGGGTTGCCGCGATAGTCTTTAAAGCATCAAAAGTCAAATTTAGATGTACCCACTCATTCAGGGAAAAAGTCTAGTCATGCTAATCAGATTTATCAAGCTTTTTAAGGTAGAATACTTTTGCATCATGCATAGTTCAAAATTTAGAACATAGTTTGTTTTATACTTTAATTGCACAGCTTGAGAGTTAAAGATATCACTATGTCTTGTCGATACCTGCCTTCTTTTATTTACGATTTAAGGAGTTGCCTTAATTGAAATCTGCACTTGGTTTTCATTATCATACTTGATTGAACACGTTGTGTATTAAAGATAACACAGGTCTATTCTTTCTTAAGCAAATAACTATAAGTCGCATAATTTGCTATCTACCCGTTAAAGTTCCATCATGAAGCAATAACAAGTTTTTAATCACCCATGCATTTCTATCTCAATATAAAAACGTCAATTATTTATGCTCTACCTCTCTACAGTAATTTAGAGAAATGATAGAGATATTGTATGTTTGAGACAACCACCCAATCTTATTCTCGATTGCTATTGTTTAAGCAAGTTTTTGTTAAAAAAAAATATAATACTATGTAATGAAGACATCATTCAAGGGTTTTTAATTGTTATATGAATGATCTATTTATTAATCATTATGAAGATCTTAAAATAATCTTTTATCTAAAATATTATGAATTCTATTTGTCAATAATGATAAGAATATCATTGAGATATTTGAACTTTAATATTATTATCACGATTGCAATTATTGTAGGTCCAAGTATTATGGTTCCCAATACCAAAATCGAAGCATGAGCTATCGTGGAAATTGTTGACAAGTTTGGAACTATGGTTTATTACCATAATTGGATATTGTTTTAATGGATTTACAATAATTTGGAAGGTCCTCGTGGGACTATAGAGTCTCGACCCACAACTTTGAAATATTAAACTGCTACGTGTTTCATCAAGGACCAAGTGCTGGGTGATATAAATCACTGGACCTAACCCTACCTCGTCATTTCCTTCGCCTTCGGGCTCGGGTCCTTCTCTGCAACCTCTCCAGGTCTGAGCTATGTGGTGGCGTTGTTGTCACAGTTCTCAGACTATTACCATTCCTTTGCTTAATGTCTTCGTTTGCAAGTCTTTATCATTAACTGTTGACAGCTAGGGGAGTGTTATAGTGCCTAGGGTTTATCCTTGTAGTTCATTTACCAGTCTGGTCGCCATTGTTGCAGTGTGTTAACAGCTTGCATGCTGCCTCATCCTCAGTATTGTCCGTAGCTTTGTCTGAGAGTCCTTTGTGTTCGATGTTTAGCAGCTGTAACTGGTCAATAATCTAGGGTTTGTATTTTTTGTTTGTTTACCGTAGAACCCTTGTCACGGCGTGGCCTTAAATCTTAGCTTGGTTATGTATGAAGCTTCCACTATTGCACATGCTCCTCGTTATCAGTCAGCTTACTCGTGCTGGTGAAAAGAGAGGGGGTTCACCCTACTGCTGCTCATGGCTATCAGCCTACCTACTGAGCCTGACTTCATTTGAACCTCGGGTAATCTACAGGTTTCATCCTTGTTTTTCTGAATACGAAAGTTGTTTAAGACTCGACAATTATATATATAAATGATTTTTTTGTTGATAAGGTTTTAGTTTTGTTGCAGGCTCGGACTCCATTCGCAATGGGGTGACTTCATGTTTCGGCTGTTGGTTGCATAACCGGGTAAGCCTAGTCTTTTACCATGGCGTTCCTCCTTGTTGGTTGTCTGTATGATTTGGTCATGAAGGGCCACCCTTGTGGCAAACTCTGTGCTGTTTGGTCTTGAGGCTGTCTTCAGTCATTTGTAATTTAATCTTCTTGCTAAAAGTGTTTAGGGTTTAAATAGTGTATAAAGAGAGGCTATGAGCCTACTTAGGATGATAGGGTTACGGCCTCAAGTTTTATACTGTACCTGTACTTTGTTTGGGGTTTATTACCCAGGTTTTCGGAAATTACCTTAATATAACTTGTGTCTTGTATAAAGGCTTGTTCTATGTCTGCGTTGTTCTTTGAATTCGATGCTCTATATTATAATAATTAAATCTTTGTTATAGTGGATTTGAGAACTCGGCTGTAGGTTGGATACTGTAATAATAAAGGTTTTGCTCCTGTGTTTTTTTTTCCTATATAAATTTTAACTTATAAAGAAAATGACTTGTTATAGCCATTCTGTAAGATGAAGTCGGTGTATAATGTATGTTTTCAAGTTTTGAAGTTTACGTAGAATGCTTCTATAAGTAAAAGGTTATAACTGTAGGTGAAATCGTGGTAATGAGTTTTTCAATGTTTGGACACCTGTAAGGTTTGGAACGATGGGCGATTCAAACTAATGCGCCAATGGAAGTTTTGTTTAGATAATTTGTGTATTAATAGGATAGGACTCTGTCGGTACTGTGCATTCATATGAAAGATATAACTAAGAGATTAGAGCTCGATAGTGAGCTAAAAATATTGTTCTGTTATAATGATTATGACTTATAAGGGAATAAAATTACTATTTTGTATAAGCTCGGCCTCGAGCTAGTTATTGTTTTTGTCTTTAATTCCTTCTGTTTGAAAGTTAATAACTAGGTCAAACTTTGCCGATGGTTTCTTGTTGTAGAAACTGGAGAGATAGATTTTAATAGAACTCCTTCGCCACGATTTTTGTTTAAATGATCAATTGTTTTGTTTTAGCTAAGATTTTGTCGAAAGAAGAAAATAGTTAAAAAGTTGAAAGATATGGCTATATTGTTGTTCGGTTCGATAATGAGTCAATAAAAGTTCAGCCAGTCTTTTCGTATGTTCTGTCAGTAAATAAATAAACTTACTAATATAATTTGGTTCATCCATTCTTGTGACAGATAATGACCTGTACACTTGTTAGCTAGGGCTTGTACCTGCTAAATTATCTATGAAAATAAATTTACTGTGGTTATATGGTTATCTATATTTCTGTTCTTATAATTGTTTTAACGAGTTTATTTTCCAGGAAATATTTACTGTATAATTAGCCTATACTTATCTATTTAACTATTGTAATAACCAAGTGTAAAATCACAATAACATCCTATAACTTATAATAATAACAAAGCGTATCACGCATAAAACAAATACTTGAACTGTAAGATAATAGTGATACTAGGAAATTTCTAAGACATAATAATTCTGCAGAATCTATCTACTAACAATTCAGAGATGCTAACTTTTACTGAAATAAATCCTGTTCAGACATAGAGGAGATAGTCATAATCTACATTTATATTTACTCAATAAACAACAGGAATAAGTGGCAGAACCTGTGTCAATTGTAGACAACAACAGCAATGGGAGACTGTTCCTCCCTACCAACTCCTGGAGAGTGCCCAGACAACACTTCTCAGGACCCCCGAGCTTGCTCTGGTCTCCCTGGCTGGAACTAGGTGCAGCAGAATAATTCACTCAGCCAAAACAGCTAAACTGGAACCAAGTTGCTGCAGCATCCCACTCAAACAATTTTCCTTACTGTCTTTCCCTCTTCCTCAATGGGATTCCTGAATAGCATTCTACTGAATGTATTCTCCCTCCTGAACTATCTGAACCCCCAGCTCAGTTGATTGAGTACTATTTAAAAGATTGCCTAGGTCTTTGTTGGGTTAACTGACATTAATGAGCCACCTGCTCAGATTCCACTTTCTTGGGGAATCATGACCCCAAAATATAGGGAAGTTGCCACCTGCAACTTAGGAAATGTTTGAGGATGCTGCCACTTGTCTTTTGCCTTTCCACCTAGTTCCATCCACCAGTTAGACCAGTAACCTCTTTTAACAGCTCTCCCATGCTGTTGTCTCCATAATTTATTTATTAATAATAAAATATTCAGAATTACATTCCATTTCTGGTGACTCTGCTGAGTCATCAATTCCTACTTAGCATTAAATTTAACATAATGTCTCAGGAATATAATAAAATAATTTCAGTATTTTTGCAAAATTGGGGTATGTGACATGCATAGAGCGGGAAACAACAAATCTCTAAAAATCAACTTGACCATGGCATGGCGAAACATAAGACACAACTTGGAAAGTCTTCCAAAGGGGTCATATGACAACGGAAAATGGTGACATAAGATATGGATGTGACAAGCACACCAAAATTCTTGTGGAAAATTTTAATTAGTTCTCCTTTGGTGTCATGTTCTAACACTTTATAATCATGTCGATGTTGAGCATCAACACTTGGGCTCCGATCATTAACCATACTTGAAATCAGATCCTAACACCCAACAATGAAATCTAATCTCTCTCATGCTTCTTACTTTATTTTATTGCCTTTTATCTTTTCTTTCCTTCTTCTTCCTCTTGTTTTTCTTCTTCTTTTTATACTTTTATTTTTGCTTATTTTTATTTACCTTAGCTGACTTGATTTTTTTTCTTTCTCTCTCTCTCTCTCTCTCTCTCTCTCTCTCTCTCTCTCTTATATTTACATATACCAAACCCTTTCTTCTTGGTGGCCATATAATTTCTAATATTTCTTGACATTTCCCTGATGTTGAGTAGTGAATATGCTTGAAACATTGGAAGCTCAAATTCCCGACACAATTTTAAATCCAAAAAGAAACTTGGATAGTGCTCATATTCTATTTTTTCTTCGAATGATGACAATGACGATGACAACCCGCTTGCGCTTTCTCACCTTTTTCTAGTTGGGTTTGTTGAACATGAACCTACATCAACACCATAACTTCCTAGATGGATCCATGAAACATGATAAACAATTGGTGATCTTGTCAATGATCCTTTGGATTAGCATCATACATGTTCATAGGTTGAGTGATCCTATTCTCTTTTGGATCAAGTCTCAAAGAATCGTGATCTAGATACATTTGCAGAATATTTTGGCATACAAAATTGGAACACAGTAATAAATGAAGAAAATTATTCCTTAATGGAAAATGATACTTGGGATATTGTGTCAGATATAAATGGGTCTATAGAAATAACTATGCATCAGATGGAAGTATTGAAATACATAAGCCCTGGTTAGTTGACTCTAGTTTTGTTTACTGCCAAAAGAAATATCTTTATGGTCTTAAGAAAACTCCTTGGGGTTGGTATGCTACAATGGATAAATTTCTTCTTGACATAGACTTCTCTAGATGTCATTTTGACCCTAATGTCTATATCGATAAATTAGGAATCCATCTCATAGTACTTGTTCTTTATGTTGATGACTTTATTCTCACTAGTAGTGACCCTAAAATTTTAACCCATGTGAAATACAACCTTAAGAAGAAATTTGAGATGACATACTTAGGACATTTAGATTATTCCAAGGAAGAAATTTCCCTTTCCCAGTACAAGTATGCATGTGACCTTATTCTCCACTTTCACATGGATTATTGCAAACTATCCTCATTTACCTTCTAGTTTGGATTCAAACTTTCTACCACTTGTAATGCACCTGAAGTAATTACCACTTTTTATCATCACTTGCTAGGTATCCTTTTGTATTTGAATCATACCCATATTGGTGGTATTATTGATTGGTATATGGAAACAACCCATGAGATCCATTTCAAAGAAAAAAATATATACTTCAATATATTCGAGGTACAATTTACTTTGTGATACATTATAGTTTGGGGGGATCATTTGTTGGTTGGTCTCACTGATTCTAATTAGGTTGTCAACCTTGGTGATTGAAAGTCTATTGTAGATTATGTTTTTAGTCATGGTTCTAGACCTATCACTTGGGCTTGTACGAAGCGACAAGCTCTAGTTATTTTTTCAATAGAAGTGGAGTATTGAGCAAGAATTAATGTAATTCAAGAGGCCTTGTGGCTTCAATAGATCCTTTTAGAGTATAGAATCCAATATCAACATCTAACCACACTCTGGTGTGAAAATCAGAATGCCATCAAGCTCACCATATATCCATTTCAACATCAACACATTGAGATAAACATGTACTTAATCAAAAACCTTATTTAGGATTGCTTTCTTGAAGTTCTATTTTTCCCTACAAATGATCAAGTTGTAGACATTTTCACAAAATCTCTCACAGAAGTGAAGTTTTCCAAATTTTGATTTATGTAAGTAGTTTAGGAAGTTGTTGTTGGAATATTTTATATTCCTTGGAAGGTAATAATGTCTTTGTATTATGTCTGAATATATCCACAATATTATGTAAAAGAGTAATACATTTATCCCATATTCATTATGATAAAATATACTCTTGATATTCATTATTATATAAATAGATGTTATTATGGATAATTATATTATCCCACATGTAATATGTGAGAGTAATTCCTCCTCATTTCTTGGTATATAATAGAGTCAAGGGAGTCTCTCACATTCATCCTTTTGTGAGGATCATGCATTCGTGATTCATTCATCCATTGTGGATCATATTGTATTGGGGTTATTGGCATTCCTCTTTGTAAGCTTGGAGGAGATATTTTGGAGATAATAGAAGACTACCTTCCCATGGACATAGCCCAATTGGGTGAACCACGTATATCTGGTGTACTATTTTCTCTCGTTCTCTTAATTTTGTTCTTATTTACTGTGATATGTTATTGTTTGCATAGATAGGTAAGCTAGTTTAGTTAGATTCATATCTATGACATGGTATCAAAGCTTGTTGCTATGATCTAGCACTTTCTATTGCTTTCAAATAATATTTTATCATTTTGGCATTGATTATTTCTTGTAGATTTGCTTTCTATCTTGTAGCCATTAGGATTCTCTTCAAATCTGGGCATATTTCTGCAGTTTTTTATTTCTAACCCTAACCTTGTTGTGTAGATTTTTGCAGAATTTTTTCAAGGGTTTCATGATGTTGTTTTTGTAGATCTATATGTTTTCTAATTCTCCTCAAAGAGATCTATCTTCCAGTTGTCAAAACAACAATTTTTGTCCAAGTTTGGTAGACTTTGTGTAGGTTTCCGTCTTTGGAAGATTCAACATTGTTTTCGACCTCATAACTCAGTCAATTGTTATCGCAATTTTTATTATATCCTGTTTTTGGAACTGGAAAAGCTGTTTTGGATCCACCTACGTGAACAGAACGGAATTCGGGGCCTTTTGATTGCCAAAATGACAACTTTCGTCCAAGTTTGGTATACTTTATGCGGGTTTCCATCTTCCGTAGATTTGACACTGTTTTCGGCCTCATAACTCGGTCAATTTTTATTGGAATTTTTATTATAACCCATTTCTGGAACTAGAAAAACTGTTCTGGATCCACCTTCGTGGACAACACAGAATCTCGAGCAAGTCTAGGCACTCAATCCAAGGGTTGTAAGTAAAAGTTTCTCTTTCCTTTACTATTTTTCTAACTGTGTTTTTTGCAGATTCAAATCAGTATGGTAAAGTATTTAAGTTTTATGTTATTCATCTTTTTGTATTTAGGTTTTGCTTCTAATCATGTTTACTAAGAGATTATTTCTTGTTCTTGGTATATATTTGTCTAACATTTCTATATGGAAACTTTGGCATCTTTTAAGAGCATGGATCTCTAGTATTTTGTCATGATGATAGATATAAACCATTTAATGCTTAATATGTTAACAAGATACTTAATAACTAATTTGATCTTTTTTATCATATTTAATCATGTTGATTTCTAATAATGCCATGTTTATAAAATCAATTTTATAAGAACAATCTCATATGTGTTATCTTTTGATCATTATTTGCTTTATTTATATGTTATTGCTTACCTTTGTGTAAAAGCAATTTCATTGTTCTATAAGTAATATCTTTATGATCATTATATGCTCTTGCTAATTAAATTCTTGAGTAAAGTCAATTTTTGAATCTATGTGATATCATAATTTTTTGGCTTGTCATAAGTTATTTAATTGGGATATGGTTTTTTTTTCATGTATTGTGGAGATTGTATATAGTTCATGTGCTATTTGTCTCTAACATTCATATATGGAAGCATTGACATGTGTTGTTTGTCTCTAACATTCCTATATGGAAGCATTGACATTTCCAGGGCATCTCAACTCTTACATATTTACATAGTGTTAACAAGAAATGAACCCATGATTAAGACCATTAATGACTTGTCATTTCATAATTTTTTATAAGTGATATCACGAATTGATCATAATTTGCTATATGTTGATCATATTAAACATTTTGATTTATTTTCATGTCATGTTTATTTCGATCATCTTTTACTCAATATTTATATGGCTTTGAGCAATCTTATAATCTTGAAATATTTATCATGAGCACCTTGTTCTTGTTGCAATGAGATTTCTATTCTTATGATTGCAGAGGTTATCTTGTTCTTATTTGTCTCTAACGTTCCTATATGAAAGCATTGACATTTGCTTTTGTCTCTAATGTTCCTACATGGAAGCTTTGACATTTTCAGGGCATTCATCTCTTGCATATTAACATCATACTAATAAGAAATGCACCTATGATTAAGATTAGTTGCTTGATGAATAAATTTTCATATATTTAAGTGAAATCTTGGGCTCACTATTTATATGTTGTGGCTGACACTTAATGTGTAAAAGTAACTTCATTTTCCTTAAATGAGCAAGTTAATATTTTATTTGATCATATAATGTTGCCATCTTATATATGATGTTTGCTAACCTTTGGTGTATAAACATTTTCATTTATGTATGAGCACCTTTATTTTATGATCTTTATATGCTTTAATATTGAAAGTTCTTGTGCAGATAAGTTCTCTGTTTAGGCTTTCATCTCATTGCAGAAATAATGAAGCACCATCTTCTACTGTTAAAGTCATGATGTTCATCTGTATGATATCATTTTCGATGTATATATCATTGGGGTCTTGTTTCTTCGATGTTTGAGGTCTTTTACAGATATTTCTATTGCACCTTGATTGGAAGAATGTCTGTTATCCGCATGTATATTGGCCATATGGGTATTTTGTACACTGTTGTGGTGTTCTTCGCCACATGTTCTATTGTATCAGCCGTCAGAAGGTATCTGTACACTGGTGTGGATGTTATATCAGAGTTCTTCAGCTATCAGTTATGGTTTTGATGATTCTTGTGGTGATCTAGTAGCCATGACGGCTTCTCTTTAGATCTGGGCACCTTGCTGTTGGATTGCGTTACATGTTCTCGACATCTGTTGGATCTAGTAGCCATAAAGGCTTCTCTTTAGATCTAGGCATCTTGTTGTTGGTATTTCATCGTACAACCTAGTTTGTGTGCACTTTCATGATTCAATGAGAAGCAGTTGTTCTTCATCAAATTCCATCAGTCGAAGTGTTCTTCTTTTGCAGCTTTGGTTCTTCTGGAAGTTGTCATCAAGGGGGAGCAGTGATGACTCATTCCTTCCTTGTTAGTAGGATTTTCTCTCGGCCATTATTAAGGGGGAGTGTTGGAATATTTTATATTCCTTGGAAGGTAATAATGTCTTTGTATTATGTCGAAAGATATCCACAATCTTATGTAAAAGAGTAATACATTTATCCCATATTCATTATGGTAAAATATACTCTTGATATTCATTATTATATAAAGAGATGTTATTATGGAGAATTATATTATCCCACATGTAATATGTGAGATTAATTCCTCCTCATCTCTTGGTATATAATAGAGTCAAGGGAGTCCCTCACACTCATCCTTTTATGAGGACCATTCATTCATGATTCATTCATCCATTGTGGATCATATTGTATTGGGGTTATTGGCATTTCTCTCTGTAAGCTTGGAGGAGATATTTAGAAGATAATAGAATACTACCTTCCCATGGACGTAGTCCAATTGGGTGAACCACGTTATCTGCTGTACTCTTTTCTCTTGTTCTCTTTATGTTCTTATTTACTATGATATGTTATTGTTTGCATAGATAGGTAAGCTAGTTTAGTTATATCCATATCTTTGATAGTTGTTGTGAAGGGTATTTAGGCTCTAATGCCTCATTTCTTCTCTTATTGTGTCACCATTCTAAATCCTTCAACTCTATCCCAAGTTTTGCTTAAGGGGGGATGTTAGGATATTTAGACACTTAGAAATTAGTGAGGATCAACTTGGTTTCATTGGGAAAACCCTTTGAACAAAAACAATATGGAATGAAATAATAGAAGGGATAAAGATTGAGGTATTGTTAATAGACACCGTCTACAACACTTAAGCATAGTGCGTTATGATCAGAAAATCACAATGCATTATTAGCAAATCCAATTTAGTATACCAATACAAACCATAGGGTCATTCTTTTATAGTCTCAAGATCTAACAAATTTCTTGAGTTGAGGGAGATCTGGTCCACAAGTAAGGGTCATCAATTGTAACCTTTTTCTTGAAAGACCACAACGTTCCCTTGATTAGTTGAAAGTTCTAGCTAAGCCAACCATCCAATCGATTTCCTTGTTGACCATTCAATTGAATAATCAATCGACCACTCAGTTGAGCGTTCATTCAACTACTAATTTTTTACGGACTATCTCTAAAAGATCCAGAGGTGTGATGAACCTGCATAAACTTTGGTTCCAACACCCCACATTATCACAACACTCTAGAGGTTCAAGAGGTTAAATTATGTTCTTGGAACACCCCCCCCATAATTGCAGCTGCTTGAAGCCCAAGCATAACCCAAAATTTAGCAAACTTAGCTTATTGAAAAAGCTTCGTAAAGATAGAAACAATATGTTCATCTGTATTTCAATAAACAAGAGTAACAACATTGTCCTGTATCAACTATCTCAAGTAGTGGACATGAAGTTCAACATGCTTCATTTTGTTGTGTGCGATAGGGTTATCAATGACCTGAATTGCACATTGATTGTCACAATATATAACAATCGAGGCCTTAATAGGAAAACCGATCTCTTCAAATAGCTAATGGATAAAAAATTCATTATTACCTACATTTGACAACTCCATGATATTATGCTTATATAATTGAAAGAGAGACTACCTTTTGTTTCTTGCACGACCAGACCAAAGCTCTAGAACTAAGTTGAAACACATAGCCAGAAGTGGACTTCCTATCATCAATGTCTCCATCCCAATCATATTTAGTAAAACCAACCAGAGGATTTGCATTGTGACAATATTTGATACCAAATTGATAAGTACCCTTAATGTATAGAACAATTTGCTTTGTAGTTTTCCAGTGGATTTCTTTGGGATCATTCATGAAGCGAGAAACCACACTAATCACAAAGGAGATGTCAGGCCAACCGTGAGTTAAGAAATTAGGCCCTACTAACCAATTTTCAATAAAGAGTGGTGTCAACCTGGGGAGGGTCATAGTCTTTATACATTTTGACGCCCAACTGAAAAGGTGTACCACAAGAATTGCAATCCTCCAATTTGAATTGTTTCAAAAGATCCAAGGCATATTTGGGTTGATAAATAAAGATACCATATTTCATTTGAAGCACTTGAATTCCCAAAAAGAAATGAAAAACACCAAGGTCATTCATTTCAAAGGTATCTGCAAGTTGTTTCTTCAATTTCAAAATAAAGTCAACATTGTTTCCAATAATGACTTAATCATCAACATACAATGCAATAATGAAAGTAGCACCATGATCATGTAATACATAAATACTGTGATCAAATTCACAACATTTGAATCCAAGATTGATGAAGAAACAATCAATATTCTCACGCCAAGCACATGGGGATTTTTTCAAACCATACAAATATTTCTTCATCCAACAAACAAGACTAGAATTCTTCACAGAACCAAGAGGTTGATCCATGTATATTTCTTTAGACAAATATCCATACATAAAAGCACTTTTCACATCCATTTGATGAAGTTCCCATCCAAACTGGGTAGCAAGCAAAATAATCAGTTGAATTGAGCTCATCTTGCAACATGGGAAAATGTTTCAGTGCAATGGATACCTTCTTTCTAACAGAAGACCTTGGCTACCAATAGAGCCTTGTGATGTTCAACAACACCTTCTGAGATAAACTTGGTCTTGTAGACCCAGTGATATTTTCCAACATTATTTCCATGTGGTCAGGGAACTAAATCCCAAGTCTGATTTTTTAGTAAAGATTCAATTTCAGTAGACATAGCATTGTCCCATTCAGGTTGTCCTTTAGCATCATCATAGGTTTCAGGATCACAGGTTACAAGAAAACCATCCATCAAGGAAAATCCTCCATTTTATTTATGACTACGGGTCTGCCGACCAATATTGGCATCACCAACATCAAGTCCAACAACTTCAATAGTCTTAGGCACAACCCAATGAGGTTAAAAAGTTGTCGATGAGCCATGTTGGTTGGTTTTAGGAGATTGTGTATGTAGGTCGATATAGTTAGTCAATGTATATTGACTATCAGTCAACTTAGGAACAAAGGTTGACTGTATGTTCAACAATTCAAAAAAAGGTACAATTGATTTATATTTTTCAAGAATATCCAAGGGATCACTATGCAACAAACTAGAGGAAGAGTTCAATAACTTAATACCTGAATTATTTTCATCAAAGATCGCATTCATTCTCAAGATGATTTTTTGTTTGACAGGGTCAAATAGTCGATAGGATATTGATTCATCAGAATAGCCCATCATGACGCAAAAATGACTCTTTGCATCCAGTTTCTTCCTGAAGTTATCACTGATATGTGCCCAAGCAACACATCCAAAGGTTCTGAGATTTTCGAAAGAAGGTTTTATTTTTCTCCACTTCTCAACTAGAGTCATGTCGTTAGCAATTCTAGTCGAAACAAGGTTCAAGATATAGTTTGGGTAGTAAAAAACTTCTACCTAGAATTTAGTCGAAAGGTATTTGGATTGTAGTAGACATCAAGCCATTTATACCAAATTCCTATTCTTCCTATCTACCACTCCATTTTGCTGAGGGGTATGAGGGACAGATTTCTGTTAAGAGATACCATTATGTATTAGGTAATATTCAAACTATTTATTCACAAATTCTCCACCATTATTTATTCTCAAACATTTAATAGGTCAACCACATTGCTTCTTATCCATTGCCCTAAATTCTTTGAATCTTTCAAAGACATGACTCTTCTTCTTCAAGAAATATAGTCTAAAACTAATGATTTTATTATGAGATCAACAAATTACTTAGAAAGAAATGAATAAAATCAACAAAAACATATGATTATAAAAACCATAATATTGGATTCTCATTAAGGGTATCATTTACAAGTATCATTTGAGAGTTGCATTTCAACGCTGAACTATGGTACTTGTCCTCTCCAAATTTCAGATAAGAGAGAAGGGAAATTAAAAAACCTTTCTCTTAAAAACTATAAACCAAAAAGTAATTCAAAACCATGATTAATAATCAAACGGTATTCTATGAAAATTAGATTAATACCCACAATGGTATTTTATGTATACCCCTCTATAGAACTAGCTTTGGTATAATTTAGAGTATATTACAGTGGGATACATAATATTGTTTTTTTGTATTTTTATTTTATAGTTTTTTTTATTTAGAGAAATTAATGTAACTTAAAAAATTTCATTTTTTTAAGAGGTTTCTTAGATATTAACCTTGTAAATTTATAATTATAGGAATGTTTTGAAATATGATAAAATAGTAGCAACAATGGAAAATATGTGTCATCATAACAACCTTAATCAACAAGGCTATCTAAAAGAGAAGTTATCAAATGTGTGCCAACAAGTTTTATTCCTCTAGCGAAATATGTTAGAATGTTTAGATACTTAGGAGTTAGTTAAGATCAAGTTGATTTAATGTGTCTCTAGTTAAAGTGTTTTTTAATATAAATTTATATTTATGTAATCCAATAGTTACGATATGTTTTAAACTTACACCTACAACCACCCTTCCCCATTTTCTTCGTGGGAGCTTAGATACCTTGACCTTTATGAATAAAAAAGAGACCCCTCCTATTTTCCATCATACTAATTTTATGACCTCCAATGAAATATTAGTAAAATATAACTATCTAAAATCAACCCACAATGATCATGTTACAAAGTGGCACAAGGTTGTATCTTAGCTGCGGGGTGATAGTGGCTACCTTGTTGACACAACACCAGACTAAGAACTAAGTCGTCAATACGGTGCCGTCTTAAGCACTAGACCGCTAACACTATGTGGTTTCAAAAGTCATAGCCAGTGATAGAAATTAAGACTTGGTGCACCTCTAAGTGCTACCACGCTAATGAAAAAATAACTCGACGCAAGTTTAATTAATATGGTAATTTGAATCAGGAAGATAGCATCCTGATTATTAAATCTAGGGTTTAAGACGCCAACGATCTGCCAGAGAAAGATTAGTTGTTTCCCTTTTTTCCTCAATGAATTTTTTTTCTAATGCGCCATCTGAACTTTTCCCTAACATGAGCCAGGCACCGTAAACCGGACTTGTAAACCCTTGTTGGGATTCAATATGATATGCAGAATTGTTAAAGCCATATACTCCACATACTCCACATCCCTTAGTATTAAGCGGAATATAAGCGGAATATACGTTTGGTCAGAAGTGGAGTTGTCAATGAGACATGAGATTCAAAGTTTCAAATGGAGAGTTAAACAATGAACCCACATTAAATGCCAGCAAATATTCAAAGATATATGGGCAAAGAACCAACCCATGTAGGAATAAAGGGTGTTATGATATCTAGAATCAATCTAATTAAATTGAGAATCATAATCTAAAACAAATCCCAAGCTTAATTTAAAGCCAATGGTCTTTAAAAAAACGTTTCCCTCTCACGTTGTTCCTCTTATGACAACCTATTTTTAAAAGAGCCTATCTTTAAAACTTGTTCCTCTGATGACAACCTATTTTTAAAAGAGCTTATCTTTAAAACTCTATAGAACACCCTGTGAGTTAACATTATGTTGTAAAGAACAATGAAAATTGGGTTTCTTACCAAAATGCTTTGTTTGTGTTTTTTGACCCTGTTAATGGATTTTGATGATGGTGAGGATTCACAGGAAGAACAAATGTCTCGCAGATGAGCCATGAAACAGGCCAAAGCAAGAAAAATTCTCAGAGAAAGAAATGGGTGAAGAAAAGGAAGTTCCAGTCTCAGTTATGCAATAAGACAACACTAGCAGTGAGATGAAATATGAACCAGTATATCAATGGGGGAAAATCTATCATATTTTCAGTAACAACACTAGCAGTGAGATGAAATATGAACCAGTATATCAATGGGGAAAAATCTATCATATTTTTAGAGGAAGAATATCCCAATCTATCGAGAGGAGACACCAAATAATTCTCAGTGTATAAAAACATTAGGAGGTTAGGATTACACAAGGCGACAACAAGGCCCATTGTTTTCCCCTGTGCAGATGTGATGAACTGGTTGCTTCAGAAAACAAATGTCACATTATTCATTAAAGATACTAAAGAATAAGATACTAATGTCACATTATTCATTAAAGATACTAATGAATAAGTCATCGCTTCTTTTCAACCAACAACACTAAACAACTACTATAAATTCCCAGTTTCTGAGATTATTCATTTAACTTCTGAATGACTTGCCTCCTTGAAAATAGACTACAAGGCATTCGTAAAAATATATGTGCGAAAGACAAAACATTTTTATCAAGGGATGATGGAATATACCAAACCAAGTGGTTGAAATTACTGTACCAAACTGTCACGACGTTAATATGCAAATTGTATGCTAACCTAATGCTACTCAAGGGAGTGTGTTTGCGAATATTTTCCAGTCTGCTGCAACAGGTTAATTAACTGTTGGATTTTAAACAACTTGAGATCCAACCACCAACCAACCTGCTACTGCATTAAATGACCTGCAGCAGGCTAGATAAAATTCATAATATAAACGAAATATTAGATTCAATTGGAAACCATTATGTCGACATGCTTACAGGCATCAATTGTCACCTTAAAGATAAGTACAATCGAACAAGCCTCAACATTCTATATGTCATCCTACTGGTTGGATTTAGTATATGCTACTAATAGATTATTGGGCATGGGTCCCCACAAAAGCCTCCAATTCATGTTTATTGTTAGTTATTGTGGGAGCACAAGTATACCAACCACTATAAGCATATCTGTGAGGAATTCATCATGCTTCTATATGAGCTCTTGCATAAGCAGTTGGCAAAGTGCACGTCTGATAGGGCTATAGAATAAGTTACCAAGCTGGGCGATTGATTTCTCACTGAACATATTTGCGCCTATATGGATGCACACATGCACGATACAGTTTACCCAAGTATGTCATGGATAACGTAGTATTGCCGCAGAAATAGTGAGACATAATTTTGTGAGTGGAATTAGCGCCTCTTTGGCCAAGGAAAAGAAAGCTTCATGGACTCCTCTGCCATTGATTTTAGGGGCCTACAAAATGACATGTTCCAAGGATGCGGATAAAGTTGTGCAAGGCCTAATCCATTTTCATTTTGGCAAGGAAAAGTTGCGGCATAATGATAGCAAGAAGAAAGTGTTGAATCATTGTTCTTCCCTGGGTTACAAATGGCCATACGTAGAAAAAGTTTTGCATGGAAGAATAAATTTTTAGAAGAGAAAAAACCTTGGAGGAATTGGCCAAAAGACGAAAAAAGGGAAAAACTCTTATCTCAGGAGGGATAGCAGTTGAAGAGGCTAGAAAGAAAAAGGAAGTTGAGAAGGAGGGTAAAAGAGAACATGCCGGGAAAATATAATAGCATAAGATAGAGGAGGATGAGTAGAAGAAAGTTGGAGGATGAGTAGAAGAAAGTTGAATTACATCATAAGGAACAAGAAGAAGCCCCAAAAAAGGAGCAAGAAGAAG